>CM068753.1:7627360-8208882 GCA_035084275.1 Hydrolagus colliei
TGAATCAGCCTCCATCCTGTGTTACTTCGTATACTACGTAGAGATGAATATTCTGCTGGGAATTTTTTGTTTTTGATTTTCAGTGTCTTGTTTCCTTCCAGAGCATGGTAAATCACATAGGTTCACATCATTTGAACTTCAGTAATGCCAAACTTTATTTCACTGCATGTTGTGTAGGATATACAATATGTATGTGTATTGTTCTGTATAAGGTGTGTATAATATTTTTATATGTACAGTAACCATTAGTGCCAACACCATGAGTAATATGAAAAACTACTTTCAGGAAAGAATAAAAGTGTGGATGGGGGGGATCAACAACAACAACAACAACAATTTACATTTATATAGCGCCTTTCACGTCGGGAGGACGTCCCAAGGCGCTAAACAAGAGGCGTGTGACCCGAGCTGGGAGGGGAGTGTTTGGGAAGGGGTGAAACACGAAGGGGAGGTAAAAGAGTTCGGGGTGGAACAAAAGGCACGATCGAAGAGGAAAGTCTTCAAATCGGCCTTGAAAGAGGAAAGGGAAGAGGTGAAACGGAGGGATTGAGGGATGGCATTCCATAAGGTGGGAGCGGAGAAACTGAAGATCAGGAATTAAATAGCAATTCTTTTCTTGAAACCTGAACTTTCTGAACTTTCCCTCCTGCCACCCTTGTTATAAATTGCTTCCTTTTGTTTGTAACATCCACTGGTGATGAGGTGGCGTTTCCAATAATGAAACCGGACATTTTAATAATAATAATCTTTGCATTTGACAATGTTTTTGTCGCTTTTCATGTCTTCTAGATATTTCAAAGCACATCACATAATATACAGTCAAGTAAATTAAAATTGACTGTATATTTTGTGGGCGAAATGCAGCAGTCAGCTGCACACAGCAGTGTCCCACAAACAGTCGTGGATTAAGATGACCAATTTTTTTTGTTTGTTTTTTTGAGGGATTATTATCAGGTGTGTGGAGTAAGAAAACTTGCCCAAGGTTTCGTCCTGCCTGGAATCGAACCCAGGTCTCTCACTTGCAAGGCAAGTGCTCTAACCACTGAGCTACAGGACTCCACATGTTTTCTGAACTAATTTATGGTACATTATTTTCAGAACTAACTTGTGGTAAACCTTCTACAATGGAGATTGATTTAGATTGTTTGTGAGCCATCTGGTTGTGGGTAGGTAGACCAGTTCTCATCAGCATGGTAGCATTAAAATTTACGTAGAGACAAAAGTGTTACACAAGTGTGGATTTTGTGATGCTAAATTGATTTGAAATTGTGTGTAATTTTAGTAATTTGCTCTTGTAAAGTTTGTGACATTCAGATAAATCAAACTATGAGTTACATAGGCTATTGTAACAATTGGCTGCCACATTTCTCCCACAAAGTATACAACCAATCCACTTTATAATATATTGTGTGACACTCTTTGAGCACCTCAAAGACATGATAAGGCGCTACATCAAATGCAAGGATTACTATTAATAAATGCATATTTGAGCAAGTTTCCTTACAATAAGTAGGAACCCAGTTGTTAGTGAAATAGAGGACTGTTTTTCCAGTTGTAATAATAACTTAAAAAAGTAGTAAATTGGTCCCTTTAATGCACGATTCTTTGTGGGACGATTCTGTGCACAATTGGCTACCACTTTTCGCCTACAAAATATACAGTTTAAATGCTGAGTGACAATTAGTAGAATTTAGTCATAATATGGATACAGGTCAACAATATAAAATTACACTTACTTAAAAAATAACAACAAATTGCATTTCTGTAGTGCTTTTCAGGTCGGGAGAAAACTCAGTAAACGTTGGTAAAACATTGGATTATCAGGATAAATAAATCCCTGAGCACAAGGACACATTAACAATGTAATCTTATCTATATTTTTTCTAGGTATTCTAAAAAACAGAATGCATTATCCATCCTCTACATTGAAGAATGAAAGTTTAACTTCCATCAATAGAATGCAAATTGAGTTGCCCTGGTACAATACTTCAACCCTAGGCCCCAGGGTTGTTCCAGCAGCCTCCTATGGCCGAATGTACTCAGGCACAGGAAGTCTGTCACAACCAGCCAGCCGATATTCATCCCGAGAACAGTTGGATATGCTGGTTAGGAGACAGATGTCGAGGGAACAGCTAGATGCACTGTCCAGCAGGCAAGCATCCAGAGAACGGCTGGAGACTGTTCCCAGCAGGCATGGGTCCAGAGAACAGCTAGACACAATCCCAAGCAGGCATGATTCCAGAGAACATTTGGATGCCTTACCTGTTAGACAGATCTCCAGGGAATGGTTAAACACAGTACCCAACAGACGGATGCCTGGAGATCAGATGGACACTGAACCCAGTCGACATGCTTCCAGGGAGCATTTGGAAGCCCTCTCAAGTAAACATCCCTCTCAAGAACATCTAGATTTGTTGTCTAGAAGACATGCTTCCAGGGAGCAACTAGGTCTAATAGGCCGACAACCTTCTCGAGAACAACTTCACTTGTTGTCTAGGAGGTATTTATCCCGAGAGCGTTTAGATGCTAACAGGCATCTCTCCAGAGAACAACTGGGCCCACTTCCTAGAAGACAGCCTTCCACGGAACAATTAGGACCCTTACCCACGCGGCAGCCTTCTACAGAGCAGTTGGATGTCCTGTCTTCCATCCTTGCCTCCTTTAATTCTTCCATGCTTTCTTCAGCACCTTCCACTACAACTCCTTCTGCCCCCCAGACGACGTGTACTCCCTCTGGAGCACAGACCTCTTCAATAACCTCAGCCCCGTGTCCTTCAACCCCACATTCCGCAACATCACACAGTATCTCAGAGATCTCACCTGATTCAGAGTAAGTACATCTGTAGAATAGTAAATTAGTTTGATTATTGGTTGTATCAATATTGGAACTACATACATACCAGTATCAAACAGGTGTGCCAATGGAACAATCTAAATACTGTATATCAAAATGACAATTCTGAAGAAGGCTGCTTGATGGTCTATGATTCTGCTAAATCTCCATTGGAGTTATTTACTCTAATCCTAATTTCCTGCAGCATTCCTTTTACTGTATGTTGTTCTGTTTCAAATATTTGTCAGATTCCCTTTTAAATGGGCACAGCTTTAATAGCCAGTTGTGACAAACAATTCCTTATTCTGATAATATATCTGCAGACGTACAACACATGGCGATGTATTATGTTTCTAAGCAAGTGCACTGCTTAGAAACATTTCCACATTCTAACTTCCTGTTCTCATTTGCACTGACTTTGAAGATGCTTTTGAAGAGACTGAGCCAATGGCCTAAAACACTTTTTTTTAACTCTCCACATTCCGCAACATCACTGGTTTGATTCCAGTCCAGAATGAATTACATTTAACAGTTTAAAACTCAGTATTAGTAGGAGTTGACAACTGAAAACTTCCATAGTTTCATAATCAGAGATTAGGGTTAAGGCATGGATTTAAAACAAGGGTATAGGAATTAATACTCTACATCTGACCTATATTAATATCATAAGATGGGAATGTTTGGTGCATAACGGTTATTGCTGTTAGTATTTAATAAGGACCTCCTCCAGTCTAACTACTTTAATCAAAGAATGACCTGACAATCCCAATTGTAATCAATGTTTTATTATAACATAAGCAGAGTTAGAATTATTAACAACCTCTATATATTTCAAGCAGTTACATATTACTCAGTTGTCGAGCCTGGATAGTAGCCAACTGTAACACACTTACCTGGTAATGTTCTCAGTATATCTCCCAAGTTGCTACTGTGTTTAGTCTAGGTATGATCCATCTTATATAGTGTTAACAATATATGGCTTTGCATAAATATTACCCCAATTCTACATACTCTTTCTCCATTCCTCAAATGAAATGTTCAGGAACCTGAGTGTCTTGTTAGCCTCTGAGCTGTCCTTTCTCCACCATGTCCGTGCCATGACCGGCACTACCTTCGACCCCCTCCGCAACATCCCCGTCTCCATCACTGCCTCACCCCTCAGGCTGCTGAAACCTTACACATGCATTTGCACCTCTAGGCTTGACTATGGCAACTCCCTCCTTGTCAGCCTCCCCAACTCTTCCCTCCACAAGCTGCAGTTCATCCAAAACTCTGCAGCTCATGCCTCTCCCACACCACGTTCCGCAACCCCATCAACCCCACCCTCGTCCAGCTCCACTGGTTCCCCATTCCCCAGAGGATCGAATTCAAGATTCTTGTTCTCACTTTCAAGGCCTTCCATGGCTTAGCCCCCTCCTACCTTTCTAACCTGCTGACCCACTATCAACCTATCGTTACATTCATTATATTGTTTTTCTTAGCATCACTGTACAGCTGTTCAATAAAACCATAATGACTTATCTCTTATTATTATTTCGCCCAGTCAATTTTCCTACTTTCGTCATCCTGCCCCAACCCCTCCCCACTGCTCTTGTCCATATCTAACTGTACTGCGCCTTAGGACATCCTCTTGACATGAAAGGAGCTATGTAAATAAGTATTGATTGATTGATTGATTGATCTATTGCGTAGTGTCTGATAACTTCCTTATTCTTTTGTATTGCCCACAAATATACAGTCAATTTTCCTACTCTCCTTCCCCTTACTCCAACCACTCCCCAGTCCCTATCTGACTGTTCAGCGCCTTGGGAGGTCCTCCCAACATGAAAGGCGCTATATAAATGTAATTTGTATTAATTTGATTGATTACTATTAGTTCCCCTTGATCGGTTTGCCTATTATCATACTTTGGTGTATATCCTCGCATATCCTCCTTGGCGATCTGCCTGAGACATTCTGGTTTATAATCTGCTTGGCTCCTATGAAGCGCTTTGAGACATCGATAAGATGTGGAAAGCGCTGTACGCATTATTACTATTATCTCACATTCTTTTCAAAATTATCTTTCTTCAAGTATTTATCCAATTTTCTTAAAAAACGGTTCAACAACAACAGTATGTTAGCCACTTCGCTCTTTCATCTCCTGCCATCTAGTTTAAACGTAGGTTTCATAGAGTCCTGGACCTGAACCTTTGCCAGGCTTTTCAGTGAGGAGAAGGGTTTTGATCCAGGGAAAATTGTCCGGGGATTGTCTTTAATACATCAAAGCCAATTCATTGATAAGGAGTAAATTATTTTTATTACATCAAGAGCTACCAAAGCCAGCAGAAAAAAAGCTATCCACATAAAGAAGTGCAATGATTATTAAATACAAGGATTATAAGTGCAGAGAGGGTTGGGGAGATAGCCTGCTCTGATGAACTAAAAGCATCTATAATGTGCTTGCTACCATTGGAAGTGTGACTGCTGGAAATTTGTTTCTCCTTTGTTCTAACAATGAATAAGAATCTTCCACCACAAACAGATGTATAGCAGAGGTATTACAGTATCAACCACTAAATAAAGAGGTCTCAGGGGGTGCAATATCTTTAGCCTGGATTTTATTCCTTTTCACATTCTGGGCTTCTCAATCCTATCTAAAATCTTATTCCTCTATAAGGTCTAATCTGAGATGTTCCTATTCGAGGGTGAAGAACTCTAGTTTGCCCAGTCATTACTCATTCCTCTAACACTGGAGAACATCTCAGTTGTTCGATGGACTGGCTCCGGAGTCTTGGCAGCCCCTTCATGTTGTAACAATCAGAACTGTATACAAGAACCAAACTGTACATGAACCAAATTTTAATTTGTTTGATGCATAAACATCCATTATTTATGCAGAATCTTAAGAGTTTGATGGTGTTTGGTATTGACTATGGAATCTGCTTGTCTCTGAATGATTTTCTGTTTCTTGCTGGAAGGATCAATACTCTATGTACAGTATTACAATTACAGGTGTGGAATATAATTTGGTATTACTGAGATATTTGTGTTCTTTAATGTTTCTGGCTTTCACTGTTTCAATTTAAATTCTTTAAATAAAAGTGTATAAAATGGGCACAAGGAATGAATGAAATTCCAGAAAGCAATTGAGGTATGATGGAGTTGAAGTTAACTAATGTGCAGCAATGTGTTATGTGAACTGAAGCTCACTCTTGAAATTAATATTTTTTTAACAGAATGGCTAGAGGTGACACGCAGTCTTGAGACAGTATTGCCTTGCTATCTATGTCTGAGGCTATCTCTCTCGACGCCTAAAGGTCCAAATGGCTCTAAGACTGAACAGTGATGGAGAAGTAGAACACGTCAGTCAACCTAATGACACATGGAGAAAATCGAGGGATGGAAGAGGACAAAGGGCTGGCCACAGCCTGTAGAGCCATTGGACCAAAGGGTCACTGCACTGCAAGGAACAGGATTTCCATCATTCAAAAAATAAATCCGAATGGAGGACAGAATATCAACTCTGACTTGGATACCGGTACAGGTGCTGGAGTAGCAAAGAATACTCAACGTTCCAGATGAGGAGATTATTGCATGTTCACACCTACTCCAGTGAGCTGCTGTCTTCTCTGTAATTGAGATAATAGATTTTACTTGGAAAACTCAACAAACAGAGTAAACTGGCTAGATGAGGAAGAAAACTCTGCTGGTTTTCTGGTGTTCAGGGTGATAACCTGAATGTCGCCCTGCCTGTCACTCTGGAGGAAGTTCATCACTTCCTCCAGATGCTAACCATTCGTTCCTGTGTGATTGATGCTTGGCTCAAGCAAAGCTGGTTAATTGTAATCCAGTAACAATGGGGACTGGTCAATATTTGTGTTTCCTTCTTGTAGTTAGCTTTTACAAATCAGCAAGAAAAAGCCGTGGATTCCTCATTGCAAAACTGGAGGTTTAGTAAGCCTTGTGATAGATAACATCTGATTGAAGAGGAAATGGTGAAATGACTGGTTGGACTTCCCCAGTTTATGCCATCATGCCAAACTACATCACATAAACTATTATTGAATATTATAACTAAAGTGAGCCTTCCCCTCCACCACTAAAACCCCTGCTCTGTCATGCTGAAGTGTGTACTGACTGAGTATCTTGAACGTCATTCTGGAATCCACATTAATGCAGCAGTTGAGCTATCCAAATATTTAAACTGAAAAAGAAGGTAAAATGAACCAAGGATGAATCACATCTTCATTAGAGGCCTGAGTTATGAGAAATTACTAGATGAACTAAGGCTCTTCAGTTTTGAAAAGAGACCTCTCTGAGAGCACTTTATTGGGGAATTCTAAGATGCCACATGGAATTGCAAACATAAAAGCAGAGTTTCAGTGCACTAAAGCGGCAGAATAACTGTGATCATGAAGGATAATTTTAGGACATAATAGAGGAAAATAGCAACTGAGTTTTCTAGGAAGGTTGGTTAAGGTCAAGAAACAAGACTTATTTAAGAAACAGTAATGGGAAGATAGTAGAGTTGGTATTCCACATCAGTAATTCCTAGGTTGCATTTTGAACCATTTTCTCTTTTCTAAGCAAAGAGGTTCCTAGCATTCCTGGTGCAGGTGGAGGTGTTGTAGTTCTGCTTGCCCTATGAATTCTGGGATAACCCATTTTATGTAGCAATTTTATATTTTCTCTCATCCCAAAAAAGACAACATGCTATATTTCTGCACTGGTAACTCCCACATTGTGAAGAGGGGAGTGGGGAAAGGGGCGGAAATGAGGAAAGAGAAGAAAGGGGAGAAAATGCGCATCAGATGGACAGCACTTGAAGGGTGCATTATCATTTATTACCACAACGATTCAACAACAATAAAATGACATTTGTATAGCACCTTTCACGTCGGGAGGACGTCCTAAGGCACTAGCCACACAGTATTCCGGACCCGAGCTGGGGATAGATTCAACTGCTAAACTTCGATTCAACACACATCCATGATAAATAACCGAAGAATCATTACAACTTGAAATTCTTCTCAGTTCTAACTGAAATTACTGTAAATTGTATTGAAAGATATATTTACATTACATTTACATGGAGGTCATAATTAAGCATTAAGCTTAATTAAATAACAGAGAACATGTCTTACTGATTCTGTTGCTCTAACAAATCTGATATATCTTCTCATAGCTTCTCATATAGGTTCTCATCCCGCTACTTTCTCTGCTGAAATGTTTTTAATATAAAAGGATGTGGTCAGAAACTGGAAAGCGTCTCTCCTACCCGTGATTAATCATTTCCTTCTGAAATAGAAGCGATTAACAGTGCCACAGCGTTGAGGACAGTAATCCTCTTTTGGCCTTTATAATGTTGAAACACCAGAAACTGGTAGTCATTATTTTCTTCCTCATTTATAACATAGAAGTTAATTAGGATTTTCACTTTGAATTTATCCAACACAGTGGAAAAAAAAACAGAAGAAACTTTTTAATACATTTTGTATCTTTGTAATTCAGAGATGAAATTTTTTATCATTATATTTTACTTTAAGTGATTGTGATGAAGAGCATTTCAGTGTTTGTTTCTTTAATTTACCGATGCAACAAAAAAATTACTTGAAGCTGTCTCATGTTACTGAAGCTTGATAATTTGTAGTGTTCAGATGCAGCAAGTAATGCTGAAGAAACACTGTCAAAGGATTAAAAATCCATTGCTGACTAGTCACCTTGAGCATTACCAGCTCAGTCAAATTGAGCCTTAGTAACCCGCAATGTGCTGTTTGCCTGTCGGGACTACCATAACTTTGGAGCCCCAAATAGTTTTTAACTGTTGGGTTTACTCACACAGTAATACCAGTACTACCAGTCAATTAGAACACTGTCCTCTCAGCTCAGACAGATATTTCAGTTGCAAACAAGATTAAAAAAGTGAGGGTTTCGGGTGCCTTAAGCACTGTCCACTGTTGCCCCTGGGATCTGGTGTCTCTCTGCCAAGGATCCCAATGCAATGTCCAGTGGTGAATTCTGAAGCCATTAGAATGTGAGCCCCCAGCATTGAAACTCAAACCCAATTGGCCATGGAGATGAATGGTGCTCTCTTATGTGGTGCAGTTAAGGTACAACTATGCCATCCCTGACCTGATTGTGTTTGATGCTGACACTGAGTGGAAATAAATCAATACATGAAAAATAAATGTGCTTCCTTACATGTTTTTAAATTATTGAACAAACTAGTTTGTGGAGGATTCACTTTTTTTTATTTTTGCAACTCATTTTTTGAAATAAGATTGGAAGAAATCAAATTGAAGTTTTAGTGTATTATTTAAACATGGTTAATATTATTTTACTCTATATTGCACACTACTGTTCTGACTGTCACATCAGCGCTTCTTGCACAGCTCAAAAAATGTCATCAGAAGTCTACAAAGTATCAGATTATGGTTAAAATCATTGTTTGATACCCAGGTGTAAGGACTGGGAACAATATCTCAATTAATCTTAATGAATGTGTTTTAAAACTTGGACCAGAAAGGGAAGTTGAGATCTGTGTTTGGTTTGGTTGTGACACTTTTGTTATGGATGGATGTTCCTTTCATAGAATCATAGAATGTTACGGCACAGAAGGAGGCCATTCGGCCATCGAGTCTGTGCCGGCTCTTTGACCAAGTACGTCACTTTCATTAACCCCAATCACCAGCTTTCTCCTCATAACCCTGCAAACCCGTCTTCCCCAGATACCTATTCCAAATATTTCCTTATTTTGAAGATTGGGGCTTTACAGTAATGTGTGATATCCCTTGCATAGGACATTATCCTGATTATTTGAACTCTTGGTGCTTTGCAGTCGAGTTGGGAGAAGATTTTATGACTTCATGATGTCAATTAAGAAAATTAACTGGTGAAGTGAACTTTTCACACCTGGTATCAGAGGCTTCCAGAACTCCCAAATTCCTGAGATAAAACCTCAATAACCCGTGTAAGGAAATGTGATTGGATGAACCAGTCTGGAGATATGATTGGCTACTCGAACTTTGGATTTGATTGGACAAACCAACCGTTTAATTCCATTTTTGGTTGTAAGGGTCACATGGGCTAAATTGGGGTACAAATAAAAGTAACTTTGGAATGTTGGAGTTGTGTAGAGAGTCAACACACTTCACAGCGAAATCAATATTGATTCTACTGTATCTATGGTCTCAGTTTTAAGAATAAGGTAAAATGTTTGTATTACTTAATAAACCTTGGATTATTACACCACTGTATTGGGCGTCTCCATCAAAATCTCTTACAGTACAGAGAATAGCACATAGTGCTTTCCATCAAGTTACCTTATTAACATTTATTCTAGTTACTTAATGGACAATGTGTTCTAATACCTCAAATCATTATGCTGTTCTTTAAAAGCCACCATGTATTTCATCCACTGTTTCATCCACTAAGGATGAATATTGTGTTACCCATCTCCCTCCACAACAGATTCCCCCTCCACATTCGTCCAAATTGCATAATGATTTGAAGTGTTGGACACACCCAATATGGAGTACATGCTCATATTTAAACATATATGAGGCATATTTAAATGCTGTCCACCTTGAGGACACAGTGGAGTCTGGTAAGGATGGGTGACAGGGATGCAGAGTTTGGTGAGGATGCAGATAGTGGAGTTTCAGGATTTAATCCTGATGTGAAAGACGCAATGCAAATGTAATTTTATTATTGTTAATAGAGGTGTTCAAAATTATGGGGATAATTGGAGATTTGATATAAGGGTGACTGGGTGAAACGGTTTCCACTGGCGGGTGGGTCTGTAATCAGAGGACACAGATTTGAAATAGTTACCAAAAGAACCGGAGGGGAGGTGAGAACTTTTATTAACACAGTGAGTTGTTTGGATCTGGAATGCACTGCCTTAAAGTGTGGTGTAATTCAATAACAATGTTGAAGAAAGAAGTAGATAGATATTTGGGGAGAGTGGGATTAATTTGGACAGCTCTTTCAAAGAGCAGGTATGGGTCGAATGGCTTCCTCCTTCCGTGAATAATTCTATGAATCTACGATGTAAACCAATATGGAACTGGAAGCAATGGGACTCTTGACAATACAGGAGCTGATAGTGGTGTCAGAAAAGGCAATGGAATTACAATTACCAATTGGATGCTAATGTTCTAATTCATATTGTTGAGAAAATGGTTCAATAGATGACATGAAACATTCCCACGTGCTTCTCGTTTCTTTCATTCAGGTCTTCACATCCATGCCGTGACACATTCAGCTTTCTCCTACCACCACAACAACATTGCCTGCCTCTGCCACTACCTCCCCCCGTGGGCGTCTAACATCCTTAACCATACAATTATCACATCCAGGCTTAAATATGCCAAAGTCCTGCTCCCCGTATGTCCCAACTCTTTCTTCCACAATCTTTAGACTATTTAGAACTCTGACGCTCATATTCTATCTCACACTAGGCTTCCAAAGACCACCACTCTATTCTTGCCCAGCTCCATTCATTCCCCACCTCTCAGACCATTGAGTTCAAGATCCTCTTCCTCACTTTTAAAATCCTCCATAGTCTTGCACCACCCTAAATGTGTGACCTTCTAAAATCCTCCACCTCTCCGTTTAGCAGTCACCAGCCTGCCCTGACCACTATTAGTGATTGGACCTTCAGCCTTTCTGTTCCTACTCTCTGAAACACCATCCTGGAGACCGTTCATCTCGTCCTTTCTCTCACCTCCATCAAGGTCCATCTAAAGACCTTCCTCTTTGACCATGCCTTCAGTCATCTTTCCACCCCATCCTTCCCGAATCCACCCCCAACTCGGGTGTTGTTGTTATTGACAGAACTAGCCAATCGCCTCAACAACAGCAACACAGTCAACAATAAATAATAATATAATACAGTAGAAGCCCATTTATCCGGTACGCTCGGGGGGGGTCGACTAATTGACTGCCGGATAATCGGGCGGCAAGTTGCCGAAAACCCAACACAAAAAATGTACTTATTGTAAAACATACCATAAATAATATACTAAATAGTAGCAGAATATTGTATAGCTACTTACCAATAAATATTTCAGCACACTCGGTAAAAACCTCCAAGTTTGTAAGTTTAATAAGTGCGCATGCGCAAATTGAGCATACTGGCGATTGCTGGAATGGGGAATTGCCCCAGGAGGGGGTCGAGCAATCCGATTAATCGGGTCACAGATAAACAGGCTTCTACTGTAATAATCCTTACATTTGACATACCTGTAGTGCTTTTCACATCTTATTGACGTCTCAAAACACTTCACAGAATATACTGTTAAGTGAATTGATTGTATATTTGTTGGCGAAACAAGCAACTTTCCTGGCATCGACAAAAAAATGAGTGGTCTTACCCCTCCCCCATATTACAAAGACGCAATAAGAAGTAGGGACAGAGGGATACATTGGGGAATGAAGGATGATGACTTCCTCCTCCTTCCAAGAACCTTGGCCTGTGATTGACAATTTTACCTAGCAGCTCTCAGAGCAAGGCAAGGCAATGCAAACGGTAAGGCAGATGATGGAGGAGAACATGGAGCAAAAAGCAAGGTGTAAAGAGGACAGTGTGGCAACAGTACATTGTAGAAGTGGAAACACACTTTAAATTTGGTGTACTGATTGTAGGCATGTGGCATAGTGATGCTTATATTGGATTTTTAAAATTATTAATCAGTATTTTTTGACATGAGAAAATATTTAACCAATTATTTGATCTACATATAAATATTTCTAAGAAATATATATTTCTCAGAGGTTCTTTTGAGCTCCCCTGCAATAAAATGTGGTTAGATGGAATTAGAAACAACAGTAAACATGCTCCTGCGATGGTTGCAAAATTTACCCTATTTCCGAGTTACAAAGAACCAGGCCTAAACTCGTGCAAAACAAAAACCTCTGTTTTTTCATGGAACTACTGGTATCTCCAATAATCATCTTATACATAAGTGACGTTTGGTATAAAAGTTAGAGCTTTGTATTTATCTATAAGACAATCAAAAATTAATGCTTTTATTCTGTTGCATTTTAATCTTGTTGGCTGAATTTGGTGGTGTTTGAATGTGATCTGTGACTGGGATCATGGTGCAGACAGTTCAGAAGTATTCATATGCTGAGACGAGCACTCAGCTGATTCGTCGTATCTTCAAAGCATTGTGGGCCAGCAGAGGAGCTAATAGCATAAACCTGGGTGGCATGGGTGCTGTTAGATCAATGCGCAGCTCTATTGCATTTTGTCTTTGAGGTTTGACATCCCACTTTTGAGCTGTACCATCCCTTCTTCCAGCTTTTCTACCCCACTTTCAATCTGTGTAACCCTGCTTTTGAATTTTTCAACACCTCCTTCGAATGATGAGAGGCTTTGTTCCATCTCTGAGGCGGTGGCCTCAAGATCATTAATCCCATCTTCTAGATTCCTGAGCTCAACTTCGCTCTGTGAGTCTCTGCCTTTGAGCACCTTGATGCTACCGCTGACTTGAGTCATCCTGGTTGTTAAGTCCATTAATCCGATTTCTCGTTCTGTGGATCCTTTTCCAGGATTCCTTTTTCCTATTTCAAGCTCTGTAATCTCGTCTTGCTGCTCTTCGCTGTCTTCAGGAAGGTCCATGATCCAATTTTTCAACCCTATAGCTGCCTTTAATCATTATGACCCTGCGCTTGTGCTCTGTGACTCAGCTCCTCAGCTCTATGACCTAGCCCTTGAAATGATGGCCTAGCTTTTGAACTTCAAAATAGTCAGTTTTCCTACTCTCCTTCCCATCCCTCCCCCCCCGCTCTGGTCCCTACCTGACTGATCAGCGCCTTGGGACGTCCTCCCTCTACGTTCTTATCCTCCTGGACCTGTCCGCTGCGTTCGACACAATCGACCACGCCATCCTCCTCCACCGCCTGTCCTCCGTCATCCTCCTCAGTGGGACCGCACTCGCCTGATTCATGTCCGCATTCGCTTGCCTCACAAACCGCCAGCAATACATCGCCACAAACAGTTTTTCCTCACCCGATTACCTATGGGGTACCCAAGGATCCACCCTTGGCGCCTTCCTGTTCCTCATCTACATGCTCCCTCTTGGGGATGTCATCCGCAGACATGGCGCACACTTCCCATGTATGCAGATGACATCCAACTGTATTTCTCCACTTCACTTTGCGACCCCCAGTCCCCTGATGTTCTGTCAGCCTGCCTGTCGGACATCAGGAGCCGGATGAGCGCAAATTTCTTCCAGCTGAATGTTGACAAGACGGAGGCCATACTCTTTGGCTCTCGTCAACATCTCCATTCACGTGGCTCTCACCTCCTCCACCTTCCCAGTCTGCCCCTAAAACTCACCAAACCTGTGCGCAACCTAGACATCAGGTTCAACCCCCAACTGTCCTTCTTCCTTCACATCCGGTCCCTCACCAGCATCGCCTTCTTCCACCTCTGACGGATCGCCTGTCTCCGGCAATACCTCACCCGAAAAGCCGCTGAAACCATGGTCCACGTGTTTGTCACCTCTCGACTGGACTATTCCAATGCCCTCCTCGCCGGTCTCCCCTCCTCCACAATCCACAGAGTCCAGCTGATTCAGAACTTTGCTGCCCGTGTTCTCACCTGCACCAAACTTCGCTCCCCCATTACCCCAGTCCTTACCAGCCTCCACTGGCTCCCTATCCCCGAGGATCGATTTCAAGATCCTCACCCTTGTCTTCAAATCTCTCCACACCTCTGCATCCCCTACCTCTCTGACCTCCTCTCTCCTCAAACCAGCTCCTGTTGCTTTCGCTCCACCGGGTCTGGCCTCCTCCATGTCCCCCGAATCCTCCACTCCACCCTCGGCGGCCATGCCTTTAGCCACTATGCCCCGAGGCTCTGGAATTCCCTTCCTCACTCCCTTCACCTCGCCCCCTCTTTTCCCAGTTTCAGATCCCAGCTGAAGACCTTTCTCTTTGATCGCACCTTTGGTCACCCTTCTACCCCTGCCCCTGGCTTGGTCCCGGGATCCGCTATTGTGAAGCGCTCTGAGACGCTGTCCGGCATGGAGGGCGCTATGTAAATTTAAGCTGTTGTTGTTGTTCAAAGGCGCTATATAAGAGTAATGATTGATTGCTTGCTTGACTGATCGACTGACCGAACGACCGACCGATCGATCCAGTATTCTGTGTTCTGATCTGATCCCATGTAGTCTGAATCCTATAAATTGTACAATATAATACACATTCATATAAACTCCTTTAAAATCGGGATTAGTAGCTCAGTGGTTAGAGCACTCGTCTTACAAGTATCTGTGAATCCAGGCAGATCAGGGCGAAACCTTGGGCTAGTTTCCTTTCTCCACAAGCCTAATAATAATCCGCCAAAAAAAACACACAATAATAAAATTGGTCATTTCAATCCACGACTGTTTGTGGGACACTGCCGTGCGCAATTGGCTGCCACGTTTCGCCCACAAATATACAGTCAATTCGCTTTACAGTATATTCTGTGAAGCGCTTTGAGACATCGATAAGATGTGAAAAGCGCTATATCAAATGCAAGGATTATTATTAGTATTATTATTACTAACTGCAGAACTGGCTGAGCACTAGAGCTGGGGATAAGAGCCAAAATGGGTAGGGGATGTGTTTTATCATGTGTTGGATCCTCCTTTTTTGATACTTATTTGCATGTAGCACTGGAAATAATCCAGAGATCACTACCTTTGAGGACCTTCTACAGTATTTAGCTTTTTCCCTAGCTACCGATGCTCTCCCTGTAGGTTCTCAGCTCTTTTTTCCCTATGTCATGGATACCAACATGGACCACAGCTTCTGGATGTTTCTCCTTCCCCTGTAGAATGTTTTGCATGAGTTCCATGATGTCTTCAACCCTGGCACCAGGAAGACAACTACCATGCAAAAGTCATGTCTTTGGTTTCAGAAACACATGTCTACTTTTACTGTAGTGTCCACAATGACAGCTGCATTGGCACTATTCCCGGTTGGGTGACCACCTCCTGAAACATTCGATCTCATACTCTTCAGCCTCCTGTATACCATCTAGTGACTCCATCCTCTCCTTGAGCTGAGAAACCCTGAGCTCAAACTCGAGCAGCTGGAGGCACTTTCTACACATGTGATTATATAGGCCACACAAAGTATCCTGGAGCTCCAACATGGCACACATTAGGTCTCAGCTGCCCTGCCATATTCCCAGATATGTTTTATATTATTTTAATATAAATATTATATATTATATTTTATAATTATACACCTCTTTCCCCCTCTGCACTGAATTCCCACTTCCACCAAATTCTTGCACAGAATTCCTACTCTTTTCCATTCTCACAGGTATGTCATTGGTCTGCTGAGAACTCTCACCCTGAAAGGCACTACACACATGAAATTTGTTGTTGTTGTTTAGGCTCACAAATGGCAACATAGTGAGACAGCAGGGGGCACATCAGGCTAGGAGAATTGATGAATTTTTTTTAAATACTCTTTTTTTGAAAGCTGGGGAACTCAATGAGCTTATTACACGCTTATTAATTCAAACCACGACTGTTTGTGAGACAGCGACCATGTTTCGCCCACAAATGTACAGTCAATTCACTTTAGTTTTTTCTGTGAAGCACTTTGAGACATCAATTAGATGTGAAAAGCGCTATATCAAATGCAAGGATTATTATTATTAGACAACTGTGGTAAGACCTGTGATCAAAATTATTTATAGGCATCATGAATGTTTGGCAAACATTATCTTTAACTACCGATAGTGTCTCTTTTAAAATAATTTATTTAATTGTTTAAGTATATTAGTTACAGCAGAAAGAAAACAAAAGCTGGTGTTCATGGCCTTACCGTGGAGGGTGCTATATAAATCGAAGTTGTTGTTGTTGTTTGTTTCACAGCTTGTAGTAAGGAAATATAGCATGTTCTAGCTGAGCAACTGTATAGATGGCATTCAACTTGTGATCAACCTTTGCTACAAGATACATTGAAAACAGCACACGACACAAACTCATGTCACGTTGCATTCAGAAGAATTAAGTGCCTTGGTTTGTCCTCCAAATGTGAAAGGCGCTGTAAAAATTTAATTTGTATTGTACTGTACTTCAATTAAATTTTCTCTTACATGCAATACATTCCTTACAAGATACATAACTTTTTTTAATGATTTATTTTACATCAATATGATATAATTTCACCCACAAATATACGGTCAATTCACTTTACAGTTTGTTCTGTGAAGTACTTTGAGACGTTTAGAAGACGTGAAAAGCGCTATATCAAATTCAAGGATTATTACTATCATAGTTCTAATATATTCTGCTTGTGGTGCTGCATCCAAAACTGAACACAGTTTTGATGGGGGTCTGACCAAGGCTTTATATAGTTGAAGCAACATTTATTTTCCTTTATAATCCAGCCCCCATGAGATAAAGGCCAACATCCCATTGACCTTTTTGATAGTTTTCTGTACTTTCTGTGAGCTTGTTTGTAGAGATTTGTGTACATAGACACCCAAATCCCATTGCTCCTCTACAGTTCTTAGCTTCTCATCATTTAGAAAACAATCTGTTTAGCTATTTTTAGCTAAGTGACTAAGTTTGCAGATGACACCAAGCTAATGAAGATATTAGATTGCGAAGCTGAATAAGATGGGGGAGAGGAGTATTTATATAATATAATAATAATAATCCTTACATTTATATAGCGCTTTCCACGTCTTATCAACGTCTCAAAGTGCTTCACAGAATACAACAATGTCCCAAGGTTGGGACCAGAGCAGGGGTGGGGAGGGAGAAGACAAGAGGGAAGAAAGTGGGGGAAAAGAGGTAGGGACCAGAGCATGGGGGGAGGGGTTGTGGGTGTGGGAAGGAAAGTAGGAAAATTTACTGTATATTTGAACATACTTGGGAATTGGGCAGATCGGTGGCCGATGAAATTCAATATGGAGAAATGTATATAGTACTTCACATGGTTGACAAACAATGCTGGAAGGGACTACAGTATTATTTGAACGGAAAGAAAATAATATGTATAGAAAATGACACCAAACTGAAGCTGTCCCAACAATGTTCTATGGCAGTGAATAAAAGAAACCAGATGTTGGGATTTATCAAAGATCAATAACAACAACAAATTTACATTTGTATAGCGCCGTTCACGTCAGGAGGACGTCCCAAGGCACTCAACAGTTATTGATTCAGACCCAAGCTGAGGAAAGGGTGGGGGTGGGGTGGAGGAGTTGCCAATGGGTCCATCGAAGAGGAGAGAGCAAATCAAAATAGTGGGGTAATGTTGCCACTGTATAAATCATTGGTGAGACCAAGTAATGAATGCAGTTCTCCGCATTACAAAAATAATCTTGTAGAAATTGAGAAGACACAGAGAAGGCAACCAAAATAATTGAGGGAATGGAAGCTCTATGAGGAGGCACTAAGTAAATTGGGCACATTCATATGTCATAACAGGACATCAAGGTTCTGTATTGACTCCGTGAGGTGTAGAGTGCATCCATGAAGGATGATGTCAGTACCCAAGGTATGCAGGCATTGCTGGGAGCCAAGCAGGAGGGCCTCGGTCTTGTTGACATTCAACTGGAGGAAGTTAGCTCTCATCCAGGACTTGATGACTGAAAGGCAGTTTGCGAGGACATCAGTGGTCCCAGAATCGACAGTGGAGGTGGAGAGGTAGAGTTGAATGTCATCGGCATACCAGGGGATGGTGACCCCATTTCAAGTGTCAGAAGACTTATTCACTTGATATCCAAGCACCATATCCAAGCCTGAACCCATAACTAACATAAGCTTAGCCACATAAAATTGGCCAATAACCCCAATTCTTTTTGAATAGAACTCACGTCAGTATGGCTTTATGCTAAGATGATGCCTTTTGAGCTCACAGTCGCAGCTGACAAGCCATTGCAGTGCTGGGGATAAGCGCTACATTTGTTAGAAGTGCCGTCCTATGAAGGAGATTTTAAATTGAGGTCCCACCTGCCTGTTCAGGTGCATGTGAAACATTCAATGGTATTATTCAAAAATAGAGTTGGGGTTTCTCACAGTATCCTGGCCAACAATCTCCCCCCATCACACCCCCTCCCCACCCACCCTCACATTATTATTATTATTACACTCTCTAACCACTGGAGCATTTCAAGGGATATTCAAGGAGCATCTTTTTCCTCCACACCACAAAATTCACAAGTAAAACATGAAAATAATTAATGTCTGTTAAATGCATGGTGGGTTAGATCCTTCAGAGTAAGATTTGATGTTGGAACAGGAAACTGATTTTCTTGCAACATGTTTTCGATTGAGTCATTACCATCTCCGTAAATGAAACCAATATGTTTCACCATATGGAGGCAATTGCAAATCTGGGAGGTTTACGCAATATCTTTCCACAATAAACCAAGACATGAATTTTCCGTGAAGTTTGACATTTCTGTAATTGCATAAGGATATGAAGTATCTTTTACCCTCAGGTTGCATAACAGCTGAGTGAAACTTTTAGCTGCTGCTACAAGTGAGAGCTAAAATAAATCACCTGTGCACCGTGAAATCACTGTTCATTGTGAAGCCAGCGGTCAATTTGACAGAAACAACACAATTACATTGTAGCTGAAGACTACCCAGTCCCTCTGTAGTTGCATTCCACACTACTGCCTCTCAGAGTCCAAATGATACATCTTTGTTGAGGAAACTCCAACGTTTGTGTAAGAAGATGATTTTTTCTGATCAGCCCGAGGTTCCCCCTGAGACATATTTTATACCTTATCATAAATGGCTTGCATTTGGGAGTGACATGAGCATATTTGGGTATCTCCTATTATTCCTGAGTTATTTTCAGTTTTGTGTTTTTCGCAGTTACATCTGGTGGCCACTGAGTCAAAGTGGCTCTGTGGCATTATGCGTCACAGAGCACCTACATCTACAGATATATACTGTACACAGGTACATATCCCCCGATTTACAACGTTTCTATTTTCACTGTTTAGATTTAACGAACATAATTTTTTTAACACCTTTTTATCAATATACGATATTTGGTTTTGTTTTAACGTCAAAAAAAATTTGCACAACTTTTTTGCGCATGCGCAATACATAGTGTATTTTGTGGGACCGCATGGGAAACCGCGTTTCGATTTGCATGACATTTTTCAGAAACGCAACCCTGTCGTAAATCGAGGGATACCGGTGTGTGTGTGTGTATATATATATATATACACACACACACACTGCCATACACCTGGTAGCTGTGCCGGCTGACCGTGGCGTTGTGGCATCCTGCATCACAGAGCTGCAACCTGGGTTTAGAGACACCAAAATCATCAAAGTCAGGTAGTGATCACAAGCTGATGCAGTGGCTACAGGTGTCTGGGTGCAGCGCTGGGCCTGTAAAACATAAACTCAATTCCAGGTTCATATCTCAGTCTACTCTGGGTCAGCTAACATCAGGCAAAGACTGAAGCTGCGAATGGTCACAACAGCAACTTGGTTAGGGATGTTGAAAATCAACTCAGGTTTTTTGCTTCTGATTGCTTTGTTATCCAGGATCTCTCCCCCATCCCCAACCCCGAATGTGCCGATGTTAGGTGAAGAATAAATCTGGTTTTGTATTGTATTAAGAGTGCTTGCCTTTCAAGCGAGAGGACCTAGGTTTGATTCCCAGGCAACACAAAACCTTAGGCAAGTTTCCTTACTCCACACGCTTCTGTTTGTCTAGTCGTAAGTAGTAACAATACTAAAAACAAATCACACTTGTATAGTGCCCTTCAAATTGGAAAGGCTTTTCAGGTTGCTGGACAATAAGGTTTTGGAACCATGTTGGGGTTAGGAGGGGTGGAGAGCAGTGGGTGGGGGGTTCATTGCCAAAGGCATTGTTGAAGAGGAAGATCTTTAGATGGGACTTGAAGGAAGAGGGATTGCAGGATAGAATTCCAGAGTGTGAGAACAAAGATGGGGAATGCCCAATCTACAATGGTGGGGTGGGAAGTTCGGGGGTCCTGGAGCAGGCCAGTGTTTGCCAAACAGAAGGAGAGAAATGATTGTTATGGGGTTAGAAAGTAACAGAGATCGAGGGAAGTAAGATCATGGAAGGCTTTGTTGGTGAGAGTGAAGATTCTTGATTCTCTGTGGGACGGGGAGCCAGTGAAGTTGGGCAAGGATGGGGATGATCGTTTTGCTGAGCCTGCTGTAGGAGAGAGCCCCAAACTGCCGAGTTCTAATAATCTTCAGCTTGTGGAGGGAAGTTGTGAAGTCCAGTAAGCAGACAGCTGGCAAGCCAGGATGTCTTCTAAGGGTGTATAAAGATCTCAACGGCCTGTGGTGAGAGGCAATGTGGAGGCAGGCATTTTTGGTTGGAAAAAGGTGGAACAGGTCATGGCATGACTTTGTGGTTTGAAATGTAGCTGAGGGCCAAACAGGATACCAAGGTTCCATATTGGCTTTTAAAGAAACTCCGTTGTTAGCCGATTGTCGGATCCCTTTTTTGTGGTAATAATTCCTTCAAACTAAAATAACTAAATAGGTCCACAGCTGTTTGTGGGACACTGCTATGTGCAATTGGTTGCTGTATTTTACCCATAACAATATAGTCAATTTATGGTGTCACGCTGAATTTAAATGTTTATGCCAGAAGATATGAAATGTGCACAACTGGCTGCCGATTTCACCCATAAATATACAGTCAATTCACTTTACAGTATATTCTGTGAATTGCTTTGAGATGTCTGAACAAACAACAACAACAAAACTTACATTTATATAGCGCCTTTCACGTCGAGAGGACATCCCAAGGCGCTGTACAGTCAGGTAGGACAAGAGCAGGGTGGGAAGGATCAGGGCAGGATGAAGAATAGTAGGAAAAGTAACTGTATATTAGTGGGCGAAATGTGGCAGCCAAATTGCGCACAGCAGTGTCCCACAATCAGTCATGGAAGTGGGACTAGGGGCAAAAGGGGGTAAAGAAGCAAAAGGGGAGGGGTCGAGGCAGGGGGAAGAAAAGCAGGAAAGTCGACTGTATACTTGTGGGCGAAACGCGGCAGCCAAATTGCGCACAGCAGTGTCCCCACAAACAATCGCGAAAATGGGGCCAGGGGAGAAAGGGGGAAAAGAGGGTAAGGGGGGAGAGGGAGGGAAAGGTCTCGATGCTATATCAAATGCAAATCTTATTATTAAAGTGGGATCAGCCTCAGTTCGTATCACTAAAATACTTATTGCCAAGAAACGTAATTAATGGGCACTTGGGCAAAGTCCTAGGAATAAACTCTCCCCAAATGCCTGGTGACCAAATATGATGCTCCACTGAGATTGCTCTGGCAATTGTAGGTGGCTGTGAATAGTTGAGGGTTAAACTAAGTGGAATTGTGGAGTTACATCTACGGTGACAATTTAACGCTGGACAGTTTGGTGGGTCTATGTTTACACAATACTTGTGCTAACATGTTTTAGATTGAGATTTGTAACACTTTATTTTCGTTTAAACTAGTGGTCTTCTGTTCACAAAACTTCTAGCCTTGATCTTTGGAAAAAACTGTGATTTTCTGCACATTTATGGAAAAACATTAGAGCAGCAAGTTCACAGTACCCACACTCATTTCATCAATGCTTACTATGAGCAAATATTATCTTTCAAGGAACCTTTGAGTCCAGTTTTCAGTAAGTTGCACTCGAAGTTTGTATTCAGCTTGTTAAATACTTCCTTAATCAAGAACCAGCTTCAACTTATCTTGCAATGCTCCAGGAAGTTTGCATCAGGTTGCGTTGTGCTTGCCAAATTCCATGTAGGGTTGGGCTACTTTTGTTTATATCTTATTAATTCTCAGACAAGGCATGGCCCAACTTGCTATACTGTACTGTACTCCTATTGAGCTCCGAGCTAGCTGCCTATCGACTTGCACAATACAGGTGCCCCGCCCTAACCGCGTTTTTTTCACTTATCCACGGTTGGCTCACTGCGACAACCCTTACTAACCACGGAAATGGGTTTTGCTTATCCACGGGTTTTAACACTAACACTAGAGTCTGGCGCTAGGACCCAGTTGCGAAGTCGCAATCAACCAGCGACGACGTCGCTTCTCTCTTAGGATTAAGTTAAATAACATGAATTTATTGTTGCTTCTCTGCATCCACCCCCTCTGTGTCACCCACCACACCACCTTCTCTACATCCCCCACCCTCCATGTCATTTCTCTCTCTGTGTGTCTGTGTGTAGATCAGTCACTCAGTCTGACAGCCTTGCGGATTGCTGCAGATCCTGGCAGCCAATGCTCCCATAATTACTCCCCCTATCCCCATGTTTCCCATAGGGCTCTGCATTTTCCAACCGCGATTTTACTAACCACGGAGGTTTTCAGGAACGTATCCCCCGCGGTTGGGGAAGGGTACCTGTACTCCATAAACATGCCTCTATGTTTACTGTTTACCTAGCAATCAGTAGGAACCTGGTTGTTAGTCGATTTGTGAATCACTTTTCCTGGGGTAATAATTCCTTCAAAAAAAAGTTGGTCACTTCAATTTACGACTGTTTGTGGGACACTGCTGTGCTCAATTGGCTGTCAGGTTTCGTCCACAAAATATACAATCAATTCACTTTAAAGTATATTCTGTGAAGCGGTTTGAGACATCTCTAAGACATGTAAGGTGCTATATCAAATGCAAAGATTAGTATTATTATTATCCAGCTTGCCTTGAGGTTGCTACATTCCCTCAATGCTCCGTCTGCTACACGTGCTCAGGTAACCTGTACTGAACATCAGTCTTTCCATTTCCACTAAAGGCATTGGACATCTTGGAATTTGTTTTGCGCACCCAGTAGTAAA
This sequence comes from Hydrolagus colliei, assembly GCA_035084275.1. Classification (NCBI taxonomy): domain Eukaryota; kingdom Metazoa; phylum Chordata; class Chondrichthyes; order Chimaeriformes; family Chimaeridae; genus Hydrolagus; species Hydrolagus colliei. The sequence continues at coordinate 7,650,982 of CM068753.1, forward strand.
ATAATAATCCTTACATTTGATATTATGCTTTTCACAACTGGAAGACATCTCAAAGTGCTTCACAGGATATACTGTAGAGTAAAATGTAGTCGCTGTGTATTCTGTAGGTAACTGCAGCAACTAATTTGCAACCAGCAACGCCCCACAAACAGTCATGAAGTGAGTGACCAATTTTATCTGGGAGATTGTTGCACAGGAAACCATGGGAATGGCTGTCTCTCTTTTGAATATTCATGTTTGTTTGACCCAAGCCCTATCCTAGAAGCAATACAGAGCAACAATGATAATTCCTCTGGGTTAGAAGAATGAATGATACTATGAGCAACAATTTAACAAGCTAGGGATTAGGGAGATGTATAAAAGAGATGTATGACATTGAAATCGGAAAACGTTAGACTAATCTTGTGAATATTTGACCTTCCTATTCAGGTCTCCACTGATTATTGTACCTGGCTGCAATTATGGATATTTATTGGAGCCAGACAGTCTCAGGGTAATGTATTGAACTCTTTACTCAGCACAGCTGTTTAAACTGTGTTCAGATTGCCATTAATCTGTTTACCTTTTTACTTCATCTACAAATTGAATTTTTTATGAAATTTTAAAAATCAATTTTTTATGAAATCAATATGAATGAATGAAATGAATATAATTAATTCATAATGCCCTTTACGTTTGGTCAGAGTATCTTGGAGCACATATAACAGCAGCAGAGCTTGATGCTAAACTGGGGAGAGAGGAGGGATGGCATTGGAAAAGGAAGGGTATTCAGGAGCGATCGGACAAGGAGATGGAAGGATTGAGGCAGGGAGTTCAGCTCATTCTGCACTATGCTGCCCGCATACTTACCTGGACGAAATTCCCTTCATCCATCTCACCAGTTCTGGCCAGGCTCTACTCGTTCCCCAACACTGAACGGATCGACTTCAAATTCCTCAAACTCGTGTTCAAATCCCTTCACATCCTTGCACCTCCCTACCTCTCTGACCTTCTCAATCCCCCAATGCACCAACCGGCACTGGCTTCCTGCTTGTCCCTCGCACCCTCCGCTCCACCATCGGAGGTCGCGCTTCCAGCCGCTCCGCCCCTAAACTCTGGAATACTCTCCCTCAATCCCGCTCCCGTGTGCAAGTCTGACCTGAAACCCTTCCTCTTCGACCGTGCTTACCGTACAAGGACTTACAGTCACCGTCCCTAGCCCCACCTCACTCCCCCCCCCCCCCCACCATCCACACACGCCATTTCGGAATCAGGCTACAACAGTGTTAAGCACTTTGAGGGAGATATAATTGCAAATTGTTATTGTGTTGTTCTTGTTGAGATCAAAATAAAATAAGACAAAATGAATGCTGGGCTGTATAATAATAATCCTTACATTTCATATAGCGCCTTATCGCTTATTGAGCGAGTGAGCGGGTGACTGAGGGGGCGGGGCCGAGGCCTTGCCGGGAAGGTGTAAAGGCCGAGGTGAGTCGGTGACGTCGAGCGGGTGAAACGACTGGGGGTAAAACGAATAAACCGGGTAAAAATTTAAAAAGTGACGTCGGCGCGGCGTCGCACACAAAAAAAACTAACCCGCGCGACTCCCCCCCCCCCCCCCCCCCCTCTCCCCCTCCCCCCCCCCCCCTCTCCCCCTCCCCCCCCCCCCCCTCCCCCTCCCCCATTAGCTGCGCATCACCTCCAAACAATAGATCAACGCACCACCATTAACATCTCATCAGCGCATTAACATTAGATCACAAGCTGCTCTATAAACTGCCCCCCCCCCTCAGGGTAGGTGTCAATGGCAGGGCTGACTTGGCTAGTCATCCCCCTAGCCATGGCCACACATCCTCTGGGATGAAGCCGCCCCGCTGATCCCCTGCTCCAGGCTCCCTGCCGCCCCAAACCCGAGCCCCCCCACCACCCTAAATGTCTCTCTCTCTCCATCCTCCTGCTTGTCTCTCCCACCGTCCCCCTCTACCCGCTACTGCAAATCTGTCCTACTCTCTTTCCCCCCCCCCCCCCCCCCCCCCCACTCTCCCTCCTGGCCCCCGCTACCGCCTCCCTCTGCTCCAGTCTGGGCCTCCTCCGCCAGGCCCACCGTGACACCAGGCGCTGGGTGTCCCAGAGCAGCCACCCCAACTGTCCAATCATCCACTCTCTCCGCCCAAACCGCTTCCTCAAGGCAAACACCACTCCCCCCCTCTGCTCACCATATCCCCCCCCTCCACTCTCCCCACACCCACCTCCCCTCACACACCCTCAGATCCTCTCCTCACCAACCTCTCCTCCCTCTCCCCACTCCAGTAAACACATCCGCACTGCTCTCCAGAACGTCCGCTCCCTTTCCAACAAAGCCCTCACTATCTATGATCTCATCCTGGATGAGAACATTGATATTCCTGGCTCTCCCCCAATGACCCCGTGCCTCTAGTCGAGGCCTCCCCTCCAGGTTACACCTTCCACCCCCCCCCCCCCGCCCCAACCAACGCGGCGGCAGGGTGGCCATCATCTCAAATGCCTCCCTTGGTCTCTCCCCCTACTCGTCTGGCTGTTTCCCCTCTTTCGAGCACCTCACGCTCCACCATCCCTCCCTTTCCTTAAAAATCCTCCTTCTTTATCGTCCTCCTAAACCCCCTGGAACTTTCATCTCCGATATCTCCACTCTCCTCTCCTCCCTGTCCCTCAGCTCCGAACGCCTACTCATCATGGGAGACTTCAATCCCCACCTAAACTCCCCCTGTGCCACCTCTTCCAAATTCACTGCCCTCCTCTCCTCCCTAAACCTCACCCTCCACATTGACTCTCCGACCCACAACCGTGGCCACGCCCTCGACCTCATTATCACCCATGGCCTTGACATTTCCGACCTCAGCATCTCGGACAAGGCCATCTCGGACCACCTTCTTGTCTCCTTCTCCTCTTCCATTCCTCTCCCCTCCACCAAGCCCTCAACCATACTTTTCCGCCCATGGAAAAGCCTCCCCCCTGAGACCCTCACAGATGCCCTCACATCCTCTGACCTCCTACCCCTCTGGTCTTCCACCCACAGCAATCCTGAAGCAGCTGTCCAGGTGGCAGAAAACCGGCCTCACGGTTCACCACCAACTGTAGCTCGAGCAACTCCACAGCTACCGCCGTTCCTTGTGTCGAGCAAAAACGGCCTACTACTCCAACATCATCCTGGAGTCAAACAACAACCCCAGAGTCCTCTTTTCCACCACCCACCACCTCCTCCGTGCACCCCCTCAGGCCTCCTCAATCTTCACTTCAAATGCGAAGTGCGAGGAGGTCATGGACTTCTTTTCTTCCAAGATCCACATCATCCGCCAGGCAGCATCATCCTCCAGCCTCTCGTCTCCCACTACCACCCCTACCCCATCCCCCTCATCCCCCCCCCCCACCTTCAGCTCCTGCCTCGACCCCCTTCCTACACTCCTCCCCTGTCTCTCCTTCCTCCCTCTCACGCACTCTCACCTCTATGAGGCCAACAACCTGCTGCTTCGATCCCATCCCCACTAACCTACTGCTCACCCAACTCCCCCTCCTCTGCCCACTGTTTGCTGATATCATCAACCAGTCCCTCTCCTCCGGATCAGTCCCTGCCCCCCAAAAACTGCTGTCATCAACCCCCTCCTTAAAAAACCCTGCCTAGATCCCTCAAATCCCAGCCACTACCGCCCTATCTCAAACCTGCCCTTCCTCTCAAAAGCATTGGAACGCGTTGTCGCAAACGATGAAAGTCACAAACGATGTCCTCTCTATCTATGACCAGGGTTCTCTCTGCCTCCTTATCCTCCTGGACCTGTCGGCTGCCTTTGACACAGTCGACCACGCCATCCTCCCCCACCGCCTGTCCTCTGCCATCCACCTCAGTGGGACCACACTCGCCTGGTTCGAGTCCTACCTCACAAACCGCCAGCAGTACATCTGCACAAATGGTTTTCCCTCCCGCAGTCACCCAGTTACCTGCGGGGCACCCCAGGGATACATCCTTGGCCCCCTCCTTTTCCTCATCTACACGCTTCCTCTTGGGGATGTGATCCTCAGACATGGGGCACACTTCCACATGCACGCGGATGACACCCAACTCTATCTCTCCACTTCACTTTGTGACCCCCAGTCCCCCGATGTTCTGTCAGCCTGCCTTTCAGACATCAGGGGCTGGATGAGCACAAATTTCTTGCAGCTGAATGTTGACAAGACGGAGGCCATACTTCTTGGCTCTCGTCAACGTCTCCATTCGCACGGCTCTCACCTCCTCCACCTTCCCGTTCTGCCCCTAAAACTCACCAAACCTGTGCGCAACCTTGGCATCAGGTTCGACCCCCAACTGTCCTTCCTCCCCCACATCCGGTCCGTCACCAGCACTGCCTTCTACCACCTCTGACAGATCGCCCGTCTCCGGCAATACCTCACCTTAAAAGCCGCCGAAACCATGGTCCACGCCTTTGTCACCTCTCGGCTGGACTATTGCAACGCCCTCCTCGCCGGTCTCCCCTCCACCACAATCCACAAAATCCAGCTTATCCAGAACTCTGCCGCCCGCATACTCACCCGCTCTAGGCTTCGCTCCCGCATTACCCCAATCCTTGCCAGACTTCACTGGCTCCCTATCCCAGAGAGGATCGACTTCAAGATCCTCACCCTTGTTTTCAAATCCCTCCACTCCTCTGCACCCCCCCTATCTCTCTGATCTCCTCTCCCCACAACCCAGCACCAGCTGCCTTCGTTCCTCTGGGTCTGGCCTCCTCCATGTCCCCCGAGTCCTCCGCTCCACCCTCGGCAGCCGTGCCTTTAGCCACTACGCCCCGAGGCTCTGGAACTCCCTTCCTCACTCGCTTCGCCTCGCCCCCTCTCTTCCCAGTTTCAGGTCACAGTTGAAGACCTTTCTCTTCGACCGAGCTTTTGGTCACCTTCCTGCCCCTGCTCCTGGCTCGGTCCCGGGATCCGCTACTGTGAAGCGCTCTGAGACGCAGTCTGGCGTGGAGGGCGCTATATAAATCGAAGTTGTTGTTGTTGTTAAAGTGAATTGGCTGTGTAATTAATGGGCAAAATGTGGAAACCAATTACACAAAGCAGAGTTGATTGAACGCCAAATAATTTTTTTTATTTTAAAGGAATTATTATCCCCGGAAATGCGATCGGACAATCAACTAACAACCGAGTTCCTGCCGACCGCTGGGCAAGCAGTGATGTGTGGAGGAAGGGAATTTATCTAAGATTTAATCTCGCCGGAATTCAAACCTGGGTTCTCTCGCTTGCGAGGCGAGCATGGTAACCACTGCACTCGGGATGCTGCACTGCATGAAGATTGATTATATAAATGCAAGTTATTGTTGTTTAGAAGTACATACTGCAGGGCAGTATGTACTACTAAATCACTTGAGTTTTGATGCCCAGATATGATATTCAGGCTGTACACACTGTGGTGAAACTATACCTTAACAATGTTGCAGAACATTGGCATAGTCAAACCTGAAAATAATAAGATTATGTGGCATTTCTGTGATAATAAACCGGCCAATTTGTTTTACACAATAGTCCAGGGCCCAAGGCTTTAAAGGAGGTGCAGAGCAGAGAAACAAGGATGATCCCCAGTGATAGAGGAATCATAGAATTATACAGTACTTTGCAGAATAAGGCCACTCGGCCCATAGAGTCTTTGCCGGCTCTTTGAAAATAGCTGGCTAAATCAATCCCACTCCCCCGCTCTCGCCCAATGTCCTGCAAATCCTCCCAAATAATTATCTACTTCTGTTAAAAGTTGTTATCCAGTCGGCTTCCACCACCCTTTCAGGCAATGCATTCCACATCCGAACAACAATGCAAATGAGAAGCAGAGGAATGAGCTGTGAGCAAAAATTAGATAAGTTAGGGCTCTTCAGTTTTGAGAGAAAAGGAGACCTGAGCTGAGAGTGGAGGCTGGAGGGAGAGCTGGGGGAAGAGGAGGATAAAGATGACTAAAAGCATAGTCAAAAGAGGGAAGGTAGGGATGTAAGGAAAGGCAAAGACACGAGAAGCTGGAGGACCTACGAATGGAGTTCCAGAGAGCAGACAACAAAAGGAACGACAAAATTACATTTGTATAGCGCCTTTCACGTCGGGAGGACGTCCCAAGGTCCTGAACACCAAATGTCTGAAAGCCTGCAACCAATGGTGGGGCAGATAGAGGGGAGGAAGGCCAAGCAAAGGGAATGGCCAGGTTGGTATGGGTGAAGGATAGACCATGGAGGGATTTGAATGGGAGAACGAGGAGCTTGAACGTGATCTGCTGGGGATGGGGAGTTTGTGGAGCCGAGCGACAATGGAAGTGGTGTCCTCACGGAGCCTGGTATGGATGAGCATGGGATACAGAGTTCTACATAGTCTGTGAATAGAAGAGCTGGGGAGACCAGCAAGCCGAACATTGACAAAGTCGAGCCTGAAAATATTAAGATTCTGTCGCGTTCGTTTCTGCAATAAAATAGAGCGCAATAGGCTTTGCATCTTCAGTTTGATTTGCACTGTTTACTTAACAAGAATCCCCTTCATCCTTTAATTCTCAACTCTTCTGCTGCCAAAAAACTGCGAGTCTGCCTTGCTTCAGTAGCATTTGAGTTACACATGACTCGGAGCGTAGTCAGCTGCAAATTTGCAACATACCTAAGTTCTGGGAGGCTGAGAAGCTTTGTGAGCAGTCAAAACATGTTTTTCTAGGTTCAGTGACGTTTGCTGTTTGAAAGTAGCAGCACATATATCTGAAAGGCAAATAGGCGAGAGATACCATGGCGACTTCCCTTCCCTTGTAAGTGACTTTTGTTCTTTTTTTATGATTATCAACCAGGATATTTTATCTCTGAAAGTTTCTGTCTTGTAGCTTTGTGTGATGATTTGTGTCACATGATAAGAATGCATTTAAGATGCGAGAAAACTCACTTCGCAACTAACCTTGAATCTCAAATTGTGCTGAGTTAGCTGATTACAGACAGGAAAACACTGAGGCCTCTGTAGGTTAGGAAGAAAAAAATCATCTTGTTGAGATTGAGTAGGAGGAAGGGGTACGAAGCTGCTAAAATGTGGTGGTCCAAAATGGCTTTATCGGTGATAATAATAATCCTTGCATTTGATATAGTGCTTTTCACGTCTTCTAGATGTCTCAGGGCTTCACAGAATATACTGTATAGTGAATTGACTGTATATTTATGGGCGAAACCCGGCAGTCAATTGAACATAGTAGTGTCCCACAAACATTTGTGGATTGAAATGACAAATTTATTATAGTATTTTTTTGAGGGATTATTATTAGGCGTGTGAAGTAAGGAAACTTGCCCAAGGTTTTGTCCCGTCTGGATTCGAACACAGGTCTCTCGCTTGTAATGTGAGTGCTCAACCACTGAGCTACTGGACTCCAACCAATGAAATAACAACAACAATTTGCATTTATATATCTCCTCTCACACCGGGTAATGTCTCAGAGTACTTCAACATGCAGCACACATTTACTTATTATTATTAATTATGTACTTCATTCACTACTTAAACAGTGAGAAATGGTAGTGTGTAAAGTACAGTACTCCAAATGTTGAGGATATTTAGGCTGAAATTCCACCTTCCAATCCAGTAAAACCATTTTGCCTTAATGTTTATGGATTGTAAGAATCTTGAATTTAATTTCTAAAAGCCATTTCTTGTTGAGAACTGAAGATAAATGATTCATTTGTATTAATAACTAAGTATCCGTGGTAGCAATTATTCAAGGCCATACTGAGAATATAATAAAAGGTATGTTGAGACTATCGGAGCTAAACATTGCTTGCACAAAGATAATTCACATTACTTGTGCCTGAATGTCCTTACGTTTATGAATGCCATTCATTTATAAACTCTGCTCGTTTGTATTTTTTCATGAGCATTTAAGAAAAAGACAATGTTAGGATTAAACATAATACCTGTGAATTCATTCATGATTTGTGCCAAGAAATAGAAGACAGAGGAACTATGTTATTCTCAATATAGTTCAAAATAACCGTCAGTTTACAACATGCCATGCTTTTTTAAAAAAAAAACCTGTCTGCCAGGTATTCTTGACTACATTGTTAGAAATGTTCAAGTGAAATTTGCATGCCTCATTTTAAACAATAGCCAATTTAGAATGTCACATAATAATAATCCTTGCTTTTGATATAGCGCTTTTCAAGTCTTCTAGACATTTCAAAGTACTTCCCAGAATACTTCCCATTTCACTGTAAAGTGACTGTACATTTGTGGCCGAAACGTATATTGTGCAGAGCAGTGTCCCACAAACAGTCATAGAATTGAAAATTATGGTTTCAGCCTGAGACGGTGAGGCCCCGATTGATCACCAGATCAAGGGGGTCAGTTTTGTTGCTGTTGTTAACCTAACAGTAATTAGGAAACCACCTGTCCCACCATGGAATGTGGAGTGTGTGACCAATTTTATTTCGGGGATTGTTAGCCAGGACAGAGGGAGAGAGAATGTCCCTTCTCTTTTCACGTCCTGTAATACATCAGGATCCTTAATGTCCACTGGAATAGGCTGACGAGCTCCTTTTCTCATCTAAAGAACTGCGCCTCAAGCAATGCAATATTCATTACTGCGCTGAAACATCAGCCTAAACTGTGAGCAAAATATTATGAGGTTGGGATTGAACACACAACTTTCTGACTTAGAAGCAAGATTAGTACCACCCTGAAGCCACTAACACAATATAAGGAGAAACAGCAGAAAATGCCATGATTGAAATGGCATGGCAGGCCCGATGGGCTGAATGGCCGACTCCTGCTCCTACTTCTTATGTTCTTAAAACAAACTTGTAATTGTTAAAAGTTTGAAGACCAATGATTGTTTCTCAGTAGGTCTGTGACTTGTACTGATTGTCAGCAATTCAGTGATGCACGTCCCCAGGGCACCAGCTGGACTGTCAGACATGCTGGTGCAAATGGCTCCTCACTTCATATTGAAAACAGATCTTAAGTCACGAGAATGTACATCATTCATTTCCATACTGAGATGGAAATGGTCAGCTGAGATGCATCACTTTGCTTAAGTGCATTCGAAGAGACTAAGTGTTCCATACGTGGAAATTCCCTGTGTCTGAAATAGAATGCACTTTATCTCTCCCGGAGTGGCACATCCCATTTACCTAATTCATTTGGTGCTGCTTTGCAAAGTAAAAGCTTGGGACCTCAAGATGTACGTTTGGGGTACTGCTGGTCTAACCAGTTAAAATGACTTAGTTTGCCATCAGGAGCACTGTCTGACAAACTTGCTGCTGCTTTCTTAGCTAGGACACCCTGAGGGCATTGTTTTATAGGGTTATCCGTAGTTGAGTGGGAAGAATCTCTGCGCCCAGTGATTGGTCTGCCCCTCATTGAGCCAGGCTGGCTGATCTGCCATAATATTAGATGATAATAATAAGAATCCTTGCATTTGATACAATGCCTTATCACATCTTTGAGACGTCTCCATTTGATGCACAGAATATACTGTAAAGTGAATTGACTGTATTTTATGGGTGAAACATGGCAACTATTTGCACACAGTAGTGTCTCACAAACAGTCGTGGATTGAGTAACCAAGTTTTTTTTAAGGAATTATTACCCCCGGAAAAGTGATCCGCCAATTGATCCGCTGAGTTCCTACTCACTGCTAAATAAACAGAGGCGTATGGAGTAAGGAAACTTTCCCAACATTTTGCCCTGCCAGGAATCAAACCCAGGTCTCTCTTTTGCGATTCAAGTGGTCCAACCACTGAGCTACATGGACTCTACATAATCAGTGCACTGGAGTACTGTTATATATGGCGAGCTCAGGAACTGGACTACAAGACACCACAGATGGTGGACTCAATTCCATCATTCTTTTGCCAAGACTGAATGAGAACTAAAGCTTTTCCCGGAATGGTGAATGCTGAAAGAGTTGTTGCTGGTTTCTGACTTTGTGGGTGGTTGCCTGGCCAACCACGAGCCGTATGCTTATTTTCGGTCTGATTCTGACCCTCATGATAAAAGGCAACATTAAATAAGAGCTGGACTTTGACTTATTTGATGTAATGAAACTGGTAAGCGACATCATACGTGGTATTCTATATCATTACAGTACAGATTCTAGTGATATAGTATTGTGGAATCCTATAGTGTATTGGTTAGAGCACTCACCTCATAAGTAAGAGGACCCGGGTTTGATTCCCTTGGCAGGGCGAAACCTTAGCCAAGTTTCTTACTCAACTGTTTATCTAGCAGTAAGCAGGAGCCCAGTTGTTAGTCCATTGGAGGATTCCAAGTTATTAACCTCTGACGTGCTGATATTTCAGTCAGCTACTGCCAAAGAGTCTGGAGCTCAGTCTGACATCTTCTGGTAGTATTATGCATTCATTCCAATTGTTGTTAAGTAAAGTGAAGTGCTTTATTATCCCACCATGATAATAATAATAATAATCCTTGCACTTGATCCAGCGCTTTTCACGTCTTCTAAAACATCTCAAAGCACTTCACGGAATATACTGTAAAGTGAATTGGCTGTATATTTGTGGGCGAAACTCACAGCAGTACCCCACAAACAATCATGGATTGAGCCACCAAATTTTTTTTTTTTGAGGGATTATTATTAGGTGTGTGGAGTACAGAAACTTCCCCAAGGTTTTGCCCAGCCTGGAATCGAACCTGGGACTCACGTTTGCAGCTTTTAACACCTTTCTGACATCCTCCTGATGTGAAAAGCACTATACAAGTGTCATTTTGTTGTTGTTCTTGTTGTTGTTGCAAGGCAAGTGCTCCAACCACTGAGACGCCGTCCAGCGTGGAGGGCACTATTTAAATTGAAGTTGTTGAACTACAAGCTGATAGGCTCTATATTAATGTTGATTTACCATATTGTATTGATTCTTGAATTTAATATATGCAAAGGCTTTTCCTGTAAAGTGTAGTGCAGCCCTCTCCTCACTCCATTGGTGGCTGAGCCTTCAGTTCCTACAGACTAACCTCTGGAGCTCCCTCTCTACCTGTCTGTTTCTGCCTTTAAGACCGGTTTTAACATCTACCTCTTTGAAGTAGTGTAACCTTCCCCCCACTCCTCACCAACCACCGAACACACTGTTAATTAACGCACCAAATCACATTCCTGCAACAATTACATTTACAAGTTCCCATTTTGTCTTAAATCTGAGATGTTATTCTATATGGAAGATGCGAGATAAATGCAAAGTGTTGTTGAAATGTGAAAAAGTCATGGTTTCAGTCTTAATTTGAAAGCCAGTTTTCTGCAGTTCCTGAAGGGACTGAATTTAAACATTTTAAAAACTGAATCGCTACCCTCAGCCTGTCAGCTCCATTCCTTATACTGTCCTGGTCACGGTTGCCATTGTACAGTGACTGGCATGGAGACCACAGTATCCGGAAACCGGGGTTGACAAGAGTTGAGCAAAGATTTCACACAACGGCTCACAGGAAATAGCAGCTAAGGGGACACTGAGGGAAAACACAGGAACCATGTGCGAGGTAAGCGGAAGACACTCAGTGAAACAGAACAGGAACTGCGGCAGCGAGGGGAAGGTGGAGGAAAGAAATAGAGTGAAGGAGCAAGAGAGTACCAGAGAGTGGGAGGAACACCACCAGCAGAAAAGATGGATGAAACCCAAGAGAGGTATGTGGACTTGAATAAAGTTAAAGACAGTAACTGAGAAAAAAAACTACCGGTACCTGAAATCAACCTATTAAATCAACTATTTCAGGGCAATTATCTGTGAAATCTTTGATATTATGGGATGTCAATCCCATGTCAATCTTCATGGACCTGCCCTCACCTGGTTTGACTCTTACCTTTCTCACCATCTCCACTTTGTCGCCACTAGGTAGGTGGCAGATAAAATATAATGCAGGGAAGTGTGAAGTCATCCACCTAGGGGGTAAAAACAGTAGAGCAGATTATTCTTTTGAAGGGGCGAGACTAAATAGTGTTAGCGTTCAGAGGGACTTGAGTGTCCTTGTACACCAGTCACAAAAAGTTAGTTTGCAGGTACAGCAAGCAGTTAGGAAGGCTAACGGTATGTTGGTGTTCATTATAAAATGAATGTTAGAATATAAGATTAGGGAAGTCTTGCTGCAACTGTATAGGGCCCTGGTAAGAACTGCACTTGGAATACTGTGTCCAGTTTTGGTCTCCTTATTTAAGAAAGGATGTGCTCGCCTTGGAGGGGGTACAACATAGATTCACTAGGTTGGTACCTGGGATGAGGGGAATGAGTTACAAGGATAGGTTGAGCAATATAGGCCTATATTCTCTAGAATATAGAAGAATTAGAGGTGATTTTATAGAAACCTATAAGATTATTCAGGGGCAAGACAGAGTAGATAGTGGGAAAGTGTTTCTCCTGGTTGGAGAAACTGTAACCAGGAGTCACAGTCTGAAGATTAGGGATCAGCCCTCGCACTGAGTTGAGAAAAAAGCTCCCATACTGTCACTAGTTGTTGCCTCCTGACGTGAAAGGGAATTTGTGCTTGTCTGTTTTTATTGTTCTTATATTGATTACCATTATTTCAAAGCACTTCACAGATAATTGTTATCGGTGAAGTGCCTCTTCAGGTGGATGTTAAAGATCCTCGGCACTATTCTATACGAGAGAAGCGTCCTGGCCAACAATACCCCAAATATTGGTCATTCACTCCATAGCTTTTTGAGGGTCTTTACTATGTGCAAATCGACTCCTACATTTTACCAAAACAATACACATAACCTGCACTTTACAGTATATACTGTAGGTTGCTTTGAGAGGTCTTGATGATGTAATAAGTTGCAATTATTATTGTTAATATGATATTACTATTTGAAAGGAGAAGGGAGTGGTTTCCTTATTTCCTGGCCAACAACCCCCCAGTCAAAAATGCTCACTGAATGACGAGGAAGTACCGTAATGAGTTGGGTTTTTTTTTAAATTACCCTTTTAACCAATTTCAACTAATTTAATTTCCGGTTTTGTTCATAGCAAATTTATAGAAATTATGACGAAATATCTGTGACTCAATACCTTGTGAAAAGTTATCTGCGTCACAGTTTTCTTTGTGGTTATTGTTGAGACAGAAATTGCATAACATGTTACAGACCATGGCACAACTCTCATTTATAAGAATAAAGAGCTTAAAGGGAATCTGGGAACATGAGAGAACAGAAGAATCTCAGTTACAAAACATTCTGTTTTTTTATTTCTATTCACTGCCTTAAAAAAGGAACTAATTCATGGAGCACCACATAAATAGGTAGGCCACAGGGTCGTTACACTATGGTCACAGGAGAGGTGACTAAATAATCATCAGCAGCAGTGTTGAGATGAGGGGTGGGTGGGCAGAGAGGAAAGAGGCCAGTAGAAGGCACAGTCAAAGAGGAGGGTCTTGAGACCGGTCTTAAGGAGGTAAGGTATGGAGCAAGGTGAAGAGATTGTGGGATGGACTTCCAAAGCGTGGAGGCAGAGAGACTGAAATTCTGGCCACCGATGGTAGGGGAGGTCAGGAGCATGGTACATGCCAGAGTCTGCTGAATGGAGGGACCAGACAGGTTCATATGGCAATCAGGAAGGCCTCGGTTTTGCCGATATTCAGCTGTAGAAAGTTTCCTCTCATCCAGGAGTTGATGTCTGATAGGCAGTCTGTCAGGACGTCAGTAGTCCTGGAATTGAGAGTGGAGACAGAGAGTTGGATGTCATCCACGTGCATGTGGAAATTTAAGAGCATGTATATGTTGAAGAGGAGGGCAGAGCCAAAAAAAACACTGCACGAGACAGTGCGGGGGCTGAAAGAGGCAAGGGCAATGAGTGGGGTGGTAGTGAGGGAGGCAGTGAAGGGATGCAAGACCTCACACGGACTGATGCAGATTAGTGCGAATGTTTGGGACGAGAGGTAGATGAGAGGTAATGCTTCTTGGCTGTAGTTTGGCCAGCACAGCTGTAATGTATGCATTGTACTTTATGGGAGTCTAACCAGCTAAAACTGCATAGCATGCCATTGAGAGCAACAACTTGCACTCATATCACCCTCCATACAGGTTAGCGTCTCAGAGAGCTTAACAGTGGTGAAGCCTAACTCCAAGCTGGGGGTGAGGGAGTGGGAGGCGATTGGATTGTCGGATGTAGTGACTTTCAGCTGAGTTAAACTGAGGTCTTGTCTATCTGTTTTAACGATCCTTAAGATCAAAGATTGGAAAAGGGAAGGGAATGCTACCACTTAGTTAGGTTAAGATGCACACATAACACACGTTCACACCTCCACCCTCCCCTCCCTGGACCAATCCAGCCCCCAGCACGACCAGTTATGAAGACAGTGATCTTTGCTGTGGTGAAATACCACAGTATCAAGTTAAATATTAGAAAGTCAAGAGTAACGAGGGAAATCATGCAGAACTTCATTTCATTGCAAACAGTAATGGACCTAGGGAATAAGTTACCAGGGAAGAGCATTGCACTAAGGTGGATAGATAGGTTCAAAAGACCTCTGCACTTTGTTGCATCATTGTTCTGGCCACAAGCCCCCAAACAAACTGGTCACTCACTGCAAGGCTGTTTGTGGGACATTGCTGTACACAACTGATTGCTGCATTTTGTCCACAAAATACAGTCCACTCTACAATATATTTTGTGAAGCACTTTAAGACTTCTTAACATGATAAGGTGCTATATCAAATACAAGGAATAATATTATGTGAAGCACTTTGAGACATCTTCACAACATATTGTACATCAAATCCAAAGATTCTTATTAGAAATGGTGGTCGTATTACTATCAATAATAATACTAATAATAATCATTGCATTTGATATAGCGCTTTTCACATCTTATCAACGGCTCAAAGCGCTTCACAGAATACACTGTAAAGTGAATTGACTGTATATTTGTGGCCAATTGTGCACAGCAGTGTCCCACAAACAGTCTTGGAGTGAAATAACCATTTAAAAAAATTATTCTGAGGGTTTTTTAGGGGGACGCATTATTATTAGGCATGTGGAGTAAGGAAACTTGCCCAAGGTTTCACCCTGATCTGCTTGAATTTGAACACATCTAGTCACATTCCCTCATTATGGTTTCATACACAAGCCTCCAGTCACCAGTGCCTGTTCCCTATTGTCTGTATGAGTGTCCACGCCTGACAACCACTATCTTCTTACAGCCCAATTCATAATGATCACATATCATCTGTGTATGAAACAATAGCATCTCCACAATGCAGTGGTTCATCAGTTTCTCAGTCTCTCTCTCTGTCTTTCTCTATGTCTTTCTCTGGCTCTCAGTCTTTCTCTCAGTCTCTCTCTCAGTCTCCCTGATGACCAACAATAAGAATCTGTTATGGATTTCTCTGCCATTCAACTATTCTGCAGCAATGGGCATGACAACCAGAACCAGGGGAAAGCCTGGATACTTACTATTGGCAGGAACTGTTGGGGTGGATGTTTGCTATGTCATTGTGGGATTGTTGGACAGAGTGGGTTAAGGTTACTGATCCAACCACCAGTAGAAACCCTGTCAATCCTATCAAATCCCCTCATAATTTTGAACACCTCTATTAAATCTCCCCTTAACTTTCTCCACAGAAAATAATTGTAGCTTCCCTAGCCTCTCCTCATAAAGGAAATGCCTCATTCCTGGTACCTTCCTCGTAAATCTCCTTCGGACCCTCTCCTAGGGCTTGACATCCTTCCTGAAGAGTGTTTCTCAGAACTGAACATAGTACTCTAACTGAGGTCTAACCAGTGTTTTATAATGGTTCACCATAACCTCCTTACTCTGTATTATATGCCCCTATTTATAAAGCCTAGCATTTTGTATGCTTTTTTAATGGCTTTAATAGCGGTCCTCAAAGGTCTCTCTCTTCCTGCAACCCTTATAAGATTGTACCATTTATTTTTGTGTTACGTCTCCTCAATCTTCCTCCCAAAATACATCACTTTGCATTTCTCTGCATTAAATCTCATCTGCCATGCATCTGACTATTTCACCAGTCTGTCTACATCCTCTTGCAATCGGCTACAATAACAACAACAAAATTACATTTATAGATTGCCTTTCACATCGGGAAGACATCCTGGGAAATGCTACTAGCCTCCTCACTGTTTACTACTTTTTTTTTTTAGCTTTGGATCATCTGTAAACTTGGAAATTATACTCCCAATACCAAATGCAGGCCATTTTTAATAGATTAAAAAGAACAGTGGTTCTAATATCGACCCCTAGGGGACACCACAGCACACTTCCTTTCACAACAACAACAACAAAAACAATCAGAAAAATAGCCATTCACCACCATTTTCTGCTTTCTGTCCCCCAGTCAGTTCTGTATCCATGTTGCCACCATCGCTTTAATAATGTGGGTTTCAATTTTTCTAACATGTATAGTATAGCACTAAAATCTTTTGAAATTGCATATGTACTATATGAATGCGCTACCTTCATCCACCCTCTCCATTACTCTATCAGGTTTGTTAGACGTGATTTGCCTTTAACAAATCTGTGTTGGCTGTCATTTATTAACCCATATTTTTCAAAGTGAAAATTTCCTTTGTCCTAGATCATAGTCTCTCTCAGTTTTCCCACTACGGACGTTAGGCTGACTGGCCTGTAGTTCTCGGGTTTATAATTCTCCCACTTTTTGTGCAGGAGTATAATATTTGCTACCCCATCCAGCACTCAGGCACCATTCCAGTAGCCAAGGAGGATTGAAAGATTGTGGCAAGAGCATCCACAATTTCGCAACACTTGCTTCCCTCAGTAACCTAGGATGCATCCCATCCAGACCGGGTGACTTCAATAATTATTTGGGGAGGACAAGTTTGCAGGACTGTAGGGAAAGAGTGGTAGTGGCATTGATTTGGACAGAGACACAATGGGCCAAATGGCCTCCTTTTGCATTGTACATGTAGACCCCGCTTACCGAATGCCCGATTAACGAAACTTCACTATAACAAGGGTTTCTATTTGTACCACTTCTCCGCTTAACGAAGGCTGCTTTCGCTATAACGAATGTTTACACACACTTTAACTCTTGCGGGCTTGTCGTGCGCAGCTTCTCATGCGCAGCTTCTCTCTGGTTACTCCAGCAACGCGTACTCAGTCTTTAGCGTGCCTCAGTTAAGCAGTGCAATGCAGCCCCTCCCATATGGGAGGAGCTTAAGCGGCAGGATGCTTCATGGCTTCAATAATAGTGAGTCAAGATATGCGGGAGGTGAATAGAGAGATAGAGAGGAGGGGGGATAGAGAGATAGAGAGGAGGGGGGAATAGAGAGGAGGGCGGGATAGAGAGGGAAGGGAGCGGGGAATAGAGAGTGAGGGGCCATAGAGAGATAGAGTTGGAGGGGGGGTAGAGAGAAAGAGAGGAGGTGGGGAGTAGAGAGAAAGAGAGGAAGGGAGGGGGTATAGAGAAAGAAAGGAGGGGAGGAAGAAAAAAGCATGTCCCGACAGGAAATGCCTGGGTCCAGGTTGCAATATTTCAGTCTGGTGACTGCGCAGACCTGGCTTGGAACAGGTAGGATTGGCATTGTTATTCCTGCAATTTTTGTCACATTCCGGATTCCGGAACTCGAGTTTTGGCTGCTCAACCTGTACACCGAAAATGTTAGCGCAAGAAACCGCTAAGAACTAAACTGATTTTAGCGGGGAGGCTCGGGTCGGGGGGGTTGGTATTTTGGCTGCCGCCAATTACAGTAATACAGTTAAACTCTCGCTTAACAAAGGGTTTTAAAGTCCCTAACACCTTCATTAAGCGGGGTCTACCTGTATAATTCTATGATTCTATGATCTAACTTGAGCACCGTCAACATTTTCAGTACGTCCTCCTCCTTTTTATCTTATCCAATTTTTCTACTCTCTCCTCCAATACTGTTGCATTGGCTGCATTCTCTTCTTTTGTGAAGACAGACGCAAAGTACTCATTCAGTACATCAGCCAAGTAAATCAGCCAAGCACTCTGCCTCCACAAGAAGATTTCCACTTTGGTCCTTAATTGGTCCCTAAACCTGATGTTTATCATAAGCCTCCTTTTTCTATTTTACTTTATTCCCAATTTCTTTATTCATCCAGGGAACCACCTCCCGGAAGATTTGATCCTTAAACTCTTCAGCCTCCCATATACTGTATTATATTCCAGGGCTGAGCACCTGAGCAATTACTTTTAGAGTCCACTGGATCTGAATCCTCCTCTCAGGTGTCATTGGCTTCTTTCTTCTTTCTATCAAAGTAGATCACTTCACATTTCCTTTTTTGAATTCTGATCAAATGGTGCCAACCACTAAATCCATCCCACAGTCCCTTAGCCTTACTCTCTCCCTTGACTGCTTCAAGGCACATCTCAAGACCCTCCTCTTCGACCGTGCCAGCCTCATGAATCAGCGTTTACACATTCGAGTAAATTAACAGCTCAAAGGTTAGAATTTATCTCTGATTCAGGACAGAATTAAATCAACCACCAACCAGGAGGTTTGTTGTGGGAGCGAAAGGGAAAGTCACACATTGCTTATAATCTGTTATAACTGGTTATAACAGTCCAAAAGGAGATCAACTAAAGCCCAGGTATAGTACCTTATTAATTAGTTCTTTCTTAGAAAACAGTCCTTTTGCGTATTGCAGCCGTCAATCCAAGATCTTAAACTTCTTACTTTAACATTTCAAGCTGTTCATATGTTCCGTTAGCATAGTTGTGTTTTTGAAGCACTTGTTAAATGAAGGCAGCGGGAGAAACCTGAGTGGCTGGGCAGGTTGTGGACTGCGCGGTGCAGTGATTGGTAACCTTACTATCTGTACTTTAGACTTACGCATGCAACTTCATTCAGAAAATATCGGTTTACTGCTATCCACCTGGACTTTATAACTGTTTTACACTGTAAACTTTGGCTCTGACAAATGCTATCTGCTCTAATCATATTCTCTGCCGTTTTCCCATTTCCTTTTCATATTACCTTGAATTTATCTAATTCTCTCTTATAATCATATTCGATACAGCACTTTTCACTCCGGGAGGACATCTTAAATTGTATCGCAGCATTTATTGTGTATTTTGTGGGCAAACATGGCAGCCAATATGTGCACAGCAAACAAGCAGGGATGGAGTGACTGATTTAATTATTTTATCCACAGGATTGTTAGCCAGGAGACTGGTAGAAACTCCTTTCTGTTTTCAAGTAGCGTCATGAGATATTTAACATCCACTAAACAGTAAATGGCTTGCTGTTCATAGTATAATCCTAAAATGGATAGACACAAAATAGGGACAATTTCTTCACACGACAGGTTGTGACAATGTGGAAAGCACTGTCCTTATGGCTAGTAGAGGCAGAGCCAATTGGGTTGTTTAACAGGGACACTGGGCAGGATCATTATTATAATAATCCTTGCATTTGATATAGCGCTTTTCATGTCTTCTAGACATCTCAAAGCACTTCACAGAATACTAGCGAGAGATCTGGGTTCAATTCCAGGTAGGGTGAAACCTTAGGCAAGTTGCTATACTTTTAATAATCCCCCCAAAAAAACCCAGTAATAAATTGGTCATTTCAATCTACAACTTTTTGTGGGACACTACTGTGCGCAATTGACTGCCGTGTTTCGCCCACAAATATACAGTCAATTCACTTTACAGTACATTCTGTGAAGTATTTTGAGACGTCTAGAATAGATTACATGAAAAGCGCTGTATCAAATGCATGAATTATTATTATTATATTAGGAATGCACTATACGATAGTGAGGGTTATACAATGTACAATGTACTGATTTTATTTAATTCTTATGTGCTGACTCTTTGTAATAAGTATTTGTTTAATCCCACTCCCCTAATCTTTTCCTCACGTACTTTTATACTTTTTTTTTTACAAATTCATGTCATTCATTCCCTTTTAATAGCTGTTCAGGATTGTGATTGTTGGATGACCATTGTTTTGGTCATGCCAGAAAAGAATAATAATAATCCTTGCATTTGATATAGTGCTTTTCATGTCTTCTAGACATCTCAAAACGCTTCACAAAATAAACTGTAAAGTGAATTGACTGTATCTTTGTGGGCGAAACGCAGCAGCCAATTGCGCACAGCAATGTCCCACAAACAGTCGTGACCAATTTTATTTTATTTTGGGGGATGGATTAATATTAGGCGTGTGGAGTGAGGAAGCTTGCTCAACGTTCACTTCACTGGAGTGTCAACCTGGACTTTAATGTTGCCATAGTCACTGCACTTTACCTTAAAAAAGTGCTCCTGTGAAGCACTTTGAGATCATAGAATCTTACAGCACAAAAGGAGACTATCCAGCCCATCGAGTCTGTGCCGGTTCTTTGAAAAGAGCAACTCTATCCCACTCTCTCCCCATAACCGCGCAAACCCGTCCTCCCATATAAATGTCTAATCTTTTAACCTCTCTTTTAAAATTGAATCAGCCTCCACCAACTTTTCAGGCAGTGCATTCCAGATTCGAACAACTCGCTGAGTGAAAACAATTCTCCTCATCTTCCCTCTTTTAGAAACTATTTTAAATCTGTGACCTCAGGTCACTGACATCCACCAATGGAAACAGTTTTTCCCTGTTTACCCTATCGAATCTCCTCATGATCTTGAAAACCTCTATTAGGTCTCCTCGTAACCTTCTCTACTCCAATAAGAATAATCCTGGCCTCTCTAGCCTTTCCTCAAAACTGAAGTCCCTCATTCCTAGTACCATCCTGGTAAATCTCCTCTGCACCCTTCCAATGCCAAAGCGCTCTGAGACGCCGTCCGGCATGGAGGGCGCTATGTAAATCAAAGTTGTTGTTGTTGTAGAAATTGTTGTTGTTAACATCCTTCCTGAAGTGTGGGGACTAGAATTGCACACAGTACTCTAGCTGAGGCCTAATCAAAGTTTTATAGAGGTTAGTCAGAACTTCCTAATTTTTGTACTCTAGCCCCTATTTATCAAGCCTAGTATTTCCGTATGCTTTTTTAACAGCCTTATCTGCTATTTTCAAAGATTAACTTTCACACAAACCCCCAGGTCTCTCTGTTCCTTTACACTCCTTAAAATTGTACTATCTAGCCTATATTGCCTCCCTTCATTCCTCCTCCCAAAATGCATCAGTTCAAATTTCTCCAAATTAAACTTTATCTGCCATGTGTCTGCCCATTTTACCATTCTGTCTATATCTTCTTGCAGATGGCTACTATCCTCCTCACTATTTACTATTTTTCCTAACTTTGTGTCATTCGCAAACTTGGAAATGGTACTCCCTATACCCAAGTCCAGATCATTAATATAAATTAAAAAGAGCAGTGGTCCCAATACTGATCCCTGGGGCACGCCACTGTACACTTCCCTCCAGTCAGAAAAACAGCCATTCACCACAACTCTCTGCTTTCTGTCTCCCAGCCAGTTCTGGATCCATGTTGCCATTGTCCCTTTAACGTCATGGGCTTCTATTTTCCTTAAGCCTTTCATGTGGCACTTTGTTGCACTTGGGACGTCCTCCCGACGTGAAAGGCACTCTATAAATGCAATTTTCTTGTTGTTGTTATAAAACATTGTTGTTGTCAAATGCCTTTTGAAAGTCCATATAAACTACATCAACTGCAATACCCTCATCCACTATTTCCATTACCTCATCAAAAAAACTCTTATCAGATTTGTCAGACAAGATTTGCCTTTAACAAATCTGTGCTGGCTGTTCTTTATTGACCAATATCTTTCTAAGTGAAGATCTATCTTGTCCGAAGATCTATCTTGTCCCTGATTATAGTCTCTAGCAGTTTCCCCACTACTGATGATAGGCTGACTGCCCTGTGGTTCCCAGATAGCCTGCCATGTAAAGCGTTGTGTCAAATGCAAGGCTTATTATTCAGTTATTATTGTAAACTTGTTACTTGTTCGGTAAACTCCTCGAATGGAGTAATGCACATATAGTTGTGCCTTTCACATAGGAAAATATCGCAAAAGATTTGGCAAAGGCAGATTGGGAGCCAGAGCAGGGTTGGAGATTGGGGACAGGGCATTAGGAAGGTGATTTGAGAGAGGATTTTAGAAGGATTTGAAAAGCAGAACTAGGAGGGTGCACCCAGAGAATTTTAGAACAAACTGTAAAGCTTCTTTCACTGTGGCTGAAGTTTCTTACTCTCTGAGTTATACATTTTAAGCATTTTTATCCAGCATTATTAAGCATTTGAACTCCTGGTTTTGGCTGCAACCCAATGCAATGTTCAGGAAGGTGCCATTATTCAGGTAAGACATTAAACCACAATCCTGTCTGGAAGGACTCTATTTGAAAAGAGAAGGAAGTTTCTCCTGGTGTTCTGATCAACAATAAGATGAAATTGGTGGGACGTTGCTGTATGCAAATTGTGACTCTATATAATCTTACATAATAGTAAATTAAAGGATTATTGTTTCATATATCGGAGGGAGTGCCAACTCTGATAACTTAGAGATATATCATTCACGTCTTTCCAATTCATGGACCTTCAGCTCCAAAAATAGATTTAAATTGGAAATCCGTTAAGAAATAGCCCATGTTATTTCTTGCAAATCCCACCTTGTCGAAGCTCTGATATTACAGAGGAGTGACATCCTTCCTCTCCCTCCCCCACACACACCCACCCACCATGTATACTAGATAAACTCTAGTTCCTGCTTCTAGCACTCCTGTACAGTATTTGTCAACAGTTCAAAGACCCAACATTATCTGTTTACAACAGTCAAATGACTATGTAGCTGGTTACAGTTTAGATTTGGAAACACCCCGGTTATCTTCCGCTGAGTGTCTGAGCTTTTGGTTCTCCTCTGGATGAGTTTTTTGACTATAGATACAAGTAAAAGACCCCAAAACAGTGTGAAAGGAGCCAAGCTCTATATAGAAACAGATCAGGGATTGTGTGGGCTACACACATCGAAGCTCAGATCACAAAGAAACTCAGCAAAACCTGTCACCACAAAGTCAGTTAACATGTGATGGGTATGGTGTGAGTCAGGGCAATAGACTCCTTATTTTAAATTATTACATTGTATTCACAATTGGATTTTTAAAATATTAATTATTGAGCCCACCTAAGTGAAAGAATCAGTAGAAGTTTGATATCGGCAATTTCTATAATAAGAACTTTTGTAAATTAGACCCATAGAGTATTGGATACCTTCAGTCTGTGGCAGTGTTTCCCTGAGCTAATCTAATCTCTACTGCTTGCTCCTTGCACCCTTTAATATTGCTCAGTTTCGAGCATTGGTCTAGTCCTCTTAAAAAATTACACTTCCTGAACAATGAGAATCCAATCTCTGTGAGCCCTCTATATTCTCTTTGTAGAAATTGTTTTTAACTTGCCTTTCAATTGCGTTTGTGATTGATCGTAAGTGAATACTTGATGTCACTGACTCAGTGTAAATAATGTTCATAAACTTTCACAATCAATCACAATTCCCTCCTCAGGTCACGAGGATTCCTGTATCATCGCAATTTCTTCCTGACTTGTAAATAGCCTCTATTTCCTCTTAGTGCACTGAGCATTTGTGCTCTGTGATATTGTATGGTGTGTAATTTGCTTTAGTTGTTAAGAAGAAATGTGTACATATTGAAAGAGTATAACCTGGTTCCTTTATCTGCACTTTCATCGCCATTGAGGGTTGGGGGAGGGGGGGTATGCTGCATTGTCAGAGATGCCATTCTTCAAATGAGACATTAAACTGAGGTCCGATCTGCCTTTGGGTGAATTGCCTTTGGGTGAATTGCAATGTTACTGGAAAAGAAAAAGGCAGTTTCTACCGATATCCTGGTTGATAATCCCACAAGTAAAATTGGTTACTTATTCCATGGCTGTTTGTGGGACATTACTGAGTGAAAATAATCTGCTACAAAAATGTATTTATTGCTACACCTGTTTCTGTTTCCAGATTGTCACTGTGGGAGACTGGGGGGTAATAATCCCTTTAAAAAATAACAATAATAATAGTTTAGTCATTCAATTCACGACTGTGGGACACTACTGTGCGCAATTGACTGTCATGTTTCACCCACAAAATATATAGTAAATTCACTTCACAGTGCACTCTGTGAAGTGCTTTGAGATGTCTCAAAAACTTATTAAGATGCTATGTCAAATGTAAAGATTATTATTATTATATTCGTCCACAAAACACAGTCACTGCACTTTTACTATATCCTGTGAAGCGCTTTGAGACATCTCCTGATATTAAAGGCACATTGTAATGTAAATGTAGTGGAAAGATTATTCTCATAAATATTTTGAATAAAAATAATCCTCAAATTATCACCTTTGCGACATCTCAGAGCCTCACGGAATATACCGTAAATTGAATTGATGGTATATAAAACACCACATGCAGTTTTAAAAGTCTTTTAATAAGTACACATTACTCATTTTAGTTTCATCAGACTGGCTAAAAAAAAACCTTACTGTGGCTAGAATCCAGCAGATTGCTTTGTTGATGTTTCTCTATTGATTTTTCTCACTATTAATCAGTGTAGATTACTGGGACATCACTATTCAGGCACCATCATTAGCCTCTGTTGTGGAGGAAATTACTTGTCAAACTCCTGGATAGCATTACCTGTGCAGTGACTCTATTGTGCAAATTACACAATAGAAATGAATCAGTGCCAGAAGCAGACAATTGATGGAGTGTTTGTATATTCAATAAGAACTTCTTTCACACTCAGTATTTCCGCATTCAGGGAAGTTTCTGGATGTGCTCTGTCCGCTATTTATTGGGTTCCTCATTCTGTTTCTGATCTTGTAGGTTATCGACAGTAAATCAAAACATTACAATGAGTACCGATGTGGCAAATAGCTCCGACCCCACTGTACGGCAGCGACAAAACACCTACCATGTAGAGCGAGAGCTGATAAACGTGGAGAACCTGGAGGTACTGGCCAAACGGTCAGAGGAAATTCAAGTGCCAATTCAAGACAGACTGAAAAAACATCTGGCGTAAGTAGCTGGTTTCTTAATCATTAAAACATTGACTAAACATTAACAACTTTCAATTAAGTAGCACAGATTAATGTTTCCCAGCTCAGATACTCCAGGCTACAAAGAAATACTTTTCTATTTTAGTGCAAGTCCAAATCATCTATGTTATACCTTAATCTGCGTGTACACGTTTCACTTAACAGTGCTTAACAGTATCCAAACCAGATCCCCCGTTCCACCGTCGGTGGCTGCGCCTTCAGCCACTATGCCCAGAGGCTCTGCAACTCCCCTCCTCACTCCCTTAAAATTGATCATTTCAATCCATGACTGATGGTGGGTCACTGCTGTGCACAATTGGCTGCCGCGTTTCACCCAGTACAGTATATTCTGTGAAGTGCTTTGAGACGTCTAAAACATGTGAAAAGTGCTAAAACATAAGGTTTATTATTATTCACCTCGCCCCGCCTTTCCTATTTACAGGTCGCTCCTAAAGAATTTTCTTTTCGACTCCACCTTTGGTCACCTTTTTCCACCTCTTCCTGGCTCAGCCCCGAGATCCATTATTGTGAAGTGCTCTGAGATGTCGTCTAGCATGGAGGGCGCTATATAAATCCAAGTTGCTGTTGTTGTTGTTACCCCAGTGACCGGGCTGCAAATATTACACAGTTAACCATCATTTCTGTCAGTCTGGCTCAGTGATAGCACTCTCATCTCACCTCTGAATCAGAATGTTTGCGCCCTCCGCCCTCTCTGCTCTCATCATCCTGTTGCCTCGACCCCATCCCCACCTCTCTCCTCATCCCAGCTCTACCTCCTAGCCCCACCCTAACTGACATCATCAACCTCTCCCTATCCACTGGCACTGTTCCCACCCCTCTAAAAAGAGCTGTCCGGTTTGAAGACTTTCCTCTTCGATCGTGCCTTTTGTTCCACTCCGAACTCTTTTACCTCCCCTTCGTGTTTCACCCCTTCCCAAACACTCCCCTCCCAGCTCGGGTCACACGCCTCATGTGCAACGCCTTGGGACGTCCTCCCGACGTGAAAGGCGCTCTATAAATGTAAATTATTGTTGTTGTTGTTGTCATCACCCACATACATTCTGAAAAAACCTTCGATGGACCCATCCCTACTCTTCAGCTGCTGCTGAATATCCAACCTCCCATTCCTCTCTAAAGCCCTGGAACAAGTCATTGCATCCCAGTTTCGATCCTTTCTCTCTCACCATTCCCTCTTTGAACCCCTAAAATCAGCATTCCGTGCTGCCCATAGCACTGAGACCACCCTGATCAAAGTCCCTAACGACAATCTAAACATCAGTGATCTGATGCCTCTTTGTCCTCCTTGATCTCTCTGCTGCCTTTGATACTGTCAACCACTCCATCCTCCTACACCACCTGTCCTCCCAGGTCAATCTTCATGGACCAACCCTTGCCTGGTTTGACTCACACATCAGGCCCTGGCAGTATCAACCTCCATAGCTGCACTCTCACCTCACCAAGCTAGTTAGGAACCTAGGTGTATGGTTTGATCCTCAACTGTCTTTTCTCCCCCATATGCAAAAATTGGTCACTTCAATCCATGACTGTGCACAATTGGCTGCCGTGTTTCGCCTACAAATATACAGCCAATTCTGTATTCTACATTGTTTGAAGCACTTTGAGACACCTAGCAGATGTGAAAAGCTCTATATCAAATGCAAGGAGTATTATCAGTCAGTCTAACGTCGGTAGTGGGCAAACTTCTAGAGTCCATAATCAGGGACAAGGTAGATCTTCACTTAGAAAGATATAGGCTAATAAAAGACAGTCAACATGGATTTGTTAAAGGCAAATCTTGCCTTACAAATCTGATAGAATTTTTTGATGAGGTAACGGAATGGGTGGATAATGGTAGCACAGTTGATGTAGTTTACATGGACTTTCAAAAGGCATTTGACAAAGTGCCACATGAGAGACTTATTAGGAAATTAAAGGCCCATGGCGTAAAAGGGACAGTGGCAGCGTGGATCCACAACTGGCTGCGAGACAGAAAGCAGAGAATTGTAGTGAGCGGCTGTTTTTCAGACTGGAGGGAAGTGAGCAGTGGTGTGCCACAGGGATCAGTTTTGGGACCATTGCTGTTTGTAATCTATATCAATGATCTGGACTTGGGTGTACGGAGTACAGTTTCCAAGTTTGCAGATGACACTAAGTTAGGGAGAATAGTAAATAGTGAGGAGGATAGTAGCCATCTGCAAGAGGAATTAGACAAATTGGTAAAGTGGGCAGACACATAGCAGATGAAGTTTAATGCAGAGAAGTGTGAGGTGATGCATTTTGGGAGAAGAAATGAAGGGAGGCAATATAGGCTAGATAGTACAATTTTAAATGGTGTGAAGGAACAGAGAGACCTGGGGATTTGTGTTAGTGACTCGTTGAAGGTGGCAGGACAGGTAGACAAGGCTGTTAAGAAGGCATATGGGATACTAGGCTTTATAAATAGGGGTATAGAGTACAAAAGTCAGGAAGTGCTGACTAACCTCTATAAGACTTTGGTGAGGCCTCAGCTGGAATACTGTGTTCAATTCTGGTCACCACACTACAGAAAGGATGTGAAGACTTTGGAAAGGGTACAAAGAAAATTTACTAGGATGGTGCCAGGATTGAGGGACTTCAGCTATGAGGAGAGGCTAGATAGGCTAGGGTTATTCTCTCTGGAGCAGAGAAGATTGAGGGGATACCTAATAGAGGTTTATAAGATCATGAGAGGTTTCGACAGGGCAAATAGAGAAAAAATATTTCCACTCGTGGGCGAATCTATGACTCGTGGTCACAGATTTAAAATAGTTTCAAGGCGAAGTAGAGGGGAGCTGAGAAGAAATTTTTTCACTCAGCGAGTTGTTCGAATCTGGAATGCATTGCCTGAAAAGGTGGTGGAGGCTGATTCGATAACTACTTTTAAAAGGTAATTAGATCTTTATTTGGAGAGAACAGGTCTATTAGGCTATGGGGAGCGGGCAGGGCAGTGGGATTGAATCGCTCTTTTCAAAGAGCCGGCACAGACTAGATGGGCCGAATGGCCTCCTTTTGTGCCGTAAAATTCTATGAATCTATGAATTTATGAATCTATTATGTTATAGAAGAATGGGAGAAACATCCTTCTTCTTGAATAATGCCATGGGTTCTTTAATGTCTACCTGATGAGTCAGAATGGGTCTCAGGTTAATGTCTGTGAGAGGTGACAAAAGCATTGTTGAAGGTTTTGGTGGCATGCACTGTGAGTTAAGGTTGGAAGTGGGGATGTAGCGGAGGTGAAGGACAGCAGTCCTGGCCAGGAAGCGAATGTGGGATAGGAAGGGCAACTCTAGAATTGAAGCCGACATGGAAATTACAGACTGGTTCAGTGAGTTTGAGAGGCAGACCGAGCTAGTTGAGGAACTCAAGCTGGAGTTGACAAGACATTGGTCTGCATGTTACTCTAGGAGCGTCTTGTCCATCTTGAAGTTGGGTGCTCATCCAAACCTTGATGTCAGATATTACATCAGTGCACCTGAAGTCAAGAGTAGCTTGGTAAAGTAGGTTTGGGTGTCACCCTCATCTATGTGGAAGTTGATATCTTGTTTCTGGATGAAGTCCCCAAGAAGGAGCTTGTACAGGGTGTTTACAAATACTTTTTACCCTGTATATTTTTCCGGCATGTGAAAGAATTATAATAATTGCGTTTAGAAGTACTTAATTGTATTCAGTGTACTCAACTGTTTAACTGTATTTAGATATCACGGGGATTGGTGTGAACACTCTGTGGATGAGAAAATACAGGTGGCCAAGGATAGAGCCCTGAGGTGCTCCACGGGTGACATGTGAGGATGGAAAGGAGAAATCACTGGAGGAGGGAAGCACTATCCTCCTAAACTCTTGTAACCGCTATAACCTAGCGGAAAATAATCAATAGTAGCTAACAGGAGAGCAGGTTACAATTGAGCACTCATTGCTAACCCAACTCTTGATTTTGTGCCAAAATTGTAAAGCAGAGAAAAAAAAGGCATTGACTCACCCATCGGTCACTTAGCAACAAATACCAAGGGGCTGTTTACTACTTTTTTTTTGCAAATGTCAAACAAATGTCACTTTGAATGGAGAAATTAGAAATGTCTAATAGGAGAAGCACCGACCGCAGTTCAGCAGTACAGTGATTCAATAGTTCATTGGATGCTTCCCAGGAGTAGTTAATGATTAACCCTGACAAACAATTCTTTGGTGTGATGTAATCTGTAACCCTTCGTTCAGCGTTTCTGCTTTGGCAATTTTAATATTACTAATTCCTTTACCCTTTGTCCCATCAGCATGCTTCTTCCCCCCCAAACCCTTACCAGGCTTCCTGAAAGGACCTTACAATATGGCCCATCAGACTACCATTAGATGTGTTCATAATTATTCATAATAATAATCCTTGTGGATAATATAGCACCTTATCATGTCGTGAAAATGTCTTAAAGCACTTCAAAGGATATACTATTCATCTGTAGGCAAGTGCAGCAACCAATTTGTAAGCAGCAATGTCCACCAACAGCCATGAAATGAATGAGGTTCAGTAGGTTCTACTTCCCGGAGAGGGTGGTAAGATTATGGAATTTGTTGTGGCTGTGTTACAGTGACAGTTCTGCAGCGAGACTTGGCCCAGACACAGGGTGACTCCTGGCATCTCAACACAGTTGCACAATACCTTTAACATCTATAGCTTCCTCCTTCGCAAGTTGTGTTTGAGCAATAAATATTTTTAAATGATTTTAGATTTTTTTAGATTAGATTTTAATTTCTTCAAGCGCCATAAACAATGCCTTCTCCTGCAATTAATTTATTACTTTGGTGCTCTGAGAAGCCCACTATATGACGGACATCGATCAAAGTTATGTTGTTAATAATACTCTCTGTGAATGTGTACTGTATCTGTATCTGTCTTTGTAACTGTAAACTTAGATCAAAGTCCACAAACAGCTCTGAGAAGGTGAGAGGTCCTCTGTCTCTGCACTGAATCCACTTTAAGATCCTTTTACTTACTTTCACATGCCTTGGCCTTACCCCACCCGACCCCTGCCATCTCCTCTGATCCTATTGCCCCATTCAATCTCGCCCACCCTAGCTCAGTTTCTCACTATATATTTGTCACTCACTTTCAGATGTTTTCCTGTGATGTGATGTTTATTGTAAAATGTAGTGACTGTATATTCTGTGGGTGAAATGCAATAGTGCACAACAGTTTCATAGAAACAGCCACAAGGTGAGTGACTAATTTTATTTGGAAGTTTGTTGGCCAGAACACTGGGAGAGAAAAACTCCCTATTGTGTCTGTGAATTATTGGCCAGGACCATCATGCCTGTTTCTGGCTCTTTGAAAACAGCTGTCCATATGAATCCCACTCTCCGCTCTCTCCCCATAGCTCTGCAAACTTGTCCTTCCCAAATAATTATCTACCTTCCTCTTAAAAGTTGTTATCGAAACACACCACTTGCTCCCTCGGCAACCACCCCTCCCCTTGCCTCTCAGTTCCACCTCCTTGCCCCACTATTCTCCAACACCATCCCCCTAAAAACAGCTATAATAACACTCACATTCAGCAACTCTATAATGGGATTCTTCACTATACAGATCAGCACAATCTCCATTATTGGTTAAGGTTACAAACAACATACATCTGTGACTAGGACTCCATCTGCCACATCAACCTGATTGACCTCTCTATTGTCTTCGATAACGTGGACCACTCCAGCCTCCTCCACCACCTCTTCTATCACCTCAAACTTCAAAGTTCTGTCCCTGAATGGTTCGGGTCTATCTCTCACACTGTCTCCACCAAGGATTTCTCTTTCCCTCACCCCAAGCACAGTCTTACATGCTGTTCTTCAGGGCTCTGTCCTCGGTGCTCTCCTCTTCAACGTCTACTTGGTGACATCATCTGCAAACATGGGGTCAACTACCACATGTATGTGGATGACACCAAAATCTATCTCTCTGTCTCCACCCTTACAGAATAGACTGTAAAGTGAATTGACTATATTTGTGGGCAAAATTTTTGTTGTTCATATTGTTGTTGTTTTCCTCATTGCTTGAGTTTTGAAAGTCACTTCAGTGAGTTAGTTATTCGAGATTTGAAGAAATCTTTTGTCTCTGCGGACTGACCGAAATTGGTACGTGTACGAACGGAATGAACAAGATTCTCCAACCAATAGGGAACCTACATGTAGATGTGTCGGAGCCAAGTTTTTTTTTATGTGCAATCCAGATAGCTCAACTTTCTTTTGGCAGTAATAATAATCCTTGCATTTGATATAGTGCTTTGTCACGTCTTATGTCGCCAAAGTGTTTCAAAGCACTTCACAGTATCGTAAAGTTACTGTGTATTTTATAGGTGAAATACAAGAGCCATCTATGCACAGCAATGTCACAAACAGTCGTATATTCAGTGACCAAATATTTTTTGAAAGAAATTATTATCCCCAGAAAGTGATCCAACAATTGACTAGGTTTCTATTTACTTTTAGGTAAACAGAGGATTATGGAGTAAGAAATTTGCCTAAGGTATTGTCCCACCTGGGAATCAAACCCAGGTCCTCTCACTTGTGAGTTCAGCGCGCTAACAAATATGCTTTGAGACTCCCATTCAGTTGATTGTTTTAAGCAGACAGGACACATCATCTGAATCCAAACTTTCTGCAAATCTAGATAGTCGGCATTGAACCTCTATCCCCAACATCTGCCCAAACTGCACTTAAACAAAATTTCCTTTCCTCCCCCAGATGTTCGCCAACCAAAGCAAAATCCTTGCTGTTCAGATTCATCCCGATACTCGTATGGATTCCCAAGTATCCTTACAAAGATTGGCTGTTGAATGACATCATCTCTGGTCTCAGTGTTGGGATCATGCAGTTGCCTCAGAGTAAGGGGTTTATGCTTCCTCTCAACTAGAAGATAATATTTGGCTGTTTTACTGGAGTTGGGAAGTGGGGGTAGTGGGGTGGTGGGGGTGGTGGGGGGTGGTGGGGTGAAGTTTGTGCTGATCTGTATAGTGAAGAATCCCGTTATAGAGTTACTGAATGTGAGTGTTATTACTGTTGATCACAGCATATCAGAACCCTTTCTATTCATCAATTCAAATCAATAGCCCAAAGGAAATGTGGACTGAACCCAGCAGCAAACCTGAAGATACATACTGTCTGCTTAAAGTGCCTTGCACGATCGAACGAACATTAGATGGAGAGATACAAGGGAAATATGGATGTTAAGAGATATGGGGAAAAGGGGATTAAAAGATCTGCCATTATTTAAGAAAATGGTCAGAAAGGCTTGTTGGGCTGTGTCTATTCCTCACGAGCCTCTATGACCTGGGTTTGTGAAGCATTGGTCTACGGTCCCCAACACAACCTTTTTGAGGTTGTTTAAGGAGCTGGCTAAATATAGATTGAGCAATAATGGGGTTGAAGCTGAGTAGCATTTTCCATGACAACCTGCTGTGGTCTGACTGTGTCCATGTTAATCCCTTGGGATTTATTTGCAGGTATGGCATACGCTCTCCTTGCAGGGGTTCCACCTGTGTTTGGGCTGTACTCATCATTCTATCCCGTGCTGATTTACTTCATATTTGGAACATCCAGGCATGTCTCAGTAGGTAAGATTCCACCTCTACTGTATCCCTTTAGTGCTTTGTGCCACTTCTCAACCCTTCGTACTGCATTGATCTGACAGGAACAGGGTTGCCGGGGTGGTGCAACCAGGACACCCAGACTCATTTAAAACATAATTGGATACTGTGATGGGAGGGTGGTAGGGTGGCTGTTATGGAGACATTAAATCAGCTGGCCAAATGACCTTCTTCACCCCGACAGATTTTGTGATCTGTCCATCTCTTAATTCCCTCCATCCATTTCTCATTCCCCTTTCTCAGGCTGATTGATACAGATTATTAATCTCTGAGAATCCTCCCATCGTAACCTTTAATTTTAAGGTCATGTCACTAAGAGAAAGCATAATAATAATAATCCTTGCAATTGATCTAGCGCCTTATCACATCTTCGAGACGTCTTAAAGCACTTCACAGAATATACTGTAAAGTGGATTGACTGTATATTTTGTGGGACTCCCTGCCTCAATCGTACAATGTCACCCCCTCCCCATTTATTTTTAAATCCCACCTGAAGACCTACCTCTTTGACCATGACTTTGTCCTCTCCCCTTGACCCTACTCCCCTGTTCAACTTGCAACCTTCCCACTGTGCAGCGCTGTTCTGCATGAAGTTGATGTATAAATACAAGTTGCTGTTTTTGATCTGACTATGACTTCTCTCTATTGTCTCCTTTTTAGGTACCTTTGCAATAGTGAGTGTAATGATTGGCACCGTGACTGAGAGGCTGGCACCAGACAGTGACTTTTTAATCTCCACGAACAATTCTATAAATGCAACAGGAATCATTGATATTGACGCAAGAGACTTGATGAGGGTCAAAGTAGCTAGCTTGCTTACCTTCTTCTGTGGAATGTATCAGGTGTGTACCAGGCATTCATTGTACAGAGAAGCGCAGAACAGGACGCTGCTTTTGGAAAGAAAATGAAAAGAGTGAGTGACAGCTGAACAATAGACAGAGAGGAGATCATTCATTCCATTGAGACTGTTTCACCAGTTTATTTGATCATAGCAGATCCCAGGTGTCAGCTAGGCTTGGCTAACGGCACTGTCATCTCTGGGTCAGGAGATTGTTCAAACCCTGATATTTTCCTATTATTTACCACACAACTTGTCCACCAGCCCCGCTCCCCCACCCCTACCCCCACCTCCACTGTCCAGTAGGTTTGCTCTGGGCTTGGGGTCTCATGTCAACCTGCGCCTAATGTCTTCAAAAATCAGGTAAGCAGGATGCGAGCCTCCAGGGAGAGCATGTGCATTCCATTCCAACAATCTATCTCTGGAATTCCCATGTGTAGATAGGATACATGGAATTCTCCATTTGGTTTGGTTATTCTTAAGCGCGGTGATGAGTTTCACATGTGTCAGACATGCAGCAGAACAAAAAAAAGCCTCAAGGTAACTAAAAAAACAATCTAGCCTGATAGTCCAGTGCAGTACTCAGGGGGCGACGCATTGTCAGAGGTGCTGGCCTTCAGTTGAGATGTTAAATGAAAGTCTGAACGCTAATGATGCAAAGATACTATTGGAAAAGAGAAGGGAGCTTCTCCAAGTGACTAGGCCAACAATCCTCTGGTTTAATGGACCATTGACATGGTAGAGAATTAGTGAGCCAGCAGGTCAGTGAGCATCAGGTACAGTGGCAAGTCAGCGAGTGGCGGAGCCTCGAGAAACATGGTAAACTGAACGGAAGATGAGAGGGGCGAGGGATGATGAAAGCTGGTTGCAGGCAGGGTGAGAAATCTCAAGTCTCTTGCCTGTACAATGGGTACGAGAGACGCTGAGGCTATGGGCAGTGGTGACCAACCTGCAAGGTGAAGTCTCCACAGCTCCACCATTCAAAACATCCAGAACTCTGCGGTCCACATACTGATCCTGACCA
Source organism: Hydrolagus colliei (assembly GCA_035084275.1). Taxonomy (NCBI): domain Eukaryota; kingdom Metazoa; phylum Chordata; class Chondrichthyes; order Chimaeriformes; family Chimaeridae; genus Hydrolagus; species Hydrolagus colliei. The sequence continues at coordinate 7,685,412 of CM068753.1, forward strand.
ACCTCTGTACCCACATCTTATCACTTCTGGCCAGGCTCCACTGGCTCACCATCAATGAACAGATCGACTTCAAGATCCTCACACTCGTGTTTAAATCCACTCACTCCCTGGCACCTCCCTACCTCTCCAACTGCCTCATTCCCCAATCCATCACCCGGCAGCTCTACTCAAGCGGCACTGGCTCCTGCTTATTTGCCTAAAGAGGACAGTCACTACACTTGACAGTGATTATCTGCGCAAAGGTTTTGGATGTTTTGATAAAGTTATTTTTCTTTCTCACTCCCTCTCTTTCTCTCTTTCTTTCTCTAATCCCCAATCGCCAGCTTTCAGTGCCTCCACATCTCAGAGGGCAGCAATCAGATACAGTAAAGTAGCTGGCAATGATAAGCTGACCTTGTTTCTGTCTCTTTGTTGTTCCACAGATTTTGCTGGGGTTGATAAAGTTTGGGTTTGTGGTCACGTATCTTTCAGACCCGTTGGTGCGAGGTTACACCACCGCTGCCGCCATTCACGTGCTGCTTTCACAGTTGAAGTACGTGTTTGGTATCAACATTCCCAAATACAACGGGCCCTTATCCCTTGTCTATGTAAGTAAAGGGCAGGTCTTAGTGAATAGTAATAGTCTGTGTCTAGACGGATATTAGTAGAGTCTGGAACACCCTCTTATGGTTGTTGAGCTGGTCTCCTAAGCAACAATCCGCCAAATAAAATTGATCACTCACTTGCATACAGTGCTGTTTGGGGGACATTGCTGTGCGTAACTGGTTGCCGCGTTTCACCCATAAAATACACAGTCAATCCACTTTACACTATATCCTGTGAAGCGCTTTCGACATCTCAATGATGTGATGGAGTGCTATATCAAATACAAGTATTATTATTGTTATTTAATATTTTGCACATGCTTAGAAGAGTGCCTCTCAGGTGGGGTAGGAGTAAGCTGGGAAACCTTTATTCTTGTTAATAACCCTTTTGGTATAAAGAATAAATTCCCTTCCTGTAGCCTATGAATTCCCCTGCAGAGAGGTGGTGAACAACAAACTGCTGATCGAGCCTGAATACCAGCCTCTGCTGATTGGAACCTGTTCATTTTCATCAGATTTCCGCAGGATTTTCTCCTCCCTCACAACCCACACATTCAATTGACTACCACCACCAGGTTGGGAGCCCATCAGACACTGCTTTAGATGTCCTCCCAATGCTGTATAAATGTAAATTGTATTGCACAACACATTCAGTTAGGTAAATGTCAGTTTGGCAGGTGCTAACTCTAATGCAAACTTGTTCTGTGTATTTCACTATGTACAACAAGAACAAAATTATATTTGTATAGCGTCTTTCACATCGGGAGGACATCCCAAGGTGCTGGACAGATAGTATTTAGGACGGGATGATGGAGGGCAAGAGGGGCAGACTGTTGATCAAAAGCATGTTTGAAGAGGAGGGCCTTGAGGTTGGACTCACAACTCGCTAGTACGGTCTTTCATACAAATTGGTCGGCGGTGTCGCCTTGGGCACTTTTCAGTGTTAAAAAAGTATGAGGGGTGAGGTAGTGGTGGAGCGGGCAATGTTGTGGAGGTTCGGGAAGGCGGAGCGGGTCATGGCTTAGATGTGGGGGAAGAAAGACAGTTGAGGATCGAACAAGACACCTAGGTTCCTGACTGGCTTGGTGAGGTGGAGGGTGCAACAATGGAGGTTGATGCTGCCAGTGTGTGAATGTGTGAAGTTGCTGGCGCAAGCCAATCAGGGCGTCAGTCTTGTTGACGTTCAATTGTAGAAAGTTAGCTCCCATCCAGGACTTGATGTCTGACAAGCAGCCTGTCAGGATTAGCAGAAAGATAGAGTTGGGTGTCATCCGCATACATGTAGAAGTTGACCCATGTCTGTGGATGATATCCTCAGGGGGGAGCATGTAGATATTGAACAGTAGGGGGCCAAGGACAGAGCCCTGGGGGATGCCATAGGTGACCGTGCAGGGGCTAGAGGAGAGACCATTGGTGGACAACAAGGTGGAGACAATGAGAGAGGTAAGAGTCGAACTAGGCAAGGGCAGATCGTGAAGATTGAGCTGGGAGAAGAGGCGGTGTAGGAGCCACGTAAATTACCTCAACACAGACAATTCAACTTCCTGACATAGGCCAACTGGAATCTCGATTCAAGCTGTATCTATGGGATATTTTATTAGCAGACAATGCTTTGCGCAATTTGGCTGCCGCGTTTCGCCCACAAATATACAGTCGACTTTCCTGCTTTTCTTCCCCCTGCCTCCACCCCTCCCCTTTTGCTTCTTTACCCCCTTTTGCCCCTAGTCCCACTTCCGTGACTGATTGTGGGACACTGCTGTGCGCAATCTGGCTGCCGCGTTTCGCCCACTAATACAGTTACTTTTCCTACTATTCTTCATCCTGCCCTGATCCTTCCCACCCTGCTCTTGTCCTACCCGACTGTACAGCGCCTTGGGATGTCCTCTCGACGTGAAAGGCGCTATATAAATGTAAGTTTTGTTGTTGTTTGTTGTTGTTGAGCTCTAAAAGGGTAAGAATCACTGGGAAAACTGAGAAAAACGATTAACTTAATGGAAATCTAGGTACCTGTAGCCCCAAACATCTCATAGGCTCAGCTTTAAGAACATTGCCTTGACACTTAAGATAGTGCTGAAGTGTGAAAGATTCTTATATTCAACAGCAACAAATTGCATTTATACAGTACCTTTCGGGAGGATTTTCCACAATTAAGTGCTTTGAGACATCCTCCTGAATGAAAGGCATTTTATAAATGTAAATTTTTATTATCTTCTTTGTAATCTTAAATTTGAAGACAGAATGGTTTTATTGCCGAACACTTCAATTATCTTGGCTGTTTACATTTCACCTTTGTTGTCTTACAGAGTGCGATTGACATTTGCAAAGCATTGCCATCGACAAACATTGCTACTTTGGTTATCAGTATTATCGTCATGGTCACACTGTTTGCGGTGAAGCTGCTAAATGATTACATCAAATCTAAATCGCCATTGCCGATTCCTATAGAACTCCTTGAGGTAAGAACAATAGGTTTCTAGTTGATTCCGGTTGATAAGGTTGTGGGTTAAATCCCCACTTAGAACTTGAGCTCACACTCTAGTTAAGTCCTTTAGATGGGACATTAAACTGAGTATCATCTGTGCTTGTTCAGGTGGACATTAAAGATCCCATGGTACAATTCAAAAGAGAAGGGACTTTCTTCCTGTGATCCAGCCAGCAATTCTCTAGTAAAGTGGTCATTTGGCTCCACTGGTTCCCCATTCCCTAGTAGATTGAGTTCAAGATGCTCGTTGTTACTTTCAAATTCCTCCACAGTCTCGTCTCACCTCTGCAAAGGTGCTCATTCCAAGACTGTTTATGGGACACTGCTATGTGCAATTGGCTGCCATGTTTCACCCACAAAATATAGTCAATTCACTTTACAGTATATTTGGTGAAGTGGTTTGGAACATCCAGAAGACTTGATAAGGCACTTGTTAGCATTGTTAATATTATGCTCCATGTTCCCTGACCCACCTCCCCCCAACCATTGGTGAACAAGCCTTTAGCTACGCTGCCCCCAACCCCTGGAACTCCATCCCGCAATCCCTCTGCCTTGCCCCCTCTCTGGCCTCCTTCAAGTCCCGCCTCAAGACCCTCCTCTTCAACAGTCCCATTAGTCACTCCAAATCCCCCCTTTTCCCTCTACCCTCCCTGTCCCCAGCTCAGGTCTGAAACAATGACTGTCCAGCGTCTTGTGACATCCTCCTGACATGAAAGGTGCTATACAAGTGTAATCTTGTTGTTTTGTTGTTGTAAATAGGTGGTGATTGCAACAGTAGTTTCAGCAACTTGTAACCTCACTGGAAAATATGGAGTGGATGTTGTGGGATCGATTCCAAAAGGGTGAGTTAATTTTCATATTTTCTCAAAAGAGTACTGTATATCAATCCAGTCACATCAGTTTACTCTTCATATCGTGTGCATTATGTGTCGGACTTACCAGTTGCTAACACTCTCTCTTCTGAGTCAGAAAGTTAAGGGTTCAGGTCCCTTGTCAGGACTTTGAACTCATACGCCAAGGCTAACACTTGAATCCAGTGCATGGGGTGCACTGTTTTATTGGAGGTGCTGTTCTTTGGATGAGATAACACAGCTCTGCTTGTTCAGGTGGATGTTAAAATCCAATGGCACTATTTGAAAAGAGAGTTTTTACCAGTGTCCTGGCTATCAATCCCCAAAATGACAGTGGTGGACTCTGACACCAAGGTAGGGGGAAGGGAGAGGTGAGGTGACCATAAGCACGATCAAAAAGGAAAGTCTTTAGGCAGGATTTGAAAGTGGGGAGGGAGAGATTCCCGCATTTCAGGGCATAGTGGCTGAAGGCATGGCCACCAATGGTGGAGTGAAAGGGACAAGGAACAAACAGGAAGCCGGAGCCTGTTGAGCAGAAGCATCATGTAGTGGAGTGGAGGGTAAGTAGATTGGTTAGTAAGGAGATGCGAGGGCAGGAAGGGATTTGAAAATGAGTGAGAAGATCTTGAAACTGATCTATTCTGTAATTGGGAGCCAGTGGAGCCTGGCAAGGACTGGTGTGATGGAAATGTGGAGTTTTATGAAGGTGAGTATCTGGGCGTTGGAATTTTGAAGTAATTGAATTTTGTATAAGGTGGAGCTGGGGAGATCAGCAATAAGGTATTGGAATAGTCCAGTCGGTAAGTGACTGAGGAGTGGACAAGGGTTTTGGCTGCATTGGTTGTTAAGTATGAACAGAGGCGGGCAACGTGATAGAGGTGGAAAAAAGTAATCCTGGTTAAGGAACAGATGTGTGCTAGAAAGGAATTAGACATTGTACCCTAATTTTGTAAAGTATCCAGCTGATGTGATGTAACCTCATCTCTTTTTTGATGTGCAGCTTGCAAAGTCCAGTCCTGCCAGAGTTCAGTATGTCCTCCTCAATTCTTGGAGATGCATTCGCTGTGGCCATTGTCGGATATGGCATTACCATCTCTCTGGGCAAGATCTTTGGACTTAAACATGGGTACCAAGTGGACAGCAATCAGGTAATTGAGTCACTTTTGTAGCTTTCCTGGTAGTGATCAGGGTAATAAAGGCATTGTGAATGTATTTTTTCCATGGTTTTGTGATCATAATTGATGAGCTCCTGCCCGCCTCCATCTTGTGACACCCATTAGATCAGTAGAGAAGGTATTGGAGATTGAAAAGGAGTATCAGGAGTAAGGATGCATAAAGGGAACAGTGAGGTGTTGGTTTTAGGGTGGTGGGATACCACAACAATGCATTTATGCAGCACAGTAGGACAATAGTATGATTGTGTGTAGGATATATGTGTTCTCCTCTCCAATGTATTCCCATTGCTCTCTGTTCCAGGAGTTGATAGCTCTGGGCCTGAGTAACTTTGTGGGAGGATTTTTCCGATGCTTTGGGGTTAGTTGCTCAATGTCGAGGACCCTGGTTCAGGAATCTGCAGGTGGGCAAACACAGGTGAGATATCCATTGGTGAAGCAGGCCTCCACATGTGGGGACTAATTGGCACAATTCATAAAAGGATTTGTAAATACACTCAACCAACTCCACCATTCCAAAGACTGCAGAGTTCTTCATCTTTAACTAACTGTATAGTACATCTGAGAATCATGATGCAGAATAATTTGCGGGGTGTACAGGGTAATTGGGAGGTGGGGGTGTATTGGGTAAATTGGGGGATGTACTGGGTAATTTGAGGGGATATCACTGAAATCTTTGCTCATTGGAATCTTCACAGTTGGCTTCGGCAGTTTCCTGTATGCTTATCCTGGTGATCATTCTCGAGATCGGATCACTATTCAGTTCTTTGCCCAAGGTATGTCACTCCACCCTTATCCCACATACATGACTCAGGTGAATCCATCACAGAGAGGACTGAATCAATCCCCCATCCACTCTGGCTAATCTGCTCAATGCTAATCTCATTTCTGATCTCCGGGAGACTGAATTAATGCCTGATGAACCGATCAACTATGAAGTGATTAATATTTGAGCAGAGTTCCAAAGGGGTCAATATGAAACACATCCAAGTAGTTTCATCTCTGATATTTATCAATCTTTTGCCCAATTTGCACTCAGTGCAAATTGGGCAAAAGAATGTGCCCAATATTGTACAGATTTGTACAAATGCTCATTTAACAATGCCTTTGGTGAGCCACAAACAACTATTGATAGTTTCCTTGACCTCAAGGCTCACCAGGGCTTCAGATGAAGAAAGTCATTCAGTCCATCTGATCCCATCCTTCCAGAATTCTTAGCCTACCATCTAGTCTTTACAGCGTCAAGCTGCTTCTTAAACAAGTCAAGTTTCCTGGCTGCAACTACCCATTATTGGATAGATATTTCTTCCTGAAATTGCCCTTCATAAACCTGTCCTCTTGTCCTCTGGTCCTGTTGCCTTGGTATATCTGAAGGTATTGCTGGGAGATTTTTTCTCTCAATGGAAAAGGTGTTGGGAAATGGGCCCCTGTGTGATGACTCCTCTCTCTCTCTTGTGCAGGCTGTTCTTGCATCGATCATCATCATAAACCTCCAGGGGATGTTTAAACAGGTCTCTGACATCTGTAGTTTCTGGAAAAAAAATAAGGTGGATTTGGTAAGAACCTTGTTAGCTTCCCGAAATAAAGAGTTACTTTATTGATGTAGCGACCAGGATGTCTTCAGTTGTGTCCTGGAATCTTTCTCTTGTGGTAACATGTGCCTCTCTCAATCACTGTGCAGTGGATAACATATTTGATGTTACTTTAATGCAGAGTAAAACTCCCCTCTTCTTCTGCCATTAAAAATGCCTTTTTACCCCAACCTTGGCTTTTACCACTCCCCCACTTTGCCTTTGACCCACAATGCAGTGTTAGTGTTTCTACCATCCTACAATATATTTTGACAATACTTCTCTTTGCATTTGCTGGATCTTTCTGTATATTTTCCTGCACTGTCCTCCGCCCTCAGTGACACTGCCTTTGCTGTTGTTGTTTCAGATAATCTGGGTGGTCACCGTGGTGAGTACTGTATTGTTGGGGATGGACATTGGACTCGCCGCCTCCGTTGGATTCGCACTTCTTACTGTGGTTTTCCAGACACAACTGTAAGTATCACAAGATATGTGGAGCTCCTGTAGCTCAGTGGTTAGAGTATTTGCCTTACAAGCGAGAGACCTGGGTTCGATTCTAGGCAGGGCAAAAACTTGGGCAAGTTTCCTTACTCCACATGACTGATAATAATCCCTCAAGGAAACCCCCCAATAATAAATTGGTCATTTCAATCCATGACTGTTTGTGGGACGCTGCTGTGCACAATTGGCTGCTGCGTTTCGCCCACAAATATACAGTCAATTCACTTTACAGTATATTCTGTGAAATGCTTTGAGACTTCTAGAAGACATGATAAGGCGCTACTTCAAATGCAAGCATTATTATGATTATTATTATTACTCTTATTAAGAAGTGCTCTGAGACACTGTCCAGCGTGGAGAGCACTATATAAGTTGTTGTTGTTGTTATTATTTACACTCGGTAATGTCCCACAAACAGCCACAAAGTGATTTTAAATGGTTAACTATTGGCCAGGACAAAGGGAGAGAAACTCGATATATCTTAAACATTGCAATCATTCTCTGCTGTTCATTCTCTCGATTCCAGTGGAAAAAGCCCCAACTTATCCAGCCTCTCTTCGTAGATATCATCTGAGTGAACCATTTTGTCTGCTTTGTTTACTTTTCAGACCTACCTATTCCATTCTGGGACAAGTTCCGATGACAGATATCTACAGAGATATTACTAAGTTTGATGCGGTAAGCAAGTAAATTGCTTTGAATGTTGTAGAGAAATAATCAGTGGCCTGGCCACTCCCGTAATATACCTTTCTTCTCTTTGCCTGCCTGAACCCAAGATCTGATTGAAAATTAAGTTAAGAAAGTATCCTGTGGTATTTACACCACATTTTAACCTCATTTGCATTAGGTTTTAGCACCTTCAAAGCCCTCCTTGACCTTGCCCCAACCTCATTTGTGACCTCCTAACCCCCTACCAACTGTCCCCTCCTTCCGCTCGGTGGACTCCAGCCTGCTCAATGTCCCTTGAGCCACCCGCCCCATCATCGGCGGACGAGCGACTGTGCCCCTAACCTCTGGAATTCCATCCCACAGTCCGTCCACCTCCCTAGCCTTCTTGAAGTCCCACCTCAAAACCCTCCTCTTCGATGGTTCCATTGATTACCCCAAATCCCCTCCTTTCCCTCCACCCTCCCCAATCCCGACTCCAGCTCAGGTCTGAAATAGTGACAGTCCATCCCCTTGGGACATCCTCCCGACGTGAAAGGTGCTATACAAAAGTAATTTTTGTTGTTGCGTATATTGCGTAATATATAATCAAAATGCTTACATGTCAGGAGGAGGTGTCAAAGTGTTTCACAGCATTCACATAATCTGGTCTGAAATTTTTTCCAGGCCAAGGAAATTCCGGGAATCAAAATTTTCCAATCATCTGCTACCATATACTTTGCTAATGCTGAGCTATATGAAGAGGCGCTCAAGAAAAAGGTAAGACATGAAGTGGGTTGAATGGCCCTTCAGGATGTTAGTGCCATTCTTCATAATGAAACATTGACCTGAGGTCACATCTCCCTGCTTTTATCATAGAATCATAGAATTATACAGCACAGAAGAAGGCCATTCAGCCTATCATGTCTGGCCAGCTCTGAAAAGAGTTAGACAAATCAATCTCACTCCCCTGCTTTCTCCTCATCGTCCTAGAAATGTGTCCTCCACAAAACAATTATCTCCTTCACCCCTCTGTTTCTTTTAGCAACTATTTTAAATCAGTATCTTAGGCTTATTATTTATCTGCTTCCAGACAGGAATCAACGTCTCCGTCTTGGTTGCAAAAAAGAAGAAGCGAATCTTAAAACTGGAGAAAAAACAGAAAAAAATGGCAAAGAAAGAGAAGAAAGCCGAGAAAAAACAAAAGGTCAGCACATGGCCCTGGCCGGCCATTCCCCTCCTTTCTCCCAGGACTATTTTAGTGATTTTTGATACTTTTTTTAACTTTTCACTGGTTTTCTTCTTTAATCTCAGGCACAAAGATCAGTCCAACTCAGCCTGCATCTGAATCATAAGCTTGTGGCACTTTTGGACCTTGAGCTCACAGTTTAGGATGACACAGTATTAGTATTGTCAAAAGTGCCATCCTTTGGATGATTCATTAAACCCAGTCCTATCTGCCTGTTCAGATAGATGTTAAAGATTCCTTGGCAATATTCAAAACATGAATGTTCCCTCTAATAAAATAGGTAATTTGCGAGCCTAACACCCCATTTTCATCTGCTCCACTGCCTCCGAATTCCATTGTCGATCAAGTTCAAGATCCTCAATCTAAACTTTAAATTCCTCCTTCATCTCACACCATCCTACTTCTATGACCTCCTCAAATTCTATCATCTCAACCACTCCCTAAATGCTTCATCTTCATCTCCCCTGCTCCATTCAACTCTCCAGCAACTGTCGAGCCTTCAGTCTTTCTGCCTCCAGCCTCAGGAACTCGCCTTCTTCCTCACCTTCTTCAAGGAGCATCCGAAGCTCTTCCTCTGAAAATCTTTCTCTTTGCCTGTACCTTTGGTAATTTCCCATCCTCCACCCACCGCACCCCCCCTCCCCTCCCACAACCACCACCATGTCCACTTGGAAGCAAACTCTGACCAGTCCAGGGACTTGGGACTCCCACTGGAAGCAAAAGCCGCTATAAAAACATAAATTTGTTATTTATTTCATTTACATCACAGCTGTTTTTGGACATTGCTGTCTGCAAATTCACTAATGTATTTCCCTGCAAAGTATCTTATTGTAGTGTATAACCTGCAAAGTGCTTTGAGGCATTCTCCTGAAGTGAGAGGTGATATATCAGATACAAGGATTATAATTGTATAATCTCATAGGGGCTATTACTGGGATATGTTCAGGGATGTTTTTCTTATTATTTCCTCTCCTCAGAAACAAACTCTAACCAAGGTGGACCAGGTGTGGCCTGCCACCATCAGTGAGGCATTAGAAAACGAAAGCTCCATCAGTATGGACATGGAGCAACCTTGCAGCGGACCAGAGAAACACACGCTGGAGTCGCTGGGCCTACAGAAACCCAATGTCCACTCCATCATCCTCGACTTCAGCCCAGTCAACTTTGTGGACAGCGTCTGCATCAAAATCATCAAAAATGTAATCTCCCAGACTAACAACAACAAAATTACACTTGTATAGCGCCTTTCACATCAGGTGGACGTCCCAAGGTGCTGGTTTCAAACAAGCACTTGTTTAAAGCTCAACTATCCTTTCTACCCTAGATCCGTGCCATCTCCCACCTCTGCAACATGGCCCAGCCCCACAATTGTCTCACACTGCAGGCCACCAAGATCCTCATACACTCAATCATAACATCCGGGCTTGATTATGCAAACTCCTTGCTTGACAGCTTCCCCAACTCCTCCATCCACAGGCTGCAGATCATCCAGACCTCTGTAACCTGTGTCCTCTCCTGCACCCGGCTACATGACCCTATCACTCCCATCCTTACACAGCTCCACTGGCTCCCCATCACATAGAGGATACAGTTCAAGATTCTGGTCCTCACCTTCAACTCCATGGCCTTGCTCCCCATACCTCTGTGACATTCTAACCCCCAACCAACCTGCCCACTCCCAATGCTCACCAGGCTGCTACCTGTTCCCCCACTGTGACCACCCCGCCATTGGCAAGCGGGCCTTCAGCTACTCTGCCACCACCCTCTGGAACTATATTCCACAGTTGCTCTTCCTCGCGCACTCCCTTGCCTCCTTCAACACCCATCTGACGACCCTACTCTTGGATCATACCTTCGATCACCCTCCTTCTCCCCTGCCCTCCACCCTCCCTTATTCCAACCCCCAGCTCAAGGCCCAAAACACTGATTGTCCAACACCTTGGGAAAGCCTCCCGACGTGAAAGACGCTATGCAACTGTAATTTTATTGTTGTTTATCATAAGGTACAACTGTTCAATGTAACAGTGAATCATCGAACCCAGTGGGTAATCAAACCAATTAGTAATTAACCAGGGTGTAATTAACCGGTGGATAAATCCTGTTGTGCAAGCAGCAGGTGAATCTTAGATACAGCAGCATAAGGCTGCAACAACAACACATTGGGAAGACATCCCAAGGCGCAGTCAGTGCTTCGGACCAGAGCTGGGGTTGGGATCAGGGAGGGTGGAAGGAAGGGAGGAAAAGAGATGGTCGAAGAGGAGGGTCTTGAGGCAGGTCTTGAAGGAGGCTAGGGAAGAGGTGAGGCAGAGAGATTGCAGGATGGAATTCCAACGGTTGGGGGCAGAGTGGCTGAAGGCTCACCCGCTGATGGTGAAGTGGCTGGAGCCTGCTGAGCTGGGGGAAGAGGACGGTTTGGTAAGGGAGTGGACAGATTGGTAGGCACTGGCAGTAGAGATTACCTGTATTCTTAATAAGATGATTCTAGGGAATCCAATGAAAGTGCCTGCATGTTATGGGACATTAGTGAAAGGCATCCCAGATTAAGGGATTGTGATCAAGATTTTGACATAGTAAGACATATAAAATGGCAAATTTCTATAGAAATAAATCTTTGGCGGTGGGTTTTCAATATAGAAAATAGAATTTGAGAATGACACCCTTACCTGGCACAGTCTGTAATATTTCCCTGGTGTGGGAGTCCTTTTGTACGTGGTCCGTTTCCAATTTCAGTCTTGGTTTATATTACAGATTTTCCGGGATTACGCTGACATCGAGATTGACGTGTACCTGTCAGGCTGTCACTGTGAGTATGAATTGGATCACTTCACATGAGATGTAACTTATAGCTCTTTATTATAATGAGCTGTCAGTTATATTATAATATCAAGTTAAATGTCAACGTGTTTCATCACTAAATATTTTATCAACTTCAGTCACTATCTTGTAGGGAAACAGAGCATTGATTTTTTGTACATCAAAGTCCCATATTATTATTCCTCCAGGTTAAAACTCAACAACCATAAACTTCTGCTCTGCTCCTCCTTGCCCAACGATCAGCCTGGCTCAGTCGATAGCACACACGCCTTAAAGTCTATTGCATTGTATGTTGTTGTGTGAAATGCATTGTAAAATATCAGTTACGGTCTGATCTGAATTTGCCTTCTTCCAGGGGCCATTATTCAGCAGTTTGAAAGGGGAGAATTCTTTGGAAAAACAATCACCAAATCACAAATCTTCTACTCACTGCATGACGCTGTCCTCCACTGCCTGGCGAAACATCACCTCCCCAGCGAGCAACTGGCTCTCATGGTTTGTACCACCACTTACACCCAGTGTAGACTTAGGAATGTAGCTTCCTAAAATAGGGTGATGGGTGAAAAGGCAGAATGGGTCGGGACTACTAGTTTGCGGGTTAACGATTCCCCTTCCAATTCCAGGCAAAGATTTCATTCACTCAGTTTCAAAATGTCACCGGGCACCAAGGTATTAAACGTGCAAGGATCCCCAAGATTTCCTCCGGGCCCTGGAAATGAAGGCTTTACACTTGCTCACCTACAAATTTACTGTGGGGAAGTTAAGCTAACAGTTAAAATCAGGTTAAAATGAAAAGATAAAAGCATTGATTAAAAATTAATAGATAAATTATGATTCAGGGTTACAATTAAGATTTGAAAATAGAGGTTAAATCTAATGTTATAATGAATGGCTCAGGGCTCCCAGGCACTGTCTCTGGGTTCAGGGAGAGGGATTGATTTGTTGGGGTAAGGTTGGAGCTGGAAAAAGGAAAAAAAAATACAGTAGGCCTACTTTAATTTCAAATTAAAGTGGAGTCCTGTAGCTCAGTGGTTAGAGCCCTTACCTTACAGGTGAGAGACCTGGGTTTTAATTCCAGGCAGGGCAAAAACCTTGGCTAAGTTTCCTTACTCCACATTCCTAATAATAATCTCTCAAAAACAATAATAATTTTCTCACTTCAATCCACAACTGTTTGTGGAACAGGCCTGTGCGGAATTGGTTGCCACATTTCACTCACAGTCAATTCACTTTACAGTATATTCTGTGAAGCACTTTGAGATTTCTAGAAGATGTGAAAAAGCGCTATATCAAATGCAAGTATTTTTTTCATTGGATAAATGCACAAGCAACAACAATAAAATTCCATTTGTATAGCGCCTCTCATGTCGGGAGGATGTTCCAAGGCGCTGGACAGACAGTATTTTGGAGCAGACAGGGCAGCCACCTTGTTGACATTTTTATAATGTAGTACAGTATAATATATTGGGGGGTGGGAGTCACCACATTCTATGAAGTGCTTTGAAATGAAGCACTAAATCAAATTCAAGGATTATTACTAGTGTTTTATTCAAATCTACTCTGTAACAATCTGCTTCCTTGCTCACAGAACGGACATCCTTCGCTCCCCCACGATCAGAACCAAGGGCAAGGGGCCAGTGTAAGTATCTGCATGCAGTGCTTCCTCCAATAAAATAATAATTCTTGAGACGTCTAAAAGCACTTCACATAATGTAGTGTAAAGTGAATTGACTATATTTTGTGGACTTAATGCGGCAGCCAATTACGCAGCAGTGTCCACAAACAGTCGTGGATTAAGTGACCAATTTATTCATTTTTTTAAGGATTTTTTGAATATCTCAGTGGAAAAGGATACAGTGCTGAGCTCTAGAAACCACACATTTCCAGGCTCCATCTCTGCCCTGATCTGAGTTTCCAATCTCGCCCAGGATGCTTTTAGGCAACTAGAGTTAGGCTACAGCTATCCTATAACAGATTAGTCCTTAAAACGTCCTACCAACAGGAAAGGTGAACTATAAATGCACTGATGTTGTTGATTAGGATTAAGGTTGCTGGCAGTAGTGATTTGTGACAAGTGAGATAATCTATGAGTTTGCCGAACCAAGACAATGGGCCCTATGTGCTCACAGTCTTGGCCTCTCACCCACTCGCCTTGCTCCTGTTCCTGCAATCTGATCCAATTTGCTCAGCTCTTGTTCACTGGTCTCGCGGTGTTCGCAGCAAGACATGGAAATTCCACAAGCTAACCCTCCTTGCCAACAGAGGCCTGCTGCACATCCCTAGACCCCGAGCTACCCTCAGTGGCTGTGCCTGTACCCAGCACACCATTAACCTCCAGAACACACTGTTTTAATCCATCAGACTCAGCCTCTCTTTATCTTTCTTTAAATCCCAGCTGAAAACCTACCTGTTCAACCATGCACCACCCTCACCCCTTTCCCCACTTTCTTGCCACTGTGCAGTGCTCCGAGCCACAATATTCTGCGTGAAGAGCACTATATGAATGTAAATAGTTGATGGTTCCAAACATACAGCCTTAATTCAACATATATAGATTAGAGTTTAAATCCACTCTAGATTTAAACTGGGGATCGAATCTGACATCTAACTTGCATACGGGTTCAGAGAATCTGAGGGAAACCCTGGCTAGATGGAAGAGTTCAGACCCACAGGAGAGAAGACATTGACAGGAGCCAAAGAGTATGTATGGCTCCAGTCGTGCCGACATCAAACAAAATCTGAGACCAAGAGTGTGAGTGTTCCCGAGCGACACAGACAGCATGTGCTGGTTACAAATCTATTCAGAAGCTTTAAAAATAGGCAACAATATTTCACTGTCCCCTCCGCTACAGCACTGTAATCCATAGAGCATGTGTTCAGCTCAGTCGGTCACTGTCCCTAAGGTTATCTGCAAGCTTCTCTTCCAGCAAAGCTGTCAAATCTGCTATTATCTTCGCTTACAAGCACACAGTCACTACACCGCTCACTAAAATCCTGTGAAGCATTTTCAGCCATCCTAATGGCGTACTAAATTGGTGCATCAAATGCAAGGATTATTACTATATTATAGTGTAAATTATTATCCTTGTTGCTTTTCTCTGACCCCTCTAACAGTGAGGAAACAGGGCCTTAAACAAATAATAATAATAATCCTTGCATTTGATATAACACTTTTCACATCTTATCAACGTCTCAAAGCGCTTCACAGAATATAATGTAAAGTGAATTGACTGTGAATTTTTGGGTGAAATAGTTTTACGTTTCTCCCTCCCCCTCTCTCATTACTGACTCACCAATTCCTGGAACTAACCCTTTATATCTAATCTGAACCCTGGTGACTTGCCGCCCTTTAACCTTCTCCTCCTCTGTGTACATTCTGCACGTACACCAGTAGTTCCCAACCTCGGGTCCCGACCCAAATCGTGGTCGTGGGGGTCCTCAGTAGAGTTATGAAGGGTCATCAGAATTTTTTTTTTGCTTTTTTTAATGCTGAATTCATGTTAGTAGAAATTCTGCATGGGTCTTGATATACTTTACAGTACTTATTTATGGAGCACTTGTTGCATCAGCTGTAGCTTTGCTTGCAACTAAAATATTCAATATGGAATGTAGATTAACACACAGACATACACTTCATCATTATCTATACTCAGCTGGGAGGACTCCTTTTGGAAGGACTCAGTGAGAGGATTCCTTTTGGGAGGACTCCTATCAATGCTATCCTAAGCAAAGCAGGCAATTCACTTTGTTGTTGCGTCGTTTCAGCATTGGAACACTGGGATACTGTGGATCACCTGGCTTTGGAACTTGTCTAGAGATCGTCAGAGTGTTGGCTGGATTCCATTGCCAAACTTGTCATTTTGAAGCCATTTTAGCTCTAAGGAGACCCTACTAATGTTCCCCTCCACCAATATAGTCACCAATTGGTCATTTGACATCTGACAAGCGTGGGTTTGAACCCTCGCTCGGTGGACGGCAGGTACCAGAAACTCATTTTGAGCTTCCTGGTTGGCAACACAGCTCAGCCTGAAATGCAGACAAGCATCTTCCTGTCCACAGCTCAGTCGGGTATATAATGTGAACTACTAAATAACAGGTAATATTAACCCAGTTCTCTTTCTCTCTAGAATGCATCTACAAAGTTTTAATCTTAGAAATGTTGTCTATGGAAGTGTTTTCGGTGAAGAGGGAACAGTTTTTGCACAAACTTTGGAGAAAATGCAACAATTTCAAAGCCTATCACACAGGCTTATCACACAAATCAATCCAAAGCAGCAAGCCTTCAACTCTTCTCTGCACTAAGCTGGAAAGCGTGTTTACCAGACGAGAGAATAACTCCAAATCGATCTCAAAATTAACATTATTGAATTACCAACTGTGTTGAGGAAATGAAGCGCTCTGAGATGCCATCTGGCGCTACATGGAGGGCGCTACATAAATCAAAGTTGTTGTTGTTGTTGGAATGTGGTAGTTGATTGTACGTCTTCTCTGGGACCAGAGCTCAGCAGCCTAGACAGACATTGAAGATAAAGGTCCCTCTGTTCTCTATATCTCTCAGTCTCTTATCAACTTCTCTGAGTTTGCCAATCACTCTCGCTCTATGTGGATCATTTGGCTCTTGTCAGACAATGAATGAAGTGTTTGTTTCCACCTCTGTCCCATTGTCTTGTTTGGGATTCTCTCTCTCACCACCCAATCTGATTCCAGGATACTATGTTAAAACAAGGATCAGTTAGCATTGCTACTTAGGTTGGCTGGACAGCAACAAACAACAAAATTACATTTATAGAGTGCCTTTCACTGGCTTTCAATTATTAAAAAGATCGATTTCAATATCCTCTCATTGGGTTTCAATTCTTTTCATCCCTCACATCTCCCTAATTACCAAATGGCTTATCCCCCACTCCACCAGCCGCTGCCTCCACTGGGCTGGCTCCAGCCTCCTAGTTGTCCTTTGTTCCGTCCACTCCACCATCGATGGCCGTGCCTTCAGCCACTATGGCCCAAAACTCTGGAATTCTTTCCCTCAATCCCTCTGCCTTGCCCCCTCCCTCCCCAATTTCAACTCCCGCCTAAAGATCTTCCTTTTTGATCATGGTTATAGGTAACACCTTCTCCTCTCCCCTTATGGCTCGGTGTCAGACTCTGCCACTGTCAAGTGCCCTGGGAAGCAATCCCATGCGAAGGGCTTTATATAAATGCAAATTGTTGTTGAGCGTGGCTGAAACACGATGAGTGCACCGAATCCGAGAGACGAAGTGCACAAGGCATTTGTAAAGTAAGTGAACTTGACAATGGTTCCCTAAATTTTAGAGGCATTGTTTGAGGTGGGTGGTTCAGTAACATTGCTAACTTGGCTGAGTTGCACTCTTGCCTCTGGATCAGAAGTTTGCGGGTCAAGCCCCATATTATAACATAAGCTGGCAGTTCAGCAGACACTCCAGTGCAGTGCTGGGAGGGGCGCAGGATTGTTGGGACACTCATTCTTTGACTTGGGATGTTAAGCTGAGCTCCCATCTGCCAGCTCAGGTGGGCACTGAAGGTTCCACAGCATCCCAATACTTGAAAGGAGAAGGGAGATCCTGACCAATAACCCTTCAAATAAATTGGTAATGAATCATCCAGCTGTTTGTGGGGTATTGCTGCCATGTTTGCCTACAAAAGCATTCATTAGCCTCACCCAATTTATAGGTTTGGTGCTATAAAAGAGATTCTCCTATCCATTGAAATGCCACAATATTTCTTTCAACCACATTTAACAAATCTTCAAAAAGTGTGTAAAAACCTGCGTCAAGGTGTCATTCAAAAAGTCCTCCTGGTATGTGAAATGCACCAAACAGTCTGATGGACGGGGAAATCAGAGCTCTGAATGGAGCTCCCATGACTGGAATCTGGCTCCTGATGCACTGAACTCCTAATGACTCGTCACTCCAAAGGAAAAGGGCTCAGTGACAGGTTATCCAGTGCGGCCAGTTGGGCACATGTATAAACAAAAATAAACATAATGACTTAAGTGCTAGTGATAAATTAAGGCTTTTTCAAATTGTTTACACTGTATTTTTGATTTTAATACGGCTAACTTCTTAGATGAAATCTTAATTTAGTTTTAACCTCAGGTTCACAATTATTTTAATAAAAAATAAACTATTTCAACAAAGGACCAACTTTGAATGTCTTTTTCTTGTTCATCCCTTTGGTCTATGCAGTGAATGTTGGTGACATTCCTGAGGCCTGGCTGATGAGATAACTTGAATCAATCAATCTTTGCCCCCAAAGCTTCACTGAACTTTTCACTTCAGACATGAATGATCGAACCCTTGACATGAGTTTCCACTGAAAGCACTGGAACTTTTTCACAGATGTACCCTTCTGCCTAGTGTTAAAGGCAGTGCAACATTGCTCATTAGTCCTAGACTGTAGTTAGCTGCATCAACCTCAATCAGCCTCCTTTAACTCTACCTTCATTCAGTGAACTTCGGCCTTCTCATGTCCCCCACCCTATCCCCTGACATTGGTGGGTGGGCTTTTAGCCATTCTGCCCCCACTCTCTGGGACTCCGGGGATAATAATCCCTACCAAAAAAATTTGATCCCTCAATCCACGACTGTTTATGGGACACTGTAGTATGCAATCGCCCACAATATACAGTCAATTCACTTTACAATATATTCAGTGATGCGCTTTGAGGCGTCTTAACGATATTATAAGTCATAAGCTCACACTCCTAATATAGGGCTTGAATTTTCTAACCTGTAATATTTAATTGCAGGCGGTGACCCGCTTGTAAACACATTACTGTAACATCTAATTATCAGCAGTCCAGGCCATCTCATTGTTCCACTCTTACGATTTATATTTTTAATAATTTCTGTTGTTAGGAGTAATTGTGTTAGAGATTAAATTCTCAGGTTGAAAGTATCAATTTCTCCAGTCAAAAATTAGGTTACAGCCAGCCTCCGATTGACCAGGTACTACTGATTCATTTCTTATAAAACAGGTTCTTCATTCAGGTATACTCATTGAGCTGACACTAAAGCATATAAAACAACCACAAGGCACAAACAATACACTACCCGGCACGCATTCTTCAGGTTAAAAGGGAATAGTCCTTTCTCTTCCTTGCCTCCTCTCAGTCGGTCTCGGGGAAAAGTAGGGGTGTTGATCTCTTTGGGGGTCTGCTGTCACGTTACAGCTCTTCCATCAGTTGGTTCCCTTTCTCGAGAGCGGTTTGGCTACTGTCAGTTACAGTTTCTTCCATCAGTTGTTTCTCCTTCTCGAGAGCGGCTTGGCTACTGTCACGTTACAGTATCTTCCATCAGGTCCTTCTCCTTCTGCTCCTCCGTCTCCGCTCTGCTCTATTCCTTTGTCTCAACACTTTGATCCTTTCTTGGACACATGGTGTTCACGTGAACATCTCATGCTACTCGTGCTTCTTCACATTTTTTTTACACCCAACTCTGCCTTTCTTCGCAAACGAGCTCTTCTTATCACAGTCTGTTCTAGCCGGTTTCTAATGGTGACCTTGACAACTCAAACTATGTGCAGCAACTTCCCTTATCTTATACAGCAGTTAATCAAAAACATCACATAGCATCATTCTAGCCCACTCTCTGTTTTTAACAGTCTATACTAATTTTAACCAGTTCTTCACCAACTCTAACAATTGTATACCCCACACGTTTCTCTTCTCACCCTAAAGTTATTCCATTCCCCACCCACCTCCCCACTTTCTCACAATCCTATTTAGATTTTCAGATGGGTCCTTGGTTACTGGCCGTTCAAACTGATACCGGTCTCCATGAAAGGGATCTCCGCATTCACACCCCCTCAGCCTCAGGTCAGTGTAAGGATGGGATTTCTCTAGCAGTAAGTAGGAACCTAATTTTACAATACTTTGAAGTACAGCACGTCATTTTAGGTGATCTGAGTCACACCTCTCAATGTGAAAGGCCCTGGATCAGGTTACCACCCGATAGTCCGAAGGTTCATTAGTCCACAGTTTCAATAGTCTGAAGCTTCCCCTAACCTTAACCATAATCCTAACACTAACCCTAACACTAACACTAACCCTAACATTTGGACTAACGAACCTTCAGACTATCGCACCAAATGTTCGGATTAACGAACCTTATTTTCGGACTATCGAGCGGTAACCACGGTAACCGCGCCGGGTATAGGAAATTTGTATGTTTGGACTATCGAACCTTCGGACGATCAAGTGCCCAACTCTGGATCAATATATTAATATTATTTTCAGCATTGAGGTGTATGCCCTTTAATCTCGTGTATACTTCAAGTTATTTTACAGCCGCTCTGAGACATCCCTTACACTGGCACCTGGGAGACAACCCACTTTGCTGGGCTTTCGATCATGGCTCCCTCCCCTCCCCAGGACTTCAACCGCGTCCTTTCTTTACCCTTTTGAACCACGCAGACCCTATTAGCATCTCCACAGCCTCCCCACACTAGTTCTCCCTACACCAGCGCCTTGGAACGTCGTCCCGACGTGAAAGGCACTCTATCAATGTAATTTTGCTGCTGTTGTTCTCTCCGCACACAATAAATGAGTTTATTATACCTGTTGTTTAGGATCTCTCACCGGACCCTCATTCCCTGAATCTATCCCAACTCCCTGCCCCTCTTACTGCCCTCCAATGAATCATCCCACTCTTCTTCCTCTTGAGAATTTTCCTTTATAATATGTATATAATGTACTGTATATAGAATATAGAGGGACTATAGAATATGTAGTATATAATTATGTATATAGTGTATGCAGGGCAGACAAGAAGCTGGGTTCTATTTATTCTGTGTGTAAAAGCCCTGTGTGTCCTGCCCCTTGTCTTGCGCCTCCTTCACTAGGTTTAAGACACTAAAGGACTCCAGCCTCACCCTCCCACTCACTGAGAACCAACCACACTAGTGTTTCTACTTCAAAAGAATGAAAAATGTTGTACAGTATAAAAAAAAGCTTCCCGTTAAATATCTAGGTCAACAGCCGGCTCCGGGGCAGAGACATACAATACAGTATCACATACCACCAGCTGGCCACTCCTTGCTGCAGCCAACCAACCAACCAACCAAGGCGCTGGGAGACAACCAACCAATGAAGGCACTGGGAGCCAACTGGGAGCGGAGTGGGTCAGGTTCCCTGTGCTGAGATATGAGATCAGGGACTCTCTCCTGCTTCTCTCTCAGCTGCTTCTGATACACTCGGCGGCTGCCTGTGGGGGAAACATAGGAAATGTGTGTGTCTCTGTGAAGATCAGCCTGTGCTGGAAATCAGGACTCATTCTCTCTCTGTGGCAATCCGCAGTTCATCAGGTGACTGTTGTGCCTCTTTAACCGCCTGTCCGGCCTAGACTCTCTCATCCCCGTCTTACAAAGTATGAGCTTGTTGTTGTGATGTGGGCTACTTTGACTTCACAATCTCTCACACTCTTCTTTGTTAAGCTTCGCTCTGATTTCAGAGCTCTGATCTCCCTGTCCCTCAGACTGTTTGGTGCATTTCACATACCAGGAGGACTTTTTAAACAACATCTTGACACAGGTTAGCGTCTCACAGCGCACTTCGCACAGGTTAGCGTCTTGGAGCGTTTAACAGTGGAGGAGTCTGACAGTGAGTCGAGTCGAGATAAGAGAGGAGACAGTAAGCACTCAAGGTCTGTGGGATGCAACCCTGTGTGACGGCTGCTATATAAATTGTTGTAAGCACGGTCGAAGAGGAAAGTTTTGAGCCTTGATCTAAAAAAGGGGAAGGAGGTGCGAGGCAGACGCAAAGAGCTCCAAAGCTTCAGGGCCTAGTGGTTGAACGTGTGGTGCAGAGCGCATGAGATCCATAACCCACAGGATCTGTTCTATGATAAGGAGCAGTGGAGCCTGGGGAGAACTGGTGCAATGGGGGTCTGAAGTTTAGAGTAGGTGAGAATATGGGCTGTGGAGATCTGAATCAGTTGTAGTTAACTCTTTCATCCACAAGCATTCAGATCTCTGCAGCTCGTGTCCTCTCCCACACCAGGCTCCATGACCCCATCACACCAATCCTCACCGGGCTCCACTGGCTCCCCATCCCTCAAAGGATAGAATTCTAAATACGTATCCTCACTTTCAAGTACCTCCACGGTCTTGCTCCCTCCTACCTCTCTAACCTGCTGACTCCCACCCTATCCACTCCCTCCGCTCAGTAATAACAACAAATTACATTTGTATAGTGCCTTTCATGTCAGGAGAACTGACAGGCTCAAGCCTGCTCCAGGTCTCCCACTCTATCCATCGGTGGCCAGGCTTTCAGCCTCTCTGCCCCCTCTTAGGCACTGCATCCCATAGTCCCTTTGCCTTCTTCCCTCCCTTGCCTCCTTTAAGGCACAACTCAAGACGGTCATTTTTGACTATGACCCCTTCCTGCCTCCTCTACCCTCCTTCATCCCAACCCTGCATCCATACTCGGGTCCTAATTCCAGACTATTCAGCGCCATAAGACATCCTATAGTTCCCTGGGCTTGTTCTATCTCCCTTTTTAAATATAGGTACAATATTAGCAATCCTCCTTTTCTAATGAATTACTGTATATATGTAATAGTGCTTCTGCTGTCTCTTCCCAAGGAGTCTTTCAATACACGCAGGACACAAAATGTAGAGACATTTTAATGTGTAAAGTGCTGTTCTCTCTTTTATGCAGACTGAAATCTGAGCCATTGACTTCCTGATGCAATGAGCAGAGCAGCCATTACTCTGATCGGGACAGGGACCATCCTGCTCTGGCTCTGCTCTTTGACTCCAGGCCGAGAAGGGAAACAGATAAAGCAGCCTGTTCTACCTGACAAACCCTTTATTGTGGTGTGGAATGCTCCCACAGCAAACTGCAAATCAGTGTATGGTATCGACCTGGGCCTGGATATTTTTGACATTGTAGCAAACCAAAATAGCACATTTATTGGACAGAACGTCACCATATTTTACTATGATAACCTGGGCTACTACCCATACTGCACTGCAGCTGGGGCCTCAGTGAATGGGGGTATCCCTCAGAACGCCAGTCTGAAGGTACACCTCTCCAAGGCCCAGGTAGACATAGAGAAAGAGATCCCATCGATGGATTATGGCGGTCTCTCTGTCATTGACTGGGAAGCTTGGAGGCCATCCTGGGTGAGGAACTGGGCCAAGCAGACGATCTACCACCAGAAATCAGAAGAGCTGGTCCGAGAGAAGCATCCACATTGGCCTGAAAGTCAGGTGGCCAAGCAAGCCCAGGCTGAATTTGAACAAGAGGCCCAGGCCTTCATGGGACAGACATTAAAGTTAGCTAAAAGCCTGAGACCTAGTAAGCTATGGGGCTATTATGGTTTTCCTTGTTGCTATAACAGCATCGATAGGATGGCTTCTGAGAATTACACTGGCAAGTGTCCCGATGTGGAGAAGGAGAGGAACGACCAGCTGGGCTGGCTCTGGAAGGAAAGTGTGGCCTTGTACCCAAGCATCTACCTGGATGAGCAACTGCGCTCCTCGCAGAATGCTCTGAAATATGTTCACCACCGTGTCAGAGAGGCCCTGAGGGTAGCAGAGGTGCAAGGGAACATCAGCCTGCCTGTGCTGCCGTACGCTCGCATTGTGTACGTGAGCACCATGGATGTCCTGACCCAGGTACACAAACTGTCAGCCACTGGCATGCACTGTGGTCAAAGTCTGCTCGGAGTTAGACTGGGATGAGGGTGGTCAAAGAACGGGGCGCAGATGAGGCCGATATAATGGTTGCGGGAGGGGAGGGGTCACAGTCAAGAGAGGGGTCACTGTTGAGGGTGGGGGGTGTCTTGGTTTTGAAATTTATGGGATAGTTAATGGCCCTCATATTCATTATGACAGCATGTGTGTCGGGCCTGACTAGTGACTGAAGCGTGTTGCGAATCAAGGTCAGGCTCATTTAAACCTGTATCCATTTTAATGTTTGTTCGCTAAATGGTCAGATTGACTTGGTGCACACGATTGGAGAGAGTGCAGCGATGGGAGCCACTGGGGTTGTCCTGTGGGGGAACGGGGACTATGCTCGATCCCAGGTAAAACCTCATTCAATGTTCCCTGGACTAACACACGGCAGTTATTATACAATAAGCTGTACATTTCGTAAATTCCCTTTCACATCAGCAAGATATCCCAAAGCATTTCACAGGAATCACTGTAAAGTGCAATGATTACATTTGTGAGTGAATGCAGCAGCCCAATTACACTGACTGACAAATTTTATGTGGGGTTTGTGAAACTCTCCACTTTCCCTCCTTTTCTGCCTCCTTATCCTCCTCGATCTGTCTGCTGCTTTTGATACTGTGGACTACTCACTCCTCCTACACTGCCACTCCTTTCTTCGCAGAGGGAATTAAACATTGTACTTCCTCAATCCTGAAAAAAGATTAGATAAGGGTAGGCAAGAATGAAGGCTTGGGGACCCCATCACATGCATTGGAGTACTGCAGGAGTTTGCAACAACAGCAAAAAATTTACACTTGTATCGTGCCTTTCACGTCAGGGGGATGTCCCAAGGTGCTGGACAGTGATTGTTTCAGACCTGAGCTATGGTTAGAGATGGTGGAGGGAAAGGGGGGATAGGACCGTCGAAGAGGAGGGTCTTGAGGCTGGACCTGAAGGAGGCGGTCAGGCGGAAAGAATGCGGGATGGAGTTCCAGAGGTTGAGGGCAGAGCGGCTGCAGGCTCGTCCGCCAACGGTGGGGCAGGTGGGTTGGGGGAACGTGGAGCAGGCTGAGCGGAGGGGACGGGCAGGTTGATAGGGGATTAGGAGATCGCAGAGAAGGCTGACATTTACGATTTGTCTACTCTCCAGGAGTCATGTGAGTTGGTGAAGGCGTACATCAGCGGTGTCCTGGGTCACTACATTGTCAACGTGACGAGCGCTGCGGCTCTGTGCAGTCGGTCACTATGTTCCGGCCACGGCCGGTGCACGCGGAAGGACGAGGGCTCCAGGCTCTATCTGCACCTGAACCCCGAGACTTTCAAGTTGAGGAGGAATGCGGAGCCGGGGGGTCCCCAGTTCCTGCTCTGGGGGAATCTGGCTGAGGAAGATCTGAAAGCGATGCGGGACAGTTTCCAATGCCAGTGTTACTGGGGCTGGGAGGGCACACATTGCCAGGAGAGCCACAACAGAGAGACACGACAACTGTAATCAAACACACAACCAGTATGTCATGTTAGAATTAAAATGTTTTTGTCCACAATGTTCATAGCAACGAGTCGCAATTTATACAATTCATATTTACACATTTCATATATTTTATATTTGCCTTTCACCTCGGGAGGGAGTGTGAGTGTGTGTGTGGGGCGCGGGGGGGCGCTGTGGGTGGAGGCTCCTGCCCGCGGGAGGGGGGGTGGGGGGGGGGGGGGCGCTGTGGGTGGAGGCTCCTGCCCGCGGGAGGGGGGGTGGGGGGGGGGGGCGCTGTGGGTGGAGGCTCCTGGCCGCGCTGGAGTGGGGGGGGGGGGAGGTTCGCTGTGGGTGGAGGCTCCTGGCCACGGGAGCGGGTTGTTGTCCCGGGCCGAGGTCGAGGTTATAAAGCAATGTGTTTGAAGGTGGGGAGAGAGAGAGTGTGTGTGTGTGTGTGGGGGGGGGGGGGGGGGAAGCAGTGTGTGGTGTGGGGACTAGGAGTGTGTTGGGGGGGCTGTAGGGGTAGGAGATACGCGCATGTGTGGGAGAGTGTGGGGGGGGGGAAAGGGAGAATGTGTGTGGAGGGGAGGAGAGAGAGTGTCTGGGGGGGGGGGGAGAGTGTCTGTGTGGGGGGGAGGGTGTCTGTGGGGGGGGGAGAGAGTGTCTATGGGGGGGGGGGGAGAGTGTCTGTGGGGGTGGGGGGGGGGGGGAGAGTGTCTGTGTGGGGGGGAGGAGAGTGTCTGTGTGGGGGGGAGGGTGTCTGTGGGGGGGGAGAGAGTGTCTATGGGGGGGGGGGGGGAGAGTGTCTGTGGGGGGGGGGAGAGTGTCTGTGTGGGAGGGGGGAGAGTGTCTGTGTGGGGGGGAGGGTGTCTGTGGGGGGGGAGAGAGTGTCTATGGGGGGGGGGGGAGAGTGTCTATGGGGGGGGGGGAGAGTGTCTGTGGGGGTGGGGGGGGGGGGAGAGTGTCTGTGTGGGGGGGGGGGGAGAGTGTCTGTGGTGGGGGGGGGGGAGAGTGTCTGTGGGGGGGGGGGGGAGAGTGTCTGTGGGGGGGGGGGGGGAGAGTGTCTGTGGGGGGGGGGGGGGGGAGAGTGTCTGGGGGGGGGGGGGGGGAGAGTGTCTGTGGGGGGGGGGGGATAGTGTCTGTGGGGGGGGGGAGAGAGTGTCTGTGGGGGTGGGGGGGGGGAGAGTGTCTGGGGGGGGGGGGGGGGAAGAGTGTCTGTGGGGGGGGGGGGAGGGTGCACATGTTTTGTGGTTACTGAAACTGACAGGTTTGCTCCACATGACCATAGTGGTTGGAAGTTAAACACTTGTGGCTCAGGTTGCCCAGGGTCTGTGTGTGTGTGTGTGTGTGTGACTTTCTGAAGAAATCTGTCAAAACAGCAACTGAGCCGGTACACGGCGACCTTCACATAACTTCTCACGGCCACTCAAAGCTTTAGGGTTCTGCTTTTCACTGTTTTGTGTTCTAATCAAATCTTTCGAATTCAAGCCAAAGACTTAAAAAAAGCCTGTCACCACTGCTTGCTGTGCACACATTAGCTGCCGTGATTACCTCCACATCTACAGTCACTACTGCAGTAAAATCCTGCGAAGTTATTTGAGATGTTCCTCCCAGTGTGAATGGTGCTGTATTCAATACAAGGATTATCATTCTTGTCCTCTTAGTAACTAACACTACAGTGCTATTGTTTAATTTGTGAGATTCACCATAAATTTGTAAATGACAATCCAGCAGGTGCTGCGATGTGACTGCAGTCTGGCCCATATGTCTGATTGGAACCCCATTTTGTTGCCCAGGATATTGCCTCGCAGCTTTATGGATGAGACTTTTGCAAGATGCTGTGCGCTAATCTCCGTTCACAGTGTTCAGCTGTGGGCACTGAGTGGGAGGGGAATAAGTAAATCACGCTTGTATATTTATTTAAATAATCAATCTAATTTGCTAGAAAACCAAGTTCTGTTTAACCATAAAGGATTGGAATGCACCATTCAGCCCATCAATCCTGCTCCACCATTTCACTAGTTAGAATCACGTAATGGTGACAGTACAGGGAGATCCTGTTTTGGTACTGTTGCTTCCCCTCTAATTCCATTCCCCTGCTCTTTCCTGGAGTTCTGTAGCAATTTAAAAATAATTTTGAAAACTTCTATTATGTCTCCTCTTAACCTACTCCAAGGAGAATAATTCTAGCTTCTCTAGCCTCTCCTGATAACTGAAGTCCCTTATTCCTGGTACCATCCTGGTAAATCTCCTTTGCACTCCCCAATGCATTGACATCCTTCTTAAAGTGTGATGCCCAGAACTGAACACAGTACTCTAGCTGAGGCCTAACCAGTGTTTTATAAAGGGTAGAGGGAGTAGCTGAAGGCTCCTCAGCCTCACCACACTAGTGATTCTGCAGAGTGGCGGGAGGACGTCCCAAAGCACTGGATGCAGAGTTTGCAGAGTTTGGTCCAGGTGAGGATGCAGGCAGCAAAGCTTTGGATCATCTTGAGTTTATGAATGGTGGAACTAGAGAGATTGCTGAGGAGTGTGTTTGGACTTGTACTCCACTGTCCTATATGATAATCCTTGCATTTAATATGGCATCTTATCATGTTGTCAATATATCTCAGAATGCTTCACATTATATACTGCAATGTAGTGTGACTATTATTAGTTGTGAACATGACAGACATAATTTGCACACAGCAATATTCCATTTATGGAATGAGGGTAAAACTGTTTGCATTATTCCAATTGTTGCCCAACCAATTTCTACTGGCAACTCCAATATATAATCAACCCCATGTGTCTTCTTTTCCAACAGGTTATCTAATCCCTTATTTTGCTATCTATCTCTTTAACATATCAGCTAATAGGATCTTTAAGAAACAGTTTAGTGCAGTTTCACAAGCCTTTGTAAAGAAATTGTTTCTATTTCATGTTTGCTCAGGTTGGTTTTGATGCCCTTTCCATATTCAAGATAAACAGTGACTGTCCAGCGCCTTTGGATGCCCTCCTGACGTGAAAGGCGCAATACAAGTGTAATTTTGTTGTTGTTAACTTGAGCAGAGGAGAGTCATTCACTGCCGACCTTTTGAATTCTCTTTTGTAATTATTGAATTCTCTTTCTCTACTTTTCTAATTCTGTTTTAAGGTCTGGAATCTTTCATTGTTTTGCTGTGACATGGAGAAAAACAAGGAATGTAGAACTGTGCGGAATTAACGAGCAGCCTGCACAGTCATGTGAAACTCGGGATCATAGCAACCGGGCAGTGACGTTTTGGCCTTCTGTGCTACTACACCTCCTGTGGACTGTATGTTGCAGAGCATGTTAATTAACACACAGTTGTCTGTCTTGCCCTGCTCTAGGCTTCCCCCGGCTAAGAGATCGCTGACTGTATCTGTGGGGATGGCTGACATCACCTCAGCCCAGCCTGCCCGGGCTAACAGAGACTGCACAGAGCCCAGTGCAGGAACGATTGAGGTAATATAACCAGCTCTATATTTCTAAATAAATACATGTCTAAAAGATCAGAATTCCATCCAGTTTTAACCCGTGAGACCATATTATCTTAAAATATAAGGTGAAATGTTTTGATACATCTTCTCTCAAAACACTTCACAGAATATACTGTAAAGTGTATTGACTGTGTATATGTAGGTGAAATGCGGCAGCTCCGCCACTACCTCACCCCTCAGGCCGTTGAAACCCTCATTTTGCCTTCATCACATTCAGGCTCACCTACAGCAACATCCTTGTCGGCCTTCCCAATGCCTCCCTCAATAGGCTGCAGATCATGCAGAACTCTGCGGCCCGTATCCTCCACCACTCCAAGTTCCGTAATCCCATCACCCCCATTCTCTCCCGACTGCATTGGCACCCATCACCTAGAGGATTCAATTCAAAAGCCTGTTCCTTGCCTTCAAATCCCTCCACAGGCTCGCCCCACCCTACCTTTGCGACCTCCTAACCCTCTACCAACCTGCCCGCTCCCTCCACTCAGCAGGCTCCGGCCTGCTCTATGTCCCCCGCCCCACCATCAGCAGGCAAGCCTTCAGCTTGCCTCACTAACCCTAACCTCTGGAATTCTATCCGGCAGTCCCTCTGCCTCCTTCAAGTCCCACCTCAAAACCGTCTTTTTATAAGGTCCCATCGGTCACCCCAGATCCCCTTCTTTCCCTTCACCTTCCCCAATTCCAACTCGGGTCTGAAATACTAACTGTCCATCACCTTGATGTCCTCCCGATGGGAAAGGCGCTATACAAATGTAATTTTATTGTTGTTGGCAGCATCATGACTTACTTTAAGTTAACCCAGGGTAGAGTTATTAGGGGTTTACTGTACATTAAGTCTTAATTTGATGGCGGTAGTCTGCAGTTATTCAAAATACCTATCTTACAATTTAAGTCTCATATTATGGATCCTTCCCAATTTTACCAGATCGAGACTGAGTGGAATTTTGGGCATTAATGCACTAAAAGTTCATTCCCTTTGTGTGCTTGTCATCGAGCAGAACCCAGACCTCTCATCAATGTCCTATTTTCAAAGTGTGAACAGTACGACAGAAATAAACAGGCGGGTGTGAAAGTTTATAATGGTCTCTGGAACGGCTTAAAAGGGAAATTGTAACACTCTTCAACTGAAAAGGCAGAAAGCACAATTTCCTGCTCTAGCCCGGCAGATTATTTCTCAATAACCCTGCAAGCCAAAGATCTCATAAATAGGGACATCCTAGGTCCTAGCTGGACAAAAAGGAGGGTTACATATGCAGAACTGTATCTGCTTTGAATACGATAAAGCACGGTGATAGGTTTCTGCGTGTAAGACACCCAGCTGACCAAATAGAAAAATCTCAATCTATATTTCAGCGCCTTGGGATGCCCTCCTAGTGTGAAAGGTGCTCTATAAATGTAATTTTGTTGTTGTTAATAGAATCAGTTAATTGACTTTTGTAATGTTGACACAGATGGCATATCTATACTAACAGCATTGAACAAGCCAAATCAAAAATAAAACCCCACATTGTTTGAAATACCATAAGGACATGAAGGTCATCAGATCGAGAAATCCTAGTATCATCAACAACAACAAAATTATATTTGTATAGTGCCTTTCACATCGGGAGGATGTCCCAAGGTGCTGGAAAGACAGTACTTCGGACCTGAGCTGGGGGAAGGAATTGGGGATGGAGAAGGGCAGGGTGGGGGGAGAGTTTGATTCCCAGGCAGAGTGAAATGTTGGGCAAATTTCCTTACTCCTGTTTACCTTGCAGCAAGAAGGAATCTCGTTAGTCGAATCATGGATCGCTTTTCCAGGGGTAATGATCCTGTCAAAAAATATAGATATAATAATTAGTCATTCAATCCATACTGTTTGTGGGACACTGCTGTGCGCAATTGGCTGCAGCATTTTGCCCACAAAATATAGAATCTATTCACTTTACAGTATATTCTGTGAAGTGGTTTGAGACTTCTTGAAGACATGATAAAGAGCTATATGAAATGCAAGATTTCTTACTTGTTATCTAAAGCATAAAGATATCAAAAATTAGAATGAATTGTTGAAAGAGAGTGGTAAAAGGAGGGAGGAGGGAGGGGAGGGAAAGTGCAAGGAGGAGGGAGAGCATAGTGCCGAATCCGACAGTTACACCAGACTTCTCACTTCCTCTTGCCTGTGGTGTGGGGTGTATATCATACACTTTGCAGCTTTGTTGCTGAATTCTGGGCTCTGTTTTAACTTCAAGACTGGGTGAGTGGTTGAATATCTAGATTCCCAGTTTTAGGTAAGCTTTCTTGTATTTTTTAATTAAAAATTTGGTGATAAGTAAAACTGATTTTGTTGGGAGGTTTGAACAAAAAAACAGCTGACCAAAGCATGATGATGATGATAATCCTTACAATTGTTGCGCCTTTCAAGTTGGAAGGACGTCTCAAAGCACTTTACAGTTTTATTTTGTAGCAGCCAATTTGTATACTAATAATAATAATCCTTGCATTTGATGTAGCGCTTTTCCCACCTTATTAATGTCTCAAAGCGCTTCACAGAATATACTGTAAAGTGAATTGACTGTATATTTGTGGGTGAAACGTGGCAGCCAATTGCGCACAGCAGTGTTCCACAAACAGTCGGGGATTGAAATGACCAATTTTATTGTTGTCCTTGGCCCCTTACTTTTCAACATCTACATGCTCCCACTTGGTGACATCATCCGCAGACATGAGGTTAACTTCCACATGTATGCGGATGACACTCAACTCTATATCTCTGCCTCTACCCTTGACTCCAGGGCAGGCTATTAGTTAGACATCAAGTCCTGGATGAGAGCTAACTTTCTACAGTTGAATGTCAACAAGACAAAGCCCCAACTGATTGCTTCGCGCCAGTGCCTTCACGCATCAGGCACTGGCAACATCAGCCTCCATGGTTGCTCACTCAACCTCTCCAAGCCAGTGAGGAACCTACCCAGGTAGCAAGCCCATGTGGGGTCCATATGGGCATGGATCAACCCAATTTGTCCAATATGGGGCCCTTATGGGCTTGCTACCTGGGTAGGTGTCTTGTTCGACCCTCAACCGTCTTTCCTCCCCCACATCCAAACAATGACTCACTCTGCCTTTCCCCATCTCCGCAACCTTGCCTGACTCCACCACTACCTCTGCGCCAAAGCAGCTGAAACCCTCATCCATGTCCTCATTACATCCCAGCTCGACTATGCAAATGACCTGCTTGACGGCCTTCCCAATTCCTCTCACCACAGGCTGCAGATAATCCAGAACTCATCCGTTTCCATGTTGTACATTCATAATGTGTGTTTTCAATGGAGTTGATCAATATTATTATTTGCACACAGTTATTATTTTATCTTTTGCTCTGTAGCACTGTGAGTAGGCTTGTGCCTGCTCATCTGACTTCTCTTTACAGCAACAGCAGTGGGGGGTCAGTCCGCTGTGTTGTGTGGACGTATATTGTTAGTGTATGCAATACATAAAGGATAGTGTCAGTCAGCAAATCTAGTGAGCTGGCCATTATCCTACTGCACAAGGGTTACTGTGTTTGTGTGTGGGTCCCAATATAGCACTGGAAAATCACAATCTATTATGTTTTATGTAAAGTAAGCAATGTCTCCCAAACTGACCACAGAGAGACCTGTGACAACAACTTGCACTTATGAAGTCCTTTGCCGTGGGCTAAATGTCTTCAAGCACGTTAAAGACACAGAGTGGAATCTTGAGCAATCAGGGGGACCGTTTGCAGGGAACTGACCAAAGAGAGATGGATTACTGGAAGTGTTTTGAAAGAACAGGGGGTGATCATATGATAAAAAACATTAAGGCTTCCTGAATATTTTGTTATTAAATTAGTTTCATATATTACAAGAAAATATAAATTAGGCACACGGTATAACTTTACAGAGCAAATCAAGCGAGTTGGCCATTATCCTACTGCACACTTGGCACATTGTTTGGAGCAGTTTAGATTACCTTCAACAATAACAAATTGCAGTTATACTCTGCCCTTTACATAGAAAAATGTATTAATAGAGCTACACAGTGGTGGGGTTGTCTGCCAAGCAAGGGGGAGGGAAAGATAACCATAGGTGTAGTCGAATATGTAAGCTTTAAGGTGAGATTTTAAGACAGAGAAAGTGCAAGGCAGAAGACTAGAGGCAGGGAATTCCAGAGGTTGGTAGCGTAGTGACTGAATGCTTCACCACCATGGGGGGCACGTAGCAGACCTGTGTTAGCTGAGCGGAGGGGAAAGCAGAGGAGTATGAACAACAATAAAATTACAGCGCCTTTCATGCCGGGAGGACGTCCTGATGAAAGGATCAGAAAGATGGGGATGTACGAGGCCGTGAAGGGATTTATACTTGAGGGTGAGAATCTTAAATTTGTTCCATTGAAAGACAGAAACAGCAGAGCCTGGTGAGGATTAGGATTCAATTTTTGCTGAATAGAAGAGTGTTGTGGATTGAGTAACCAAATTATTAGTTTATTTTTTTTGTTGTGGGATTATTATCAGGTGTGGAGTAAGCAAACTTGTCCAAGGTTTCACCCTGCTGGGAATTGAACCCAAGTCTCTTGCTTGCTTCTCCCGAAGTGGACATATATTTTTTTGAGCCTGTGGATGAGCATTGTTCATTAAATTCTTACGTTTTATTACTGTTAGTGTGAGAAGACCCTATCTGAAGAGCTGAGGATAGTTCCTCTGCACTTTTGCCCTGAGCTGATGGAGGCCTGTGCCGATCTCATCAATGAAGAGTGGAAGAGGAGTAAAGCATCTCGGATTCATGCCCTCCAGAAATCCTCAAACAATTTCCCGGTTTGCCTTGTCTTGCTTAGGTATCTGCAGTCAGCGGACAGCACCGCGAGTAAAACCAAAAGTCAGTTGGTGGGTCACAGCAAGCTCTCCCATGTAGTTGGTCAACCCAGTGGCCTCTTTGTGGAGACAGTGGTTGTTGGGAAGGAGTATCGGGACAAAGGTTATGGTAGAAAGTTAATGGAATCTACAGAGGCCTATGCCAAGTCCCGTGGGTTCAAGACTCTGTATCTTACTACTCATGACAAGCAATATTTCTACTTTCACTTAGGGTACACACTGTGTAAACCAGTGCAGAATGCAGGATCTTTATCCACATTTGTGTCCATGGAGATACTTGAAAGACTGTCTCTGACATCTACTCAGCCAAATGCTAGTATTTCCAGTCCTTCAGAATTGATAGGAAGAGTGAGTGATTGTTCTGAGCTTGCCTTTTCTTGTTCTGCCACACACCGAAACCCTTCTAACCCCTCATCTTCCAAGTTACATGGATGGACTGCATTGCCTCCACCTACTCCTTCACTTTCACCATCTCTTAGTTTTCCTTCACTACCACCACTTCCTCCACCAACGACCCTTTCACCATTACTGCCTCCTTCAACTTCCTCATTGTCCCCAGAAAATGGACTTAACCATCCATCATCCTCCTGCCTCCTCTCACCATCATCCCAGTCACATGGATCAGTCATGTTTCCATTCTCATCTCCTGGCTCATGTTCTACTCAATTGAACAATGAGATTAAGGCTTCAAATCATTGTTTCACAGCCTCTTCCAAATTACAGAAATGCCTTCTGCGACCTCCCCCTCCCCCACCACCTCTCCCACCACCTTCCAACATATTCTCTTCACAGTTACACAGACCTACTCTTCCTCTCAATTTAAACTGTCTTTACCCGACACCTACGTTCTCACCATCCCAGTCACATCCCCTGTCATCACCACTTCAGCCTCCCAATTCACTCTTAGATTCAGTAACAGGGCCTTCAGCACCTCCGCTTTTGCCTGAATTAATATCAACACCTTCATCACAGTTATCCCACTCTCCTGAGCTATCTAGTACACGTGATGTAAATGCACCATGGAAAGGAGAAGCTACCCAGAGCTTGTTGGAGACCCCATATAAAGATGTCAAGGGACTTCCTGTCTTCTGGATGAAGAAGAATATTAACTCAGTAAAATCTGCATAACACGCATGGAAGAGACTGTGACCACTTGCTGCCTTTACACAACTGGTGCCAAATGGAATTCAGTGAATAATGATAAAAAAAAACTTTATTCAACGACGTGGGTACAGATGATCTTCGTGGATACCTAATTGTCTGACTAGTAATTCAGTTGTGAAGCTGTGTTAGCCTTGAATGTATGCCAACGTATCTGATAAGATTGGTTAGTGCTAGAAAGGACAAATGGTGCATGCATAATGCCAGTGCTGTTTAAATTATTTTATGTTGTAAATCCCTTCATCAAAGCAAACCGGTGTTAGCTGTTTGGAATTTCAAGCCATGATTTTGCAAGAACATTATAAATGAGTTATGGTTTCTGGTTTGGTCAGGTGACCAGTGTATAATCCACTCTTGTCTTGACAGGGCGCTGGGGATAAGGCAAGGCCACCCATTGTCACCTTACCCTATTCAATGTGTTCATCAATGACATGTTAGATGGCATTGAGGGGGAGGGACTTGGTGTAGCTATTGATGGGATTGCAGCACCTCTGTTTGTGGATAATATTTGCTGCTGGCAGTCTCACCTGGGGAGCATTTGCACTGCATCCACCATCTTGACACTGAGCCACACGGTGGGACATGATGGTGGGGGCCTCCAAATCCAGAATCATGGTTATGTTTGGCTCAAGAGGTGAGTTTGAAGGTATTGATTGGAAAATACAAGGGGATTCAGTCCCAATTTTTGATTCTTGATTATTATCTGTACCTGGGGGTTGTGGTGGACACCAGCTTTTGCTTAGAGTGGTCCTAGCTGAATGACAAGCTGCATGGGTGGCTGGAATTAGGCAACTTGCCATTCATTTGCAACAAGCTTCTCGCTGCTTGTCAAACAAACATCCTGCCCATTGTGGTTTTGATTTACTGGTTTGTCAGGAGCTGGCTGGGTGAGAAGATTTCTTAAGAACTGAGGAAAACTGGCTTCCAAATTAAGATAGAATTTAAATGTTTTCCAAATACTGTACATCTGTCTTAAATGTGAAGAGATTGGAACGTCAGCCTCCTGAGCTCTAAACAACATGTACAGTACTTTTAATCTATTTATTAAATTTGAAAATAAATCACTGAACTAATGTCACATAAATCATTTGGACTTGGTTTTGTGAGTGTTTCACTTGAGCTAGCCTTTTCCTGAGTGGAAGCCTGTAATTTACGTTAGCAATCGCACAGCAGAGTCGACATCCTGAATACATTGCAGCAAAATGTGCAAATATGTTGCTTCACGTAGGATAATGCCTCAAAGTGCGTTATGGAGGCAGCAGTTTGGGGGGTGGAGCAGAGGTGATTGAAAATGCAGTCAAACACAGAATCTTTTAGTTTTGCTTTCTGAAGCAAGAGAAAGTGCGGATGATTTATATAGTTGGCTTGCTAATTACTTGGCAGAAATAACAAAAAGCTTAAATTTGATTTTTATTCAAAATGTGGGTGTGACTGATGATCTGTTTCGTTAGCGAATTGAGCTCCATTTTCACATCTCTCGTGTTAGCTCATGGCAAACTAACTACATAAAAATAAATAATTCTGAACTTTCACTTGACCCCCCTTTCGGGAGATCATCTCAACCCGCTTTGAGTATAATGACTGTGAATTTGTAGACAAACATAGCAGCCAATTTACACACAACAATGTCTCAAACAGTCATTAAATGAATGAACATTAACTGGCAGCCCAATGACTAGAACACAGGGAGAATCTTATACAGTATTTTCAAATTGTGCCATGGGATCTTTAACATCTACCTGAACAGGAGCAGAGGGTTCTCAATTTTAACATCTAATCCAAAACACAGCACCCCCCAAATGCAGTCGACAGTCTAGTACTGTATATGAGTTCAAAGTCTCAATATTAGGTTTGATCCCACAGAATTCCAATTTAGAGGAGAGTGTACCAACCGAGCCTGGCTCACACCTCCACTTATAATAATAATAACCCTTGCATTTAAACAGCACCCTCATATAGGATGATGTTTCAAAGCATTTTTCAGTGTCAAGGCTGGGTGCTGAACTCAGAGGAAGGAGAGGGTAAGTACAGTACACTGCAGTTCAGGCTTAAAGATAAAAGTCACTTACTGGCGAGAATCAAATATTTATATCTGCAATGTGGTGAGTATTAGCGACACATCAGACCAGAGAAGAATCAATCTGCTTTGAAGGTCCGACTTCCACCATTGCTAATCAGAAAACCATGTGTGGTGGACTGAATAGTCCACCCCATTTTGCAATGTTTTAAAAATATAGAGCCTCAGTCAGACCCCATTGGCTGCCACGGTTCACCCACAAATATTTAGTCAATTCACTTTACAATATATTCCGTGAAGCGCTTTGAGGCATCTGGATGACGTGAAAAGCGCTATATCAAATGCAAGGATTCTTATTATCTGGAGTGCTGTGTTCAGTTTTGGGCATCATTGTACCTCGGGAAGTATATATTGCTGTGGGGGGGGGGTGTGGTGCAGTGTAGATTCACCAGAATAATACCAGGGCTTAAAGGGTTAAATTAGGAAGACAGATTGCATAAATTTGGTTTGGTGATCTGACTGATGTTTTTAAAATAATAAAGGATTTGATAGGACAGATACAGAGAAACTATTTCCTCATGAGGGAAGCCAGAACAAGGGGACATAATTGAAAATTAGAGGGAACATAATCTTAAAATTAGAGCCAAACCATTAAGTAGTGAAATCAAGATAGTGGAAATCTGGAACTTCTCCAAAAGTCTGGATGCTGGATCCATTCACATTCTCATGGCTGAGGTGGATAGATATTTGTTAGGTTGGGGTGTTAAGGGATATGGGTAAGGGAGGGTAATTAGAGTTCAGATACAGATCAGCCATGATCGTATAGAAGGGAGGAACATGCTCAAACCACTGAATTGCTTACTCCTGTTTCTATGAGATTCCTCATGTTAATATGTTTTTACAGAAGGATCCTGGAGTGTACCTTGTAATCTTAAGATCTTCATCAGCCTTTGAAAGGAGATCAAGAGTCATGGTTTCAGGTCTTGCACTGCTCACTTGCACCGCATTTTACCTGTCTACCCATTCTGTTATTTTGGGGAGAAAAGGAAAGATTGTCTCACCTTCACCAATCGTTCAGAACAGACCTTTCATTGTGGTCTGGAACACACCCACCGAAAACTGTAAGGAGAAATTTAACATTGACCTGGATCTGCGCGCTTTCGATA
Source organism: Hydrolagus colliei (assembly GCA_035084275.1). Classification (NCBI taxonomy): domain Eukaryota; kingdom Metazoa; phylum Chordata; class Chondrichthyes; order Chimaeriformes; family Chimaeridae; genus Hydrolagus; species Hydrolagus colliei. The sequence goes on from CM068753.1 coordinate 7,723,134, forward strand.
TCATTGAAAACCAAAATGAGAGCTTTGTCGGCAAGAACATAACAATATTCTACCAGAACAAGTTAGGCCTCTACCCGTACTACACTGATACTGGAACCGCAGTGTACGGCGGTGTGGTACAGAATGCCAGTCTGCACCAGCACCTCCAGCAGGCCAGCAAGGACATACACAACATGCTGGACAAAAACTTCCACGGGCTGGCAGTGATAGATTGGGAAGAGTGGCGACCACTCTGGGACCGCAACTGGGGTTTCATGAACATCTACAGGCAGATGTCTGAAGAGCTGGTGAGAAGCAAACACCCTTATTTTCCCAAATGGCTGATTTTCCAGTTGGCCAAAAGTAACTATGAAACCGCTGCCCAGAATTTTATGCAAGAAACGCTAATAACAGGACGGAAACTAAGATCAATGGGTCTCTGGGGCTTTTATAAATTCCCAGATTGTTATAACTATTATCATGACGAATCACTAACCAAATACACTGGGCATTGCAAAAAGGAAGATATCCCAAGAAACAATCAGCTGGCATGGCTATGGGAAGCCTCTCAAGCTCTATATCCCAGTATCTACCTAAATGTAATATTCAGGTCCTCAGACAATGCTCGCAAGTTTGTTCACTACAAGATCAAGGAAGCTCTACGAGTTGCTGCCCTGGAATCATTAAGCAAGCCTCTGCCAGTTTTGGCCTACGCCAGATACACTTACACGAAAACGTTTGACTTTCTTTCGGAGGTGAGCAATAAATGTACATTTACACATTTACAATGCCTTTCATGTCAAGACATCGCAGTGCTCATTCAAGCAGCATCAGCATGGAACAGGCACCCAGCCTCTCCACCTGGGTAGCTTTTGTTGAGTGCACTCCTGGCAATTAGTTTGTACATAAATACAGGAACTCATTTAATCTTCTCAGGCAGGGGTGGCCAACAGGGTGATCCGCACTAGGTGGCATCTCACGCATGCTCAATAAAAACAAGAGAAAGGAGCGACCACAGTTTAACAATAACATTTTATATTTATATTGAGAAGCATTAAATACTTTGTGCTTCTGGCTTAGTTTTCTATTGGATTCAATTATGATGCAGTTCTATCTTGTCTTCTTTCTTCGTTCTTGGAGAAGACAAGCTGCAAGGTTTTGGGGAGAGCGCGGGGGAGTGGGATTGATTTGGAAAGCTCTTTTCAAAGAGCCGGTGTAGATACGATGGGCCAAATGGCCTTCTGCACAGTATAATTCCACGATTCTATGAGCGTGTGGACAGCGCCACCTCGTGGCAATTGATGTTGATGAGCCCTATTCTAAGCAGTTGCAGATAAGTAATGAATGATAAGCTTTGAATCGTCCCCTTGACATGAAAAGTGCTGTATAAATGTAGAGTGTTGTTTGAATATCCTGTGGAACACACAATTGAGAGCTGCTTTGTTCTATTTAGATTGATTTAGTTCACACCATTGGGGAGAGCGCAGCCCTCGGGGCTTCTGGAGTGGTCCTCTGGGGGGACATGGAGTTCCCACGTACCAAGGTTGGTATCTCCGATGCACATTGATTACGCTGACTGGGTTGGGGTCAGTGGCAGCAGCTGTTAAACAAAGCGCTTCACAGGATTCTTTGCAGTGCACAGTGACTTTATATAGTGTGTGCAAACATGCCAGTTAATTTGTATATAGCAATCTTCCTCAAACAGTCATTAACTGGAAAGTTTATCTGGGGTATTGTTGACCAGAACAACAGGAAAACCAACTTTCTCTTATAACAGTATATTCTGTAAAGCACTTATATAGACGTCTCGATGATGTATAGGTGTTAAATCAAATGCATGTATTATTATAGAATAGCCCCGCGTGGTCCTTAATACCCACCTGGACAGATAGACCGGACCTCAATTGAATGTCTCGTCCAAAGGGTGGCACCTTCCACAATGTAGAGCACACCACGACATTTCATTGGCATGTAAGCAGAGACTATGGGTTAAAAATCCCAATACGTGCCTTGAACTGAATCTGAGCCAGGCTGACACTCACTCAGATGTTTCACTGTCAGAAGATGATGAGACCCTGATTCAAAGGGATACGGGTGTCATTGGGTGGGAGAATTGTCACAGCAATGTGTGCCATTGGTTAATGGCACACACACTTTCGCATCAGAATGTTGTGAGCTTGAGCTCCATGTCAGGAGTTTAGTTCATAGTCTAAAATGATTGAGCGCTGAATTGCCAGAGGAGCCATTCTTTGAATGTGATATCAAACTGAGTTCCTGCCTGTCCCTTAATGTGGATATTAAACATCCCATTGGCACAATTCAGCAATCATTCACCAATCCTCCAGATGAATTGCTTGTCAGTGCTTGTAGGACCTTGCTGTGTGCAAACTGGCTGCTGTTTTTACCTTCAAAGGCAAAGTCACTACACCTTGTAACAATTAATGTTGAAACATCTAAAAGTGCACCAAAGACTATCAAATACAAGGATTATGATTTACATTATCTGCTCTGCAATTTTATTTTTAAGATGTGTGAACTTTCCCCCAGACTGAGCTGCACCCTGATTTGTGTTTATGTATTTCTCAGGAGGGATGTGAGGAGCTGAAGGATTATATTGACCTTCGACTCGGCCGATATGTTGTGAACACGACTATGGCTGCCTTGCTGTGCAGTGAAGCGCTGTGTAGTGGGCACGGGCGTTGTGTGCGCCAGGACCCCAGCTCCAGGTCCTACCTGCACCTCAATCCATCATCTTTCCAGGTTCTGTCTGTCCCTGGCTTCCCTGGGCCCCAGTTGATAGCACAGGGAGAGATGCACAATGAAGACCTGCTAAAGATGAGCAGAGACTTTACATGCCAATGTTACAGGGGCTGGAGAGGGCCCCAGTGTCGTGAGAAATGAGCACAGGAAAGGTGGGAATTTGTGCTCTTTTCTATTTCTTTCGACTCATCTCTCTTTCTTGCCTAATGGCAACTGCTATCTCCTGCCTCTCAGAGAAGATTCAGACCAGTTATTGAATGTTTTCAATAATATTAATAATGTTTGCATTTGATATAGCGCCTTATCACGTCAAGACATCTCAAAGTGCTTCACAGAATATACTACAAAGTGAATTGACTATATTTTATGGGCGAAACACAGCAGTCAATTGCACACAGCAGTGTCCCGCAAACAGTCATGGAGTGACCAAATTTATTATTCATTATTTTTTATTTATTAAAACATTTTTAAGGGATTATTTTCCCCCCACCACCCAAAGTAACAACCAGGTTCCTACTTATTGCTAGATAAACAGGTGTGAGGAGTAAGGAAACTTGCCTAAGGTTTTGCAGGTTTTTGCCTAAGTTTGGATGCTGCCTGACCTGCTGAGTTTTCCTAGCAACTTCTGTTTTTGTTTAATAAATTGGTCATTTCAATCCATGACCGTTTGTGGGACACTGCCGTGCGCAACTGACTGCTGCGTTTCACCCTCATATGTACAGTCAATTACTTTGCAGTATATTTTGTGAAACGTCTAGAAGACATCAAAAGCGCTGTCTCAAATGCAAGAATTATTATTATTAAACACTGCACAACCTCTCCCATCACATCAGCAAATCTTACTTTCTTAGGGTGCCTATTGTATTGTGTGTAACATGTACCTTAAATGTGTGTTGCTGGCAGCCTGCGGTTTGATCTGAAAGGATTTCTTCAAAACCTAATTAAATATGCAATTAATTTAGTCTATTTTATCTGAGTATCTATATCTAAATCAAGTGCCCGGAGGCTGGATTCCCCATTAGACAAAGGTCCGCAAGCCACAAGGAAATATTTTTGTTTTTTCCTTCCAGAACATAACAACAGCAACAATTTACATTTATATAGCGCCTTTCACGTCGGGAGAACGTCCCAAGGCGCTAAACAAGAGGCGTGTGACCCGAGCTGGGAGGGGAGTGTTTGGGAAGGGGTGAAACACGAAGGGGAGGTAAAAGAGTTCGGGGTGGAACAAAAGGCACGATCGAAGAGGAAAGTCTTCAAATCGGCCTTGAAAGAGGAAAGGGAAGAGGTGAAACGGAGGGATTGAGGGATGGCATTCCATAAGGTGGGAGCGGAGAAACTGAAGGCCCGGCCTCCGATGGTGGGGCAGTTCGGGGGGGGGCTTGGAGCAGGCCACGTCCTGTTGAACGGAGGGTCCGGGTGGGCGTGTAGGGGGAGAGTAGATCGGTTAGGTAGGATGGGGCAAGTCCGTGTAAGGCCTTGTAGGTGAGGACGAGGATCTTAAATTCGATCCTCTGGAGGATGGGGAGCCAGTGGAGACGGGCGAGGGTGGGGGTTATGTGGTCACGGAGGCGGGTGCGGGATAGTACACGGGCTGCAGAGTTTTGGATGACCTGCAGCCTATGATGAATGAATGGAGGAACTGGGGAGGCCGACTAGGAGAGAATTTCCGTAACATTTAAACAAAGCCATTTTCACATTAGAATGATATTTCAAAGTACTCAACACTGCCATCTAGGCAACAGAATCAAAGCGAGGGGAGGTTTGGTGGGGGAAGGTTTGGGGAGAGGAAAAGATGTCCCAAAGTATAGTCAGAATTAGGTCTCATGACCTCGAAATGGGAGTGAGGATGCAAGTTGGAAGGACACTACGAATGGAGCTGTATACCAAACCGGTACTGTGTACCAAATGCAAGAAGCATTATTAGTACATGAGGGAGAAGGGAATAGAAGGTTATCCTGATAGGCTTACAACAACAACAACAACAACATTACATTGATGTCGTGGCTTTCACGTGGGGAGGACGTCCCAAGGCGCTGAATAATCAGGCGGGGGACCCGAGCGGCTGGGGAGGAGTCGGGGGAAGGGGAGCAGGGGAATTGACTCAGTTGACAGAGTGCAGGAGGAGGCTCCTGTGGGGTGTAAACACTGAATGCCCCATTTCCTGTTTACAGTGATGGACAGCCACGTGGCGGGACCGGCTTTTCGGAGTCGAACCTGATCAGAGTCATGTGATAGCAAAGTGCGGCGTGCGCCTGCGCGGTGGGCTGAGCATGCCGGGAGTTGCAGGTCTTCGTGTGACTGTCTCGGCGGCGCGCGCATCTCGTACTGTGGATACGGACAGTATCACTGAATGTGTGTGGCGGGGGGGGAGGAAGGCTCCGCCGCGCAGGCGCCGACTACCAATCCCGGCGTTTGAGTGCGCGTGCGCAGTGGCAGCAGAGTTAAAGGATGGTGGTGGGTTGCTGGTGTTTATCCTGTGACCAGAGAGAACCCAAGGCCTGCAGCTGGTCGGCTGTATCACACACCGCGCTCACACCGGAGGTCTCACTATTACCCCGGGGCACCGACTGACAGTTCCGACGGGAGGAGAGGCAGCCACAGCCCGACACACGGTGCCGCCACAGCCGCCATGCCGAGGAGCCGCGGCCGCAGCCACGCCGCCCGCAAGAAAGGTGAGAGGACTCCTCTGACCCCGGGGCGGGGGGGGGGGAGGGCTGCACTGACCGCGGGGGGGGTGGGGGGGGGGGTGGGGAGGGCACATTGCCCGAGGGTGTGGGGTGGGTTGGCGTATTGCTTTTCCGGTGTGGGGGGGGTGGTAATAACCCATTATAAACAAATAATAATTACTTGGCCAATTATTATAAGCCTGCTATTTTATCCTAGTTATTTAACTCGCCATGCAGTTTGTGATGGGTTTCTGGTACCTGTTGTTCATCCTGTGAGGGCTCTTCACATCAGATGTCTAATGACCAACCGGTAGCTTCACCTTTGGTGGGGAAGTAACCTTCTGACAGTTGATTAGATACAAGTTTTAATTAAAGCTGAAGCTGGTTTCTGCCACTACCTCACCCCTCAGGCTGCAGAAACCCTTATTCACGCCTTCATCACGTCCCGGCTCGACTACGCCAACTGCAGGTCCCCCCTGCTGGTTGGCCTTCCAATTCATCCCTCCATAGACTACAGATAATCCAGAATTCTGCAGCCCGAGTCCTTTACGGCTCCCAAGCTTCGTGACCCCCATCCTCTCCTGACTCCTGGCTCCCCATCACCCAGACGATCCAATACAAGATCCTGTTCCTCACATTCAAAGCTCTCCATGTTCTCGCCCCACCCTACCTCTGCGACCTGCTAACCCCCTGCCAAACTGCCCGCCCCTGGAACTCCATCCTGCAGTCCTTCCGCCTCGCCCCCTTCCCTGGCCTCCTTCAAGACTCTCCTCTTCGATGGTCCCATCAGTCACCCCAAATCCTTCCCCTTTCCCTTCACCTTCCCCGTTCCTGAACCCAGCTCAGGACGACGTCCCAAGGCATGAATGTCGTCCTGACGTGAAAGGCGTAGACAATGTAATTTTGTTGTTGTTTGTATCATTTCTGGATAATGATCAGGGGTGGGAATCATGAATGATTTTTATCATTAACCGGAGGGAGGCAAGTCAATTACACTGCTTAATATATATCTCTTGGGCAACGCAATTGTGTTTTAGGATGGTGGAGTTGGCTGGTTTACAGGGTGACTCATGAGAAGGAGACATTTCCGGAAGTGAGATGAGGTAGTGGACGATAGATAAGGAGAATTTTGAAGGAAAGGTTGAAAGGGTGATAGTGCTCAAAGGAGGGGAAAGTTCTATAGGAATAAAGGGATAGGCCCAGTGGGGATTGGGAGATGAGAGCCACACCACCACCTTAACAGTTAGGTTGTGGGGTATGATGGAAGCTGCAGCCAGGTGGTGATGCAAGATAAAGATCCCCCAACAAACAATAAATCTTTTCCTGTAACCTGTTCAGGAGTTGTGATTGAATGATACGAAACCTAGGAGTAGGAATTATGTTTGTTTTAAGATTTGGACGTCACAGGGTTAAGATGTTGAAGGGAAAAATAATTGTTAAGTTTGAAGGTAAAATAGTTTTGGATGGAAAATCTTGCCTCAAAGCAGCTGGAGCCAGTGAGGTGAATCTGTACAGTTTGGAGGTTTGTTTGGTGGAATGAATGGACCAGGGTGACTGCAAGCTGCTGAATTTAGGGATCTTGGTTCTGGGATTTAAAGAGAATGGGTTAATGATACAATGAGTGTGAATGATTTTGCCACGTATTGGGATACATATTCTTGAACCTGCCCTAATCTGTCACTGAGATCGTTGGCAAGATGACATCATATATATCCCCATTGTGTTCATAAGATCCTCCCATTAACAACAACATCATTACACTTGTACAGTGCATTTCACGTCAGAAGGACGTCCCAAGGCACCGGACAGTCATTGTTTCAGAAATATTCAACCATGAACACTCAACCATGAAATTCCAAACCCCTATTTCAACTTTATTGTGTTAAAGCACTGATTGGAAGCTGTGATTTGTATATCTATTCCCACAAGTGTTTTGTACTTTTCATTAAAAATATTTCTGAAGTCACTCATTTTAAATAATTTTTTTAAATGGATCAAATTTGAGGTTCAAGCCTTTAATTCCCTACGGCACACGTTCACACTGAGCTATGCTGATGATGGGAATGAGAATGGAAGGTTCCACCTGTTCTAAAGCCTTGGGACACAGACTTCTGGGTCAAGAAACTCTCAGTGCTTGCCATGCGACAGTGACAAGCTGAAAGATAGAACAAAATGTTCCCTTGAATTAAATTATACTTTTAGAAATCTCCTGTTGACAAATAGCTGTTGTTAGCTTGTTACAACAAGTTCATAATCCCTCAAAAAACAATAACATTTGTCAATTTCAATCCAAGACTATTTGTTGGACATTGCTGTGTGCAATTGGCTGCCACGATTCACCCGCAAAATATAGTAAATTCACTTTTCGGTATATTCTGTGAAGCGCTTTGAGGCATCTGGAAATCGTGAAAAGTGCTATAAAATGCAAGGATAATTACTTATTATTGTTTTACCAGAGCTCAAAATGAAAAGTAACAGATCTACACAGTGGTGAGGCCCCCTCTCTGGCCTCCTTCAAGACCCTCCTCTTTGACGGTCCCATCTGTCACCCCAAATCCCCTCCATCCTTACCGAACCCGACCCCCTTGGGACATCCTCCCGATGTGAAAGGCGCTACACAAATGTAATTTTGTTGTTGTTGCAGCTGAGGCTAATGCCATCTTTCATACGTGACTGTAATCCTGTCCTTCAATTCATTTTGACAAATAATCAGGAGCAGAAACGTTTCTGATCAGATTGTAGCTTCTCCCAATCAGAATGGGATTTATTGTACTGTATATACTTGTGGGTATAGCAAAGGTTTGAAAATATGCTAGGATTAACACATTTTCAGGAGTCCTGTAGCTCAGTGGTTAGAGACATGAGACCTAGGTTAGATTCCCAACAGAGTGAAACTTGGGGCAATTTTCCTTACTTCACATGCCTGACAATAATCCCTCAAAAAACTTAAGAAAATTGTTCACTTCAATCCACGACTAATTGTGGGACACTGCAGTGTGCAATTAATTGACTACCACATTTTACCCACAAATATACAGTCAATCCAGTTTACAGTATATTCTGTAAAGTGCTTTGAGACGACTAGCAGTCGTGAAAAGAGCTGTATCAAATGCAAGGATTATTATATTATTTTATATTACTATCCAAACAATAGTGGAAATCTGGAACTGTTCCCCAAAAGGCCATGGATGTTGGATTCATTTTCAAGACTGCGGTAGATAGATATTTAAGTCAGAGAATTAAGCGATATGAGTGAGGAATTGGACTTGAGTCACAGATCAGCCATGATCTTATAAAATGCCAGAACAGGCTCAAGGGTCTGAATAGCCCATTCCTGTTTCTGTGATTGACAAATCAGCTTCAATCTTTCGGATCCATAGTACCACCATTCTTTTTTTTTAGGATCTCTTGACATCCCCTTGAAATTCAAAGAGTCAAATGGAACTAGTTTAACATCTTATCAAAAAGATAGCATTTCTGACATTGCAGTGTTTCCCCAGCACTGGAGTATCAGCAGAGAATGAGCACATTATTAATCTGTTTTGCAGAAAGTTGGCCTGCATAGCCAGTCCAAGCTGCTTTCTCAAGGCTTGACTCTGATAATCCGCTCTTTCACTTGTTTGAGCAAGGTTACTGCTTGTTGATTTTATGATTTCAACACTTAAGCAGCAAATTGCTGGAATACTGTGGTGGTTTCCAAAGGTTAATGGTGCAAAGCTTTGTGAAAGCAGACCTGATATCCAAAATGATAAACTTTCGAGTCCATTATCTTAATTCAAAAATTAAGAAAAATCTTCCCAATGAATGTGTATGATGTCTCATTACAATTTGCACAATATCCAAACAGAAATATGCAAATGTAGTCTGTAGGATTGATAGAAATGTTAATAGAATCAAGGTGAAAGGTTCAACCTCTTCTGAATCTGAAATAGGACCAAGTGAGTTGATTTTACCGTTGGTATTTCCACTCATTGCTTTAAGGAGCTCATATCTTACTTTTAGTTTTTCATGCAATTATCATTCTTTGCTGGTCAATATCAAATCTTTTCCTTCCCCAAACCATATCATTTGTGGAGTGCAGAAAAAGTCCAGAGTATTATCATTATAATGCATGAAAAACATTTAATTTTAACACCATTTTCATATTCAGATTTTGGCAGAAGGATGTAAAATACTTAAAAAGCAAGTAGCAGGGGTATAGGTTAAAGAGCAGGCAGCTAAATAGCACACAGTGGCCCAAGTGGCTTGCTGCCTTTGGTGCTGTAAGTTTATGTAGTTTTCCACAGCCTGAATCTTAACTATTCATTTTATATGGTTAACACATGTGACTCTGACAGTTAATCGTTCTTATTTATCAAGTATGTGAACATTTCCAGGTGCCTCATTAAATTTGATGAAAAATTGCCTGTAAAACGTAGCCAGCAAATGTTGGAATAGTGCTTTTAACCGAGTGCTAAAACTAGATTTTTCGGTGACTTTTTTTAATGAAAAGCTGTCAGAACTTCCAACAGAAGGTCTACTATTGAAATGGCTGAGGCTGTGAGGTCCTCGATTGGTTTGAAGGAATTAATTCAATTATTTTTGCTTTAGACTAGCGCTATTTGCCCTCAGCTCCCAAATAATGTTCAACTCAAAATGCCAGTTCCACACATCACAAACTGCTTCGTGAGTGGTACATGTGGAAAATAACGGAGTGTTTATCCCAGGAAGCTGCCTATCAGTGACCAAGCTCTCCAGGCTGGTTGTGTTTGCAGTGCCTCTCAACATGGCATTGGTTGCTTACTTGCAAACTGAGTCATGGTGTCTGACTTAGAGGAAAATAATGAGAATTCTATACACTCAAAAAATATGAGGGGAGAGGATATAAAACCACTTCCAATTTGTGAAGTTCAAACTGGTGTAACCTGAGAATCAGATTTGTGTGGTGATGAATTAAGTTGTATCTAGAAGGGATTAGTACTATGATAACTTTCTGTATATGATGCTCTGTGGAGAAAGGTTCTATTCTGTTGCATAGTACAGGATGTCTGTCTCAGCAATCCTAACCCTGTGTGAGCCACAGTGAACAGGGCCATTGTCTTAGCCTTTGTACTGGCTTTCACGTTGACACAAAAATTTGATGCAGCAGCAATTCAACAACAAATGTACTAACCCATAAAATCTGTTCACAATTTCTGATTATTTTTGTTCCTGAAAGCTCTTAATTGTCCCCAAATTGTTTTATTGGTATTAAATCGGAGAATATTAAATAGCAGCCTGGACTGGAGTTTGGTACATAGCATTTTTCATTTGTGTTCAGAGGGAACATTTGTTAACCCCTCAGTAATCACATCCATCTTTTGTTAGTTGTCAATTATTTTTGATCAGACTGGGGACTAATGCAGAAATTGGAGCCTTGGAAGAGTTTTTTTTAAATTATGCTTTTAGTTTGGCAGATTGGTAGACATTATTGTTTGCATTACCACAGTCTACAGAATAACACTAGCTACCTTCAAAATACTTTATTTGCGCATGTAATCCAGACTTGTGTATTTGTGAAGGTAGATGTTCACTGTGCTACCTTTGTCTACAGGGGGGCAGAATGGAGCGAAAGGAGATTCTCAAGCAAGTGATGATGACCTTGCCAGTGAAGTGCTCAGCCACTACAGCAGTACCAGCGATTCAGCCAGTGTTCCTGAAGAAGGTACGTATAGAACTAAGCAGTTCAAACTTGCCAGAACACTTCACAAAAACGGATCCTGGGGCCGAGCCAGGGGGAGGGGGAAAAAGGTGTCCAAAAGCATGGTCGAAAAGAAAAGTATTTAGGCGTGACATGAAAATAGGAAAGGAGGGGACGAGACGAAGGGAGTGAGGAAGGGAGTTCCAGAGCCTCGGGGTGTAGTGGCTGAAGGCGAGGCCGCCGACGGTGGAACGGAGGATTCGGGAGATGAGGAGGCCAGACCCGGTAGAGCAAAGGGAATGAGGATCTTGAAATCGATCCACTCTGAGACAGGGAGCAAGTGAAGTCTGACAGGGAATGGAGTAACCTAAATAAACAACATTAGGTAAGGATTGGGGGCAAGCCACCTTGCCAGACTGGATAGGAAAAATGTCCCGTGTTGGTTTGGTTCTGAAGCCTCGGAATACTTATTTGTTTCATTTATTCCTGTTAAAGTTCTTGTGTAGAAACTAGCCTATGCCAATGCTCACTTATTTTTATTTTTCAGGAACTGAAGCCATTGATGAACAGGCTGCACAAGAGGTAGCTGAGGATAAGCTGAGGGAATGTATTGATAATACAATGGACAAGAGGTGAGGTGGAGAGGAAAGGAGGAACTGCTTTATCATCTTGCATTATGGGAGTGTACATAAGAATATAATAATACTTATATTTGATATAGCGCTTTTCACTTCTGGACGTCTCAAAGCGCTTCACAGAATAGACTGTAAAGTGAATTGAATGTGTATATATATATATATATATGGGCGAAACGCGGGAGCCAATTGCGCACAGTTGTGTCCCACAAACAGTCGAGGTCACATTGAAATGACCAATTTATTTTTGAGGGATTATTAGTAGGCGTGTGGAATAAGGAAGGTTGCCAACGGTTTCACCCTCACCTTCTTGGATTTGAACATAGGTGTGACGCGTATGTGGTTTCTGTGAGCAAGAAGCATATAATAAATCTATTGCAGAGGTATTTATTTGCAGTAATCATTTTCTTTGCATTTCAGTGCTAAAACAAGACAGAGTGCACTTGAAAGTCTTAAATTAGCATTTTCTTCCAAAATTCTGACTGGTTTTTTGGTGGACAGGAGACTCACAGTCACCGACTGTTTAGAACGCTGTCTAAAAAAAGGTAGGTGGCCTCTGGAAAATGGGAATAGAGGGGATTGTAGCCTGGAAATGTGGATGCTTGATCCTTTTGCAGTGGGAGTTGACCCTATATCTGCAGGTGTACACTTAGTTCTGGCTTAACATCGCAGTTATGTTTTGCAAAAAGTACGACTTTAAGCGAAACGACGTTAAGCGAACACGTGCAAGAATACCAGACGTTCAGCGTCCATCTACGACTACGCTACCCAAAGTACAGTAAAAGCCTGTTTATCCGTGACCTGATCAACCGTAACTTCGTATAACCAGCACCTGAAAAAAAGGTCCACGTTCGATTAACCGGAATTGATCCGGAAAAATGCATTTTTAAAATTCAAAAACACATTGTGTTTTTGGCTGAATATCTGGCACGCCCTTTAACCGGCATTGGCGAGGTCTCGAGGGTGCTGGATAAATGGGCTTTTACTGTAGTTTGTTTCCACCCGCATGAATGACGTAATAGTGAACGTCGCGACGTTAAATTAATATATGTTCGCTGTGCATCGGCAACGTAATAATGAAACAATGTTGACCGAAGCAATGTTAAGTGACCTGTATTTTGCTAACGTGTAATTGTGTTGCTGGTTGTAAACCAAACGTCACTGGTGAGCATATCCTGGTGACGTGATAATATATGAGCCCTGTGTGCGACCCCCTACCGACCTGCTTGCTACCTCCACTCAGTGGGCTCCGGCCTTTCCATGTATCCCGACCCACCCATCCAACCATCGGTTGGCGAGCCTTCAGATATTCTGCCTCCAACCTCTGGAATTCCATCCTACGATCCCTCCGCCTCACCCAGCTCGGGTCTAAAAACACTTGACTATCCAGTGTCTTGGGACGTCGTCCCAAAGTGAAAGGCGTCATACAAATGTAATTTTGTTGTGGTTGGGAGTCAGGATGGTGGGTTCATGTCCGATATTTGGGCGTCTTGCTCATAGTTGATGGAAACGCCTTCTGGATGAGATGTTAATACTGTCTGCCTGTTCAAGTGGACGTTATACATCCCTGTGCCTTGGCCAACAATCCTCCAGCTAAATTGGTCATTCACTTCATGAATGTTGATGGATCACTGCACTTCATCATAAAAATCCGCCTATTTTCAGATATTGTGATGTTATCCTTTATCCTTGTTCTTTCTTGTTCTTTTCTTCCCATTGTTTATGTGCAAATATAGCCAGCTCCTTCCGTTATGGTGTTGACAGTGTTTTTGCCATCCACAAGGGGGCAAAAAGTGTGTCTAAGTGTGTCACTGCACTGTTCTCTTGTGCATCCCAGTGGCTAATTTGAGCAGCAGAGGCCTGGAAGTGCTTTTGGTTCAGAGCACACTGTGTGTGGTTCACTGCAACATAAGGAGGGGAGAAAATCAATTTAAGAGGAAAAGAGGAGCTGTTTTATCATCTCATACTACTAATTATTATATGGTATTTGACTAGATATTGTTGTGACTGGGAAGGGAAACTAAATCCTTTTCCTGTAATTCCTAGAACCTTTTTAGCCTTGTACATTGCCATCTGATTGAGGTGTTTCACACAATAGAAGGATTGATTAAGTTGGATTCTCCGTCCCAAACTCCCTGTTTAGGGCAGTCAGATATGCTGGTCGGTTTTGCCCTTATTAATGGGTTGACCTTAAACAGTGATTTTTGGTTGCCATTTGTTTAAAATGAACCGTTTTATTTATTTTTAAAAGTGCCATCAACCATCGATACTTGGGTCCCACAAGATAAGGTTTGCATTTCTTGCATTTGGTATGGCACCTTATCACATTGTTGAGATGTCTCAAAGCACTTCACGGGATATATTGTAAAGTCAGTTGGCCGAGTGTGTTGTGGGAGAACACGGCAGCTAATTGGGTACTGCAGTGTCCCACAAACAGTCATGGATTGAGTGACCAAATTGTTTTTAGGATAGTTTACAAACTGAATAAATTTAGAGTAAGCCAATGGCATTTCCTGTGGCTCAGAGGTTAGAGCACTTGTCTTGCAAGCTGGGGAGACCAAGCTTCGAACCTGTGTTCGAATCCAGGCAGATCAGGGAGAAACCTTGGGCAAGTTTCCTTACTCCACACGCCTAATAATAATCCCTCAAAAAAAACCACAATAATAAAATTGGTAATTTTCAATCCACAGCTGTTTGTGGGACATTGCTGTGCGCAATTGGCTGCCGCGATTGGCCCACAAATATATACAGTCAGTTCACTTTACAGTATATTCTGTGAAGCGCTTTGGGACATCGATAAAATGTGAAATGCAAGGATTATTATTATTTCTTAGTGAATCTGATTGAGTTTATTTCCCATTTTCACTGAGTCCAGCAGAGTTAGATTTAATTTTTACCGTTACTAGGGGAGTACAGCGATGGGAGATAAGTGTTTGTTTTCTTTCTATAGGGAAAGCTGAGGAGCAGTCTATCGCAGCCACTGTCGCAACATTGTTCCTCATTCAACTGGGATCCTGCGAAGAGGGTGAAGATGTTTTCAAAACCCTTAAGTCTATACTGTTCAACATTGTTAATGACAAGTCTGCCAGCTTGGCCAGTAGACATAGTGTAAGTCCCTTGAGTGCCTGTAACCATATGTAACCATATGAAGGTGCAGTCTTAACACTGCCTCCTGTGTGATCCTCATGAGGACAAATCTGGGAAGTATCCGCCTCGGTCATCAGCCAGATGAACTTTGGGCAGAAATGTTCCCACATTTGAGAGATTAGTCCTCATGTTGCAGTATCCTGAACAGTCCAAAATTCACAGTAATTCAAACCAGATACATGACCTCAAGCCAAACTAATATTGGGAAGGGCAGTACTAGCTAGATAATTACTTTGCTATCCAGCTACCAATACATGTTAACTATATAACAACAACAAAATTAAAGATGTAGAGTGCCTTTCATGTCAGGAGGATGTCCCAAGGCACTGAACCTTCAGGTCAGGACCCTCGCAAGAAGGAGGGGCAGAATAGGGCGGAGGGGTGGCAGAGAGTTGGGAGGGCAGCAGAAGGCTTGGTTGAAGACGAGGGTCTTGAGGCAGACCTTGAAGGAGGTGTGGGAGGGAGCAAGGCAAAGGGATTATGGGATGAAGTTCCAGAGTTTGGGGGCAGAGAGGCTGAAAGCCAGTCTGCTGGTGGTAGGGCGGGTCGGGCAGGGGACATGGAATAGACAGGAGCCCGCTGAATGGAGGGGGTGGAGATGTTCAGCGGGTCAGAGATAGGGTGAGGTGGGGGGGCAAGGCAGTGAATGGCCTTGAAAGTGAGGACTAGGTTCTTGAATTACTAAGGGATATTCACCTAAAGTAGCCAACAACTTGTATTTTCATAACTGTCTTCATGTAGAATAATGTCTCATCTCACCAAGAATCAGAAAGTTTAATGGCATTAACCTTGTTAAATCAACAGTTCTTGTACAAGTGCTGCTCAGCTAATGGTTATTCTTGGTCTATCTTTCACAGTGTGCCACTGCACTAGGGATGTGCTGCTACATAGCTGCGGATGAAGTGGAGGTAAGTCCTCTCCCACTAAGTTTGAATGTTCTTTGTTTATATCTTAATGAACCTTGATTTCCATATCACTTGATAGTGGTTCCTGTTAGTGTTACTGTAGAATATCATCACTGTATCTTATCGCTTTTCTTTAGGTGTGAATTAAACACTCCTTCCAGGTGCACTCTTTTACTTCTCAATTTTTTTGAAGCTTCAAGCCCAAGTTCTCACAGAACACAACACTTAAATTTCTCTATTATTCTCATTTATTCCAACAAATTCCAGGAAACAACTTTCCTGAATGCAGCACAGCAACCCAAAAATAATAAATAAAACACATCGGCAATAATATTAATTGCATTTGATTTAAGATGAGGAAATAGAGCTTAATATATGTAAATTTGTGGATGATATGAAGCTAAGTGGAAAAGCTAAGTATGAAGTAAGCTGTGAGGATGACACGAGAATTCAAAGGGATATAGACAAGCTAGGTGAGTGGGCAAGAAGGAATAATGTGTAAAGTTATTCACCTAGGTTTACTTTCCTCCCCTAATATGGATTTTCAATAGACAATAAACAAGCTATCATTTTTAAAATCTTTCCATCAATATCTGTTTCCTTCTGGTACATGTTTGTTTTACAACAAATTTAAAGAAGATCTGCAAGAAAAAAATAGGGATCCCGTACATGAATTAGTGAATGAGGGGAAATGTCCTAATTTAACAAAGCTGAAGCATTTTGTTATATTTATATATTTTTATGGTAACGACCATGGTGCCACAGAACGACTCAGGATCTATACAAGCAAAAGAACCCTCCACTGCATGCTTGAAAAGGAATGAAGACAAAGTGAACAATGAAAATGTTAGCGAGACCTCATCGCAAATGTTATTGAAACCCATCGACCATATTCGCATCAAGCTGTGTTTGATGGTGCATGGTGCTGACGATTGGCAGGGAGTTCTGCTATGCTATGAAAACTGCCTTGGTGACGCCAGCATTGTTGCAGATAGGTCTTTTAGAATAGTACTATAGTATCAACAACAACTTGGATTTATATAGCGCCCTCCATGCCAGACGGCATCTCAGAGCACCTTACAATAACGGATCCCGAGGCTGAGCCAGGGGGAGGGGGAAAAAGGTGACCAATAGCATGGTCGAAAAGAAAAGTCTTTAGGCGAGACCTGAAAATAGGAAAGGAGGGGGAGTGAGGAAAGGAATTCCAGAGCTTTGGGGTGTAGTGGCTGAAGGCATGGCTGCCAACGGTGGAATGGAGGATTTGCGGGACAAGGAGGAGGCCAGACTCGCTAGAGAGTCACCTGGTTCCTAGTGCTGTGATTGATCTTCACTGCATTGATAGGCTCTGCTAGAGACTATACCTTGACGTGCGTCTGCTGGCGACCTTTCATCTTGGCTCTTTGTGTTGCACTGTTCTTGATTGGCTCTCCAATAGGTCTGGCCATTGGTGACGTGCCTGACCATCAACTCTTTCGGATAGTCCTGACTGTTCTGGTTGCAGTAATATTGGACTTCTGCGCAGATGCAACAAAGGGACCAATTCGCGCTTACTTGCTAGATGTGGCTGACACTGACGTTTCATTCACATCCCTTCCAGGAAACAGGAGAGTGAACACGTGCTGCTGGGTGACATGAGGACTGATTCTAAAGTGGCAAATGGGATAATTGATGATTTGACTAATGATAAGAAGAACAACAACAAAATTACATTTGTATAGCGCCTTTCACGTCAGGAGGACGTCCCAAGCGCTGGACGTCAATCAGATTGGAACAAAGTCATCCACCACCTGCAATTTCATGCGCAGACGAAGGCACATGTTCTACCGGCAACCATCCTATACATTTTCATACTAAGACAAGATCAGTTCCCACCGTTACCACTTTCGTCGTGCTAATGCCATTGTCTTGATCAAACCCTCACATGCATGAATGACCTATATGATATGTAGAAGAGACAACGATAGACACATCACAAACAGAGTAGCCTGACCAATTTAAGTGGAGTTACCGAAAGTGAGGAAGGGGAAGCTTCTGTGGTTGTCTATGCTGAAAATGCCAAAGGAGCTCTTAAGAATTTGGTAATGTGGTTTTCTGTGATCGCAGCTACAGTGTTTTACACAGACTTCATGGGACAGGTTATATACGGTGGGAATCCAAAAGCTCCTTCATATTCTACTGAACTTGGAAACTATAACACTGGTGTCTTGTAGGTTATACACCTCTGCCATCTGCTCAGCGATTTTACAGAAGTACCTGGACATCTATGACTTGAGCATCAAGGTTATCTACATGCTGGAAACATTGGGTTTTGCAATTGGTACTACTGTGATGGCGGTTTTTCTAAATGTTCATGTGGCAATGATATGATCAGCACTATGGGAATAGTGTTCACGCGTATTTTGTACTGTTCCACATGCTCTTCTTGGACAATATCATGAAATGAAAGAGTATATACACCACAGCTCTGGGAACTCTAAGGGGGACTTTGTGATTGACTGTGCAATCCTTCTGCCAGATTTATATCTCTCAAATACTGGTGGCCTTGGCTTTGGGTGGTGGATGTAGTTGGCTCATTCTGAGTCATGCCACTTGAAGCATCTATTGGTTCCTTCCTTGGCTTTTTGGCTGCCTTACATCTGGTAATGTATCCACAAGATCAGGACAACCTAAGAAGAGTGTTGGCTCTCACAGGATCTGCAGAAAGCAATGGGACAAATGCCAAGAAGCTGGTGGTCTTAAAGCTGACTCGTACAGGCACTGTCTCTGAAGTGGACATTGAATCAGCTGTTTGAACATCCATTAGCAAAACATTCCAAAATTGCATGATCCAAAATGTGCAACAGAAGTCCTGTCTTCTACTGTGACGTTGCAGTCTTAGCCAACTGCTTTAAAACAGTGACAACATTAGCTTCTGATAAAAGCCTGACTCAGCAGTCTGGTGAAGATTTTCTGTAAGATCAAACTTTTTTTTGTTTCTTTAAACACATTTGCTACTATACTTTCCAGGGGCTATAGAGAAAAACCAGGTGAATAATTCAACATTTAGGCATCCAAAAATAATGTTTTGATTTTGAATCTGCCATCTTAAAAGCAGCTGCTGAAATGTTATATTTTGCAGTTTATTTGACAACCTTTCAAATGTCCTACAACAACAACAGCAACAATTTAAACTTATAAAGCACCTTTCACGTCGGGAGGACGTCCCAAGGCGCTGCACAGGAGGCGTGTGACCCGAGCTGGGAGGGGAGTGTTCGGGAAGGGGTGAAACACGTAGGGGAGGTTGAAAAGTTCGGGGGGGAACAAAAGGCACGGTCGAAGAGGAAAGTCTTCAAACCGGCCTTGAAAGAGGAAAGGGGGGAAACAAGGCGGAGGGATTGGGGGATGGAATTCCACAGGGTGGGGGCGGAGAAACTGAAGGCCCGGCCTCCGATGGTGGGACGGTTCGGGCGGGGGGCTTGGAGCAGGCCAAGTCCTGCTGAACGGAGGGTCTGGGTGGGCTTATAGGGGGAGAGTAAATCGGTTAAATAGGGTGGGGCAAGGCCGTGTAAGGCCTTGAAGGTGAGGACGAGGATCTTGAACTCGATCCTCTGGAGGATGGGGAGCCAGTGGAGACGGGCGAGGGTGGGGGTTATGTGGTAACGGAGGCGGGTGCGGGATAGTACACGGGCTGCAGAGTTTTGGATGACCTGCACCCTGTGAATGGAGGAGCTGGGGAGGCCGACGAGGAGAGAGTTTCCGTAGTCCAGCCATGAGGTGATGTACGCGTGCATAAGTGTTTCGGCAGCGTGGGGGGTGAGATAGTTTTAAGCCTGGGCAAAACTAGCTGAAAGAAAAGGTTAAAACAAACTTGACCC
Source organism: Hydrolagus colliei (assembly GCA_035084275.1). Lineage (NCBI taxonomy): Eukaryota > Metazoa > Chordata > Chondrichthyes > Chimaeriformes > Chimaeridae > Hydrolagus > Hydrolagus colliei. The sequence continues at coordinate 7,742,739 of CM068753.1, forward strand.
AGGTTAATACATCATAGAATCACAGAAATTACAGCACAGAAAGAGGCTTTTGCCTCCAATCTACTGTGTCAATCCCGCCCCTCCCCCCCACACCTACTAGAGTTATTAACACTTGCATTAATGCTCAAATGGAGTCCTGTAGCTCAGTGGTTAGAGCACTCGCCTTGCGATTGAGAGACCTGGATTCAATTCCAGGCAGGATGAAATCTTGGGCAAGTTTCCTGATTCTACACCGCCTGATAATAATCCCTCAAAAAACAATAAACTGGTCATTTCAATCCACGACTTTGTAGGTCACAGCTGTGTGCAATTGGCTGCTGCGTTTTGCTCACATATATGCAGTCAATTCACTTTACAGTACAGTCTATTCTGTGAAGTGCTTTGAGATATCTAGAAGACATAAAAAGCGCTATATGAAATGCAAGGATTATTATTTTCTAGAGGGGGAGAGACTCGGAAGTGTTAGTGTTCAGAGGGATTTGGATGTCCGTGTTCACCAGTCACAAAATGTTATTATGGAGGTACAACAACAACTTTGATTTATATAGCGACCTCCACGCCAGATGGGGTTTCAGAGCACTTCACAACAATGGATCCTGGGACTGAGCCAGGGGCAGCGGTAGAAAGGTGACCAAAGGTGCGGTCGAAGGGAAAGGTCTTTAGCTGGGACCTGAAAATGGGAAGAGAGGGGGCGAGGCGAAGTGAGTGAAGAAGGGACTTCCAGAGCCTCGGGGACTAGTAGCTGAAGTCACGGCCGCCGATGATGGAGCGGAGGATTCAGGAGACACAGAGGAGGCCAGACACGGTGGAGTGAAGGCAACAGGTGCTGGTTTGAGGAGAGAGGAGGTCGGAGAACTAGGAGGGTGCAGAGGAGTGGAGAGATTTGAAAACAAGGGTGAGGGATAGCAAGCAACTAGGAAGGCTAATGGCATGTTAGCGTTCATTGCAAAAGGGTTAGAAAACAATAGTAGAGAAGTCTTCCTGCAACTGTCTAGGGTCTTGGTGAGACCACACCTGGAATATTGTGTGCAGTTTTGGTCTACTTATTTAAGAAACAACATACTCGCCTTAGAGGGTGTGCAGAGTAAATTCACTAGGTTGGTTGGTTAGAAGTGATCTATAAGATTCTTAAGGGGCTTGACAGAGTAGACAGCATGAAATTATTTCCCCTGGTTGGAGAATCTAAAACTAGGGGTCATAGTCTCAAGAGTAAGGATCAGTTGAGGAAACATTTCTCGACTCATTAGAGGGTAGTGAATTTATCAAATTGGTTTTGGTTATTTGGTTATTTTTACTCCTCACGGGTTCGTTCCCTGACTGCTGGGTAGTCTCAGCTTAGTTTGTATATGCTGCAACGTGTGTGCGTTTACATACTTGGCCATTGTTGAAGACTTTTTTTTAAAGCTTCAGATGTTTCTATTACAAACTTTTGCTTCTAATTCGTCTTCTTTTATGTTCCTATTTCAGGACCTCGCATTTTGCCTAACTTGTTTGGAAAGTATCTTTAGTGCATCGTATAAAAAGGGGGATGGATCAATCCCTTCTCATAGTCCTCAGACCCAGGCTTTTCACTGCAGTGCTCTGCAGTGCTGGTCTTTGCTACTTGCCATCTGTCCACACTCCAAAATTGAGAAGTCATTGGACAAGTAAGTAAGGACCACATTTCTGGGCTGACTGCCTTTGGTTAGTCACATTTTAACTCAGAGGCCAAAGTTAATGATTGCCTAACGTTCTGACCCATCATTGTATTTGGTGTAATAGCTAGCATGATCATGTGTGAGAGCTCAATTCATTGCGGAGTCAGCTGGATATCTGATTCGCACAAATCCATCACTGTGCTTTGGAGACCAAACTGTATCACAAGATAACCTGTATATAACCATCCATGGTGGCAGGTTTTAGCTGGTTAGATTCTCATCAGTACCCCAATGCACATCCTGCATAGCATCCAGCTATTACCCCAGAGGATAGAATTCAAGATCTTTGTCCTCGCCTTTAAGGCCCTCCATGGCGTTGCTCCTTCCTAACTTCCTGCCTCGTGACCTGCTATCCTCATATCAACCTGTCCATTTAGCAAGCTCCAGCCAGCTACACGTCTACAGTCTGTGGATGTGATTTCAGCCTTTCTCCATCCCCAGTCCCTTTGCCTTACTCCCTCCCTTACCTCCTTCAAGACTGTCTCAAGAACCTGCTCTTTGGCCACCCATTTACCCCCATCCTCCCTGCCCTCCACCCCTCCTGATTCCAACTTCCTGCTCAGGTCCAAATCCTTGCACCTTGGAATGTCCTCCCAAAGTGAAGATGCTATAGAAATGTAATTTGTTGTTGTGGCCCAGTGTGTTGTAGCTGTAACAGACTTTACTGCCCACTGGGGAAATCAGTCTTTCAAACTTTTACATTGAAAATATTTGTCTACTGCTTTGATACTGAAATCTTCTGCACTGACTTGACTCTTGTATTGTGTATTCTCCAGCCATCTGCCTAAATTACCTGACCTTCTATGCAGTGACAGTGTGACCTTACGCATAGCAGCTGGGGAAGCCATTGCCCTGCTGTTTGAGCTGGCGAGGGAGATCGATGAAGTAAGGAGATTTATGCACTCCATATAACTTTGCAAGGAAGTGACATGGGAAATCCTTTTTAGGAATGTGAAGGATTTGAAATTACTAAAGTTTAATATTTAAGGACCATTAAAATAATTTTATCCACAAAATAAAAACCAAGCGAAGGTTTGAGGTTGTTTTTCAGTGTAAAAAATAGGGAGGAATTAATACACCCACCTGAGGAAACAGTGGGGTGAGTGGTGTGGAGGATAGCATCAGATAGTCTGAAGAGCCTTCATTCAGACCAATCCTGTGATGTATATTTTGTGTGATAATGATAGCATTACTTCCCTGCTCCCTGACTACAGTTATTAAATATTTTATATACTGTGTGTGTATACAGCAAAGGCCTGTTTATATGGCACCTGCGGGACCTGGCCAATGCCGGTTAAAGTGCCTTCCGGATATTCGGGCTAAAAACCCACTGCAAAAAAATTTAAGTTCTTTTAACACACACCAGACTAAATAATAACAGATAGTAACAGAATATTGTATTGGTACTTACTGTTAAAACTACTCTCTTGAACTTCTCACCTTTACTTGTTGAGGTTTACAGTCCAGCGATTCTTTTTTAAATGGAGGATGCGGTGTGGGTGAAAAAAACAGCAGCGTGACTTTACTAGCAGCAAGCCGATAACCCTAGACTCTACTAGCGGCAAACCAAAATATTGTACCTGCATGACAATGTGGGTTATCGGCTAGCGTTATCGGCTTGCCGTTATTATGGCTTTAAAGTTGCGCTCCGTTTCTTCACCCACTTGGCGTCCTCCATTTTAAAAAGAATCGCTGGACGATAAACCTCAACCGCAGCATTATGGTTTCAAGTGCAGCATCTAAGGTGAGAAGCGCAAGAGAGTAGTTTTAACAATAGGTACCATTACAATATTCTGTTATCTGTTATTATCGAATGGGGAAGTTTTTTTTGGCGTGCCGGTTATACGGAAGTGCCGGTTCATCGAGTCATGGATAAACGGGCTTCTACTGTGTATATATTTATATATTACACTAGGAAATCCTAGTAAAATTGCTTTCTCAACTTGTAAACCTGTATGCCGTGCGGATTGACACACTTAACCTGTGGATGTGCTGCTTGAAACATACTTTACTCTGAGCAAATTGGTAAGAAATTGCCTCTTATGTACTTCTTAAACCTGATCCTATGCTTCGCTGTTTTAAAGGAGTTTGTGTATGAGGACTCTGATCATCTTTGTGAAAAGCTGAAGGCTCTAGCAACAGATAGTAATAAATACAGAGCAAAAACTGATCGCAGGAAGCAACGATCCATTTTCCGAGACGTGATCCATTCTATTGAGGTAGGTTTTGCCTTGGTTGCTTTTCCATTTGAAGTTGGAGGTAGCTCTGACCTTGCCTCCTCTACTTTTCAATATCTACATGTTCCCCCTTGGTGTCATCATCCGCAGACATGGGTTCAACTTCCACATTTATACGGATGACACCCAACTCTTATCTTTCTGCCTCTACTCTTGATTCCAGGACAACTGCTGTCCTGACAGACTACCTGTCAGCCATCAAGTCCTGGATGAGAGCTAACTTTCTACAATTGAATCGCTTACTCCTGTTTCTATGAGATTCCTCATCTTGATATGAAGAAAATGAAGCTTTCTTATTTTTAAAACAAAATGAGGGTGGTCCATCACGTATGGTTTTCTAATTATCAATTGTGGGAGTCAGACCTTCAGAGCAGGTTGATTCTTATCTGGTCTGGTGTATCGCTAATACCTCTCGCAGATGTAAATATTTACTTGATTCTTGCCGGTAAGTGACTTGTATCTTTAAGCCTGAACTGCAGTGCACTTACCCTCTCCTTCCCCAGGGTTCAGCACCCAGCCCTGCCACTTCAAAATGCTTTGAGACATCATCCTATGTGAGGGTGCTGTCTAAATGCAATATGTTAATAAACTGAGTAATTCTGCCTTGCTGTTGAGGTCTTCTGTACGATTGATTAAGGTAGCAACATATGGTTACTTCCCTATTTCATATCATGCGGGGTGGGAGGTGGGGTTGAGTTTCGAACTCAACCCCGACCTGCAAACATTTTCAATCCTGTTTAGGAGAGTTGGATTAAAGCCATGTTAAATTTGGATATGATTTGATCAGGAACCAAAGGTTCTCTGTAGGTAACCAGCTCTTACTTGCCTCAGGTTCGTGAGTGTCCAGAGGAGACCATCAAATTTGGAGTGGAGTGTCTTTACATAGACAGCTGGGTCAGGAGAAGAACATACGATGCCTTCAAGGAAATTCTGGGATCCGGTGTCAGGCACCATCTGCAGGTAAAAGAATAATAGAAATCTAGACAAAGGAAATAAAGGTAATTTGGATTGAAACAATAATAATACTAATCCTTGCATTTGATACAGCGCTTTTCATGTCTTCTAGATGTCTGAAAGCGTTTCACAAAATATACTGTAAAGTGAAAAGCGGCAGCCAAAAATTGCACACAGCAGTGTCCCAAAAACAGTTGTGGATTGAGTGACCCAATTTTTTTTGAGGGATTATTATTAAGCATATTGCTCCATTAAGTGGAGTAAGGAAACATGCCCAAGGTTTTGCCCGGCTGGGAATCGAACCCAGGTCTCTTAACTGTTAATTCTTGTTAGCTGGAGTGTTTGGCCCTAGTTGTCCAGTTGGGAGACCTCTGTCCTAGATGAAAAGCAACTTATTGGTGGGTCATCACACCAGGCTGACAGTGCTGTGGTTCTGTTTAATGCGTATTGGTTTGGGGATGTTAGTGCAGATGATTAGGGACAGAGTCCAGAGAAGGTATTTCTAACTGGGTTTGCGTCCTTCCCATTTCTATTGTTTCAAGAACAGCTGTCATCACCCTTCTGAATAACCTTCCCTGTTATCCACATGTAGGTAGATGGCACCCAATTCTATCTACCTCCACCCTTGATTCAAGGATCACTGATGTTTTTACTGATTTGCCTGTCAGACATCAAGTCCTGGATGAGAGATAACTTCCTCCAGTCGAATATCGGCAAGACTCAGGCCATCATTTCGCCCACAAATATACAGTCAATTCACTTTACAGTATATTCTGTGAAGTGCTTTGAGACATCTAGAAGATGTGAAAAGCGCTATATAAAATGCAACGATTATTATTATTATCCTGACTCTCACCTAAGGTGCTGAAAGCATCAATCTGCATGGATGCATTCTCCACCTCATGGAGCTAGTACATAATCTCAGTATCTTGCTCGAATCCTCTAACTATCCTTAAACCTCACATTTAAGCTCTCATACTCACCTCCATAATATTCACCGCCTCCTCTGCTACCTCTCCCTCAGGTCCCCGAGACCTTAATCAGCATATTTATCACGTCGAGGCTTGTCGACTACTACAATTTTACTGGCTGGATTTCCTACCTCTTCCGTTCCCTTCTATCCTGGGGCACCTGATGTGAAAGGCGCTGTACAAATGCCTGGTAAATCTTCTGAAATTCAGCTTCACCTGAGTGCAAGTGACTATAGTACATCACTGCTGACCTCTTCCAAACCCAGCAAGAGCGAGATCTAGAGACTGCTTTCAGTGATTTCATTCTTAAAAATATTTGGATCCAGAGGTGGCAGCAATCGTACCATGCACTCTTTAGGAGGTATCAGCTATCTGCTGATGTGTTGTTTTCTTCTCACAGAACAATGAGCTGCTGCGGGATATCTTTGAGCTGGGGCCTACTCTGGTATTGGATGCCACCACCATTCGGGCCAATAAGATCTCACGATTTGAGAGGGTTGGTGATTTAGACATGTTACTTTTGTTTGTTTGCTTTGGCTTTTTGACTTTCCTGACCCACCAACACCGCTAGTTTAAGCATGAAGGAATGGACTTCCACTGTGTCAGGAATCATTCTGCTCTGATAATAATCATCCTTGCATTCGATTGAGTGCTTTATCGGGTCTTCAAGATGTCTCAAAAATGCTTCACAAAATATGCTGTGGATACTGCGAATTTGACAGTATTTTGGGGGCGATTTGATCTGCTTCTCCTGAGATTAGTTATGGACCTTCCCTGGTTCATCATAGGACAGTATTTATTGTTGATTAATTAATTTAATTGATTGTAATCCCATCTGAGCAATGTTGTTACTATAATAATACTCCTTGCATTTGATATTGCTTCTTACCGCATTGTTGAGACACAGTTGTTAAGAAACAAAGGGGAAGTGAGAAGAAATGTTTTCACATAGTGAGTTGTTCGGATCTGGAATGCATTGCCTGAAATAGTGGTGGAAGCCAATTCGATAACTGTTAAGAGAGAAGTAGATAATTATTTGGGGAGGACAAGTTTGCAGGGCTATGGGTAGAGCACGGGGGAGTGGGATTGACTTTGAATAGCTCTTTCCAAAGAGCCGACACAGATATGATGGGCCAAATGGCCACCTTCTGTGCTGTATGATTCTATGATCTCAAAATGCCTCGCAAGATTTTACTATGAAGTGTAATTACTGCATCTTAATATTCTCTTCTCACCAATCCCTCCTGACAAGAGATGTGTCCCTAATTTCTCTTCACCAAAGGTTGGTTCACATAGCAGGCTGGTGATCACATTGGAGATTGTTGTGTTGGGTAAGGGCCACCCTGCAATTAGCTGCCTGAATGCAGAATGGCTCCCATTGCTATGGATAATTAACCATTTGTAGGGTTTTCAAGGTGGGCGTGCGGGGGCACACCGGCTCTCTGGCTGCTTTTCACCAGTTTGGCTGCAGTCTTTATTGCCTTGTTCCTCGCCCCACCCTACATCCGCGACCTCCTTGCTCAGCAGACTACATCTTGCTTCATCGTCCCCCGATCTATCCGCCCCACCGTTGGTGGGCGATCCTTCAGCCCCACCGTTGGTGGGCGATCCTTCAGCTACTCTGCCCCCAATTCTGGAATTCCATCCCACAGCCTCCCTGGCCTCCTTCAAGTCCCACCTCAAGACCCTCCTCTTCTACGGCCCCATTGGCCACTCCAAATACCTCCCTTTCCCTCCACCCTCCCTGTACCCAGTTCGGATCTGAAACAATGACTGTCCAGCGCCTTGTGACGTCCTTCTGATGTGAAAGGTGCTATACAAGTGTAATCTTGTTCTTCTTGTTGGCCTTCCCCTTTTCTCCAATCTGCACCCTTGCCCCAAAAATAAATGACTCCTAAATTAGTTCTTACATAAAGTAATTTGTTAGAATCAGGCTTTTCAGCACAGCTTGTTCTGGATCTTTGTGCCTGTGTTAACTCTGTAAACGCTAATACACTCTGACTTCCACGCACTGTTATGGTTGTCCTATTCGGTTTGTCTAATTCCTTTTTAAAAAGATGTAGATGCTGCTACTGCCTAATGTATGGTGGACAACTTGAGATTTGAATAATCAACTCCCAATCTTTCATCTCACTCTTCCCTCAAACAGCATATGTACAATTCTGCAGCATTCAAAGCTCGAACCAAGGCAAGAAACAAACTCCGGGACAAGAGAGCAGACGTCCTGTGAGAAGCAACAACAACTTCAATTTATATAGCGCCCTCCACGTCGGACGGCATCTAAGATCGCTTTAAGAAGCCACTTACAGATAGCAGGTCACACCTCCTGGGTTTCCTGAACTAGGGATACAAATCATGGAACTTTTTTAGAACTGTGTTTGCTGTGTGAACATGGTAAAGGAAGCTGTGTTCACTTTTTATCCATTTATTATTTATAAAAATCAGCGCTCGGAACAGCATAAAATTCTATAATGTGCAGGACTGGTTGATGGAAGGTGTGCTAATGTGGCATTATCTTAACGAGCGATTCCACTTGAATCTTTTCCCTTATTGCGTGAACTTGTACATTTCAGTCACTAGTACAAATATATTATTGTAGTAAATTAATAAATATTTCCAAAAAATCATTTAATTTTGCAAAAAAAAAACAAAAGCAGAAAAATAAGTGGGTGGTTGTTTTGTAATTTTCTACCAACCTGTTTTGTTAAAACCACCTGGGGCCTCCTTTGTAAAATGCACAATAATAATGGAGCCAAAATTTGCAGGAGTGGAAATGTACCGGGTTGGGGGCGCATCACAGTAAAATTGCGACAATGCTGATATTTTACTTTGAGGGAGAGTGTGTGATCGACTCCCTTGTTCCTACAGTACAAGAAGCAACTGCCCTGAAAAATGCACACCCAACTCAAGACCTTCCAAATCTTCATGCAACCTAAACTAAATGCAACAGTTTATTCTCAGCAATGCAAATTGCAAACTAATCTGGAACCATTCCCCCCCACCCCACCCCAAGCCTGTCTAATTTTAACTTTTACACTAATGTCAGCACTTTGAGGCTTCTCCCCAAAGAAGTTGGAAGTTCAGGTATTATATTTGGCTTAGTGCATTGTATGATCACAATGCTTCCCAGATCTTGCACTGACTGGCCTTAAGTATTTATTCAGAAAATGATGTTTCAGCAGATGTCAAGATGGTGTAGCATTGTAACCGTCCATTGTAATCATTTCAACTGGTGTGAAAATTGTTTCAAAGGTTTTAACAGCTTCTTAACCTTTTGTATGTTTAAATCTAATCAAAGAACATTGGGTGCTCTTAATTTACTGATTTATTTGTTTTTTAAATGCAAATTATATCTAAAAGTATTTTATCTGGTTGTACTGTACAGTCCTGGCACTGCACCTGGGGATTGATTGGTGTTCTCTTAGCTTCTGAGAATGTTTCACTGGTCAGTCTGAGGTAACACCCCAGTTGACTCTCCTCATTCTCTCCAGCCTTCGGTCACTCTGGTGCCTTGTTTAGTGCTGTACTTGGTCAGCCAAGGATGTGAAGGCCATAGTCTGTGAGAAATGGACCTGCGCTGGTAGCGATGTTCTTTCTGCCTTGGAAGTACCTTTGCCACTGTAATTACAGTAAAATTTCCATTGTTTCTCTGTGGTATAAGGGAGCCTCAGTTTTATAGTCACAAGACAGTAAGAGTTTGAGTCCTTTTTCACGCATTCAGGAACATGCTGGTGGGATGCAAATCGGTGCTGAGAATAGCAATCCTGGATCTGAGCTGCTAGTTGAATATTTGGGTTCCACCTCTCAATGGAAAATGTGCCTTTTATTCCAGTGATTTGTAGCAGATGGAGATTATACTGCCCGTGTGTTAGAGAAAGTGCTGTATTAAATATTGTCTTCTCTCTTTCCACTTGATAAATCATATTCATCTCCCAATGCCACTGCCAGTTTGAAGTATCTACCTCCAGTGTTGCCTTGGGCCAAACAGAGAGACATTTCAGTGGAGAAAGTTTTTAGGAACAGAATCCTTTTGTTTTCAATATTTTCTTGAAATAAGGAAAGGAGTGTGACCAGGTGTGTGCCTTTGTACAATGTATCTGGAAGGGCTTATTAAATATTGGAAAAAGTATGATGTCATTTCTGTATGAATAAAACAATGCTAAATGATTAGCCAGACTGACTTGAGCATGTGAAAGGCTGATACCAAACCTGTAATGTGAAGAGAATAACATCTTATACATACAAGGATTATTACATATTATTATGACATGTATTTTGGGCCTGACATTTCAATCAATCAATCAATCAAAATGTACATTTATATAGCGCCTCTTCCAAGGCGCTGTATAGTTATGTAGGGACAAGAGCAGGGGGGGAGGGCAGGACGAAGAAGAGTAGGAAAATTGACTGTATATTTGTGGGCGAAATGCGGCAGCCAAATTGCGCACAGCAGAGTCCCACAAACAGTCGCAGAAATGGGGCCAGGAGAGAAAGAGAGCAAGGGGGAAGAGGGTGGAAAAGGTGGTGTAGAGCAAGGTGAGGGAGAAAGGGGGGGCAAAGGAGGTGGGTGGGGGGCAAAATCGGAGAAAGGCAAGAGAGAAGAGGGAGCGAAGGGGAAAAGGGGGAAGAGAAAGTGGGGAAAGGGAGTGAGGGAAGAGGGGGGGAATCAAACAACAATAAACAAAATGAACAACAATATTAACAATTATAATATAAACCTTTTTCTGTTTTATTTTAATCCCAATTTCTTTAGTTATCCAGAAAGTTTGGGATGCCCTACCTTTCCCCTTTGTGGGAATGTATTAGGGAACGGCGATATATCGGTATATCGCTAAAACCCGATATGATTTTCATATCGATATGCCGATATAGACCTTCTAAAATATCGATATATCGAAAAAGCGATGTATCGAGGTAAAAAATCGCGATGCGAGCACAATCAACTACAAGACCCAGAATGCTCATCTCTGTACACGATGCACAGACCGAGGTGCAAAGCCGCCATCTTGTATTCATAGTCCTCGAATACAATATACAGGTATGCAAGGGGTGGGGGGAGAGAGACGGCTGGGGGGGGGTGAGGGGGAGAGAGACGGCTGGGGGGGCAGGGGGAGAGAGACGGCTGGGGGGGGGAGGGAGAAAGAGACGGCTGGGGTGGTGGGGGGGGAGAGAGACGACGGGGGTGGGGGGAGAGACGGGGTGGATGTGATAATATACAGATAGTTAGAGATGGGGGGGGATGTGAGAGAGGGAGAGAGACATAGAGAGACACAGACAGAAAAACACAGAGATAGAGAGAGTGAGAGACACAGAGAGAGAAAGATATTTACCTCCTGAGAAGATAGGCCCCGAATGCGCGCGCACCCGAAATGCGTGCGAACTCCAATGCGCGCGCGCATGCGCAGTACGAAAAACTGAAAATATCGATATTTCGGTATATCTCGATATGAGCCAACCGATATATCCATATCGGGAAATTCCCATATCGCCGTTCCCTAGAATGTATTTGTTCTGTCCCCAAACTATCTCCTCCTTAAAGACTTCCCATTGCTTGTTAGCTGATTTACCTGCCAATCTTTATCTCCAGTCCACCTTGGCTAGGTCCCTTTGTAACTCACTGAAATTAGCCCTCTTCCAGTTGAGTATCTTCACCTTTGATTGTTCCTTATCCCTTTCCATAAGTATATACTCTGAACCTAATGATGTTGTGATGATCACTTGTCCAGAGCCTCTCCAACAAAACCTGCTCCAGTTGCCCGACTTAATTCTCCAGAACAAGATCCAGCACTTTTGGACTGGAAACATACTGGTCCAGAAAGTTATCCTGCACACACTTTAGGAATCCTTCCCCCTCCTTGCCCTTTACATTGTTATTTTGCCAATCTATGTTAGGATAATTGAAGTCCCTCATTATCACTGTATTGGTTTTGCCAATGCTATTTCCTACTATTTGGTAGTCTACAATATACACCTAACAGAAATAACAGCTCTTGTTCTGCTCCTTAACTAACCAAATAGATTGTGTTTTTGGACTCTCTCGCACACCATCCCTTTCCAGGGCTGTAACCGTGTCTTTAATCAATATTGCCACAAGCCACCGAAGCATTTCCACAGAGGAGTCTGTGGAATGGTTAGCGTGCTCGCAAGCAAGAAGACCTTGGATTGGATACAGGTGCAAGTGATTTGTGCCAAACTTATCCATGTTTGGCACAGCCTCTGGCAGACATAGCTTCTTTCTCAAAACACCGATCAACATCTCAACACAGAAACCATTTTTAAATGATTTAATACTTAGGAGTTTCTCATTTACACAGAATCAGGATCCACAAGTAATAATCTGCTTGAGATGGTTACAGGTTATCAGGTCAGGAGGGAGGAAGTGGGGGCAGAAACAAGGTAAAGAACAACAACTTCACTTAGAATGAATAGTACAGGACGTATTTCTCCAATAAGACCCACAATTTTCCATTAACGATGGTGGTAGTAAAAATATTGCTCTCTTTCAACCAAATCCCCCACCAGCCCTGGTCAGCTTCCTCATGCCTATATCCCCTGAAAGCTGTTGCCATACTGGGCAGGCCACACTGCTCGCGAGGGGGTAAGGAGGACAATCATTCACACTGCGATTCACACTCACAGGGAAAGTGACTGAGAGGTTAAGGAGATGAGGCTGATTACAATTGGCTTACTTGGGTGCGAGTGGGGCAATGGGAGCACTTGCTCTGAGGTGGAAGAGAGGAAAATGCACAAATAAACTAACTTGGGGATGCTTGAGGAGCTTGTTCACATGTAGCCAGTAATGAAGGTCAGAGGGGAAGGTAGCCCAGTCTGTAGCTCATGTTGAACAGACAGTGGGGCAGAGCAGAGACAGGACCATGAATTTAGGACACAGTCAGTCACAGAAAAAGGATGAGGATTAGAGCCTGATAGAGCAACACACTGAAGATTGGAGCACAGGGATGGAGACAGTGAGTGAGGGGAAAGGAGGATGGTGACAGTGGAGGGAGTCAGAATATTAAGGTGAGAGATGGGGATGGATTTTCCACAAAAGACTACACACACACACACACACACACCTATAAGACTGTCTCGCATCACAGCCTCCAACTCTGATCATTCTGACCACCTTGTATGGAGAGACCAAGACTTAACCTCACTTGGCCTGAATTGAACACAATTCTGCCCCACCTTAAATTGAAACACAAAAAGGGTCCGCAAATTGCGGGATTCGCTGAGCGTATGGCACCATTTTGTTACAATTTAAGGTGGTGCAGAATTGTGGCAAATTCTTGAATTCTGTCTGAATTTGGAAGCTGGACAATCAGACAAGTGAGGATGGGATTTAAGATTCTGAAGCCAAAACTTAGGAGGAATTCCGGGCCTTTTGTCATTACTTTCAAGTTGAATGAAGCTCACTGGTAAGATGGGTCATTTTGAAATCCCACCTGTATTGCTGTCCAGAGCACACACACATACACACACACACATACACATTAACATATATACTAACGTGGTTTCACATACTCCAGTAACAATTGGATAAGGCTTTGTTTAGCACTGCTATGCAGACAAAATATTATTCAATAAACCAATTTACTATATTAAAATTACAAATTAATTAACACACTTAATAAAATATAAATATCATGGAAAGGAGCCTGACGAACAAACAGACAAACGTGCATCACATCTAACATCACAATAAGTCTCTACTCAAAGATCCTTGATGTTTTGGAGCAAAGGTGACTGGACACAAAGACTTGGATATGCTTGGAATGGGATGAGAGAAACACAACCAATATTCTCATCCCAGTGAGATGGCATCTCTGAGACTCTGCCTGGTGTGGAGGACGCTATATAAATCCAAGTTGTTGTTGTCTCAGCTCCGGGTGGTGTTAGCTGATCCTGTAATGGTGGTGTGGGTGCAGCAGCACTCAGAGACTAGCAGTCGGTTGTTGTACTCCAACATATTAAAGAGTGATTTTGTTCCCAGAGGTCAGCTTTGTCAAGAGTCTCCTCAGCTCTCCCTACCCCCGCTTCTACTGGGTTACATTTGCCCTCTGGTCCCGCCCACCCATCCCGCCCCTATGGTTATTTCATAATCAGCAGCAGAAGTCAAGGTTGATCTGCCAATCTCGGGTGGGGGCTTGAGGAGGTAGTCCCTACTTTGCTATCCCAACTGAGATCAATAAACCTGAGCCACAGCTCTACCAGGAATGACAGGATACCAATCTCGTGGTTTCTCACTAACCAAGGGGAATAATAATCCTTGCATTTGATATAGTGCCTTATCATGTCTTTGAGATGTCTCAAAATGCTTCACAGAATATATACTGTAAGTGAATTAATTGTATATTTTGTGGGCAAACCACGGCAGCGAATTGCACATAATTGTCCCTCAAACACTTGCGGAATGAGTGACCAAATTATTATTGTTTTGTTCTTAATCTCAACCTCTTCTTGGGGGTGAGCAGTGGACACCACTGAGTCCAACCCCACTAACCACAGGCTGAGACTGGCTAAGATCACACAGTGCCGGGCTGTACAGCTCAGGTGAGGTGTACAGGGAGGTGAGGGATCACTGCCGACACCAGCAATGAGAGTGGCTGGCATCACTGTGTAAGTGGGCAGGATAGACAGGGTTCTGCTGCTTGGCCTCTCTGCCATGTTGCTGTGCTCTAGCGTTTGATTGCATCATAGGGCAGAATATAAAGAATATTATTCAAAACAAGATCCCTCAAATATCCTGCACCTCCCGACCCGGCCCTAACCAGTTAGTCCACACACTATAACAATGAAACACCACCACTGGGTAGCACTATAAAAATAACTTAGAAATGTTGCAGTTTTATAAAATCCAATGCAAAGTTACCTGCATCTGTTCATTACTCTATATCGTTACATTATATAAACAGGACATGGGTGCAAACTCTCTATTTGTACAGTACTAGTGTTTGTTTCTGTCTGCGTGTGCATGTTGTGAGTGTGGATGTATGTGAGTCGGTGCTGGTTGTGTATATGTTGGTGTGGATGTATGAGGATGTACTTGGATGTGTGGTGAGTGCATATGGGTGAGTGTTTGTGGTGTGTATGTATCAGAGGCCAGGGATACAGTGTGTATGTGTGTGTTGTGTTGGGCTGGGGCGGGGTTCATGCTCGGTCTCTAATGGCCGCCGGTTGCTTGACCACCTCCCGAGGACCAGTCAATGATGATAAAACTCATGCTCATGATCATAAAGGCAACCCCCAGAGCAGCAAAACAGGCGGCCTACAGGAGAAAGAGAGTGGGAGAGAGAGTGTAAGAGAGAGAGAGACACATGTGGGCTTCCTCTGTCCTTGCTTCCCTTTTCACAAAACAAAGCGGTTTGTACCTCTTCTCTCTGCCAGTGACTGGCTTGAACACAGACTCTCCAGCCTGCCTGTAAACATGTTGTCCCTGATCTCCTCGATCTGAAATCCAATCTAATCACTTCAAACCTGCTCTGTCAGTATCCACAACCCTCGTACAGAGGGCGCTGGATAAACACCAGGCGCAGGAGGCCTGTCTGATGTCTAATCTGCGGGGTTAGAACCTCCCCACCCCAGGTCACCTTGACTCAGTCAGCAAGCTCCACTCAGCAACCAATAGGTAACATCAATATATACCATAAATTCGCACCATACAGAGTGTATATGTGCCACCATATGTACTATATATATGCTGTATATAGTACCATATATACCATAAACATACCACTGTATAAACTACATAAACACCATCTAGATGGTTATACACCATGTATACCGTATATACACCACTGTATGGACTGAATATAGATCTATACTTTGTGTATATAATACAGTGGGGTTCTGTGATAAAGCCACAAGTTCAGGTCCCATGGTACTGTGCAACAGAGTGGTTTCAACGTTTCCAGGTCGTCAGGTTAAAACAGAGAACACAGGTAGTGAATGGCACTTGCTAACAGAAGCTGGGGTTGTTGGGAGATGAGGAGTCTAGGGTTGTTGGGAGAGCATTGACTCGGAGGCCATACACAGTCAGTGTGGACAGGTACATAATACAAAGATTGACCCTGTTGTTTTTGGTCTGTCCCATGTCTGGTTGTAATTATTCAAAGCCTCGGGGGTCAAGGAGTATGAATACTAACCAGGATTTTGGGAGTTGACCTCATGGGCTCCTCTTCCTGGGGCACAATGCGGATGTAGAAGACAGCCGGGAAAATGAAGATCAGACATGGAGCAGAGGTGGCACCTGCAACACAGGAGACAAGCTCTCAGTCACTCGTTTCCATCCCCACCAGCTACACAATGCACACTTTTACAGAACTTTTCATGTTGCTTACAGAGAGTGAGTGAATGAGTGAGTGAGAGGTGGGGGAGGCGGCTATCAGGGAATCACACTAAGCAATACCACACCATGTACTGTACAAGGTAAACAACATAATGAAGTGGCTCATATTCTGAAATGAACTGGTACCATTATGGTGTAACCTCGTGTTTGACTGGTATTATTCATACTGTAACAGCTTCACAACGTCTGTAAACCCCTCTGACTCTTCTGACAGCTTATTCACAGCTTTATGTGGTAGTCTGGCTCAGTGACAACACTTTCGCTTTGGAATCAGAAGCTTGTGGGTTCCACTCCCATGTTTGTACTTTGAACACATAGTCTAACATAACACAGTGCAATACTGGGGTTGTGTTGCATTGTTGGAGGTGCTGTTCCTTTGGATGCGACATTAAACTGAGGGCTTGTCTGGCTCTTCAGGTGGATGTTAAAGATCCTGCGACGCTGGTCTCCCCAGCTCCACAATAGATTAAATTAATTAAAAATTCCGACACCCAGATTCTCACGTGCACAAACTGTGCCCCCATCGCACCAGTCCTTGCCAGGTTCAACTGGCTCCCAATTACTGAACCGATCGATTTCAAGATCCTCTCATTTGTTTTCAAATCCTTCGTGCCCTCTCATCTCCCTACCTATACAATTTGTTTACCCTCCACTCCCCCACCCGCTGCCCACGGTCGGCTGCCTTTGGCCTCCTGTTCGTCCCTATGAACCTGTCCACACACTCTGGAACTCCATCCCACAGTCCCCTCGATTGCTCCCTTGCCTCCTTCAAGGCCGGTCACATGACCCTCCTCTTCAATTGTGCCTTCTGCCGCCCTCCCAACTCTCTCCCTCCTAACTCTCTCCTTTCCTCCCCGCTGCCCTGCCCCTCCCCATTGCTTGTGTCCCAACCTGTTCAGTGCATTCCCAGTCACAATAATATCCAGTCAAATACCATATGATATTTAGCAGTGTGAGATGATAAAGCAGCTCCTCTTTTTCTCTCAAATTGGTTTTCTTTCCTTCTTACGCTGTGGTCCAGAGCCACTAAAATCAGCCACCAGGTGACACAAGAGAACAGTGCAGTGAAACCATTAGCATTTTCCCCTCTGTGGAGAGTAGTAACCCTGGGCCGATAGAAAAGTGTGGAAATATTTGCCAAATATTGCAGGAAGATTTGCACATTTGCGGGAAATTTCACCAGTTGATGCATTTTGCAAAAAGTTTGATGTATTGATTGGTGCCACTGTGGTTCATTTTGCTGCTACATTTTTTTCACTTTATTGATTAAAAACCAAACATAAAGGAAATAACACATATTAATTAGATTATTGCAAAAAAAAAAAAATTGCTTCTTTAACACACATTGGGTAGTCATTTTCTTTGGGGTGGGTGGATGACAACACATGAGCGAGGCTACAGAAGCTCAACATCTCCTATCTCTCGGAGACCACTGCACATAGACAGAGAGACAGACAATCATTCAGATTCAGCAACACACACACAAACACAGAGACTCACAAACGCAGAGAGACACGCACTCACAGAGAGAGAGACAAACTCACAGACAGAGGGACAGACACACTCAGACACAGACACTCAAAGACACAGAGTCACAGAGAGACACCCATTCACAAACACAGAGACACACACACACTCAATCACAGACACAGAGTGAGAGACACACTCAGTCACAGAGAGAGAGATACATACACTCAGACACAGAGAGACACACAGACACACAGAGAGAGAGACACACTCACACAGACCACACAGAGAGAGAGACACACTCACACAGACCACACAGATAAACAATCACAACAACAGGGCCACCGAGAGAATTTGTTGTTGTATTTGCTTACAAAATGCCAGCAATTCCCTGTGAAATGCTTTGAGGCAAGCATTATTAATAACTCAGCTGCTTGTCGAAGAGAATATTAGTGTACAAGAGCAAATGGGGCAGGAACAGACCGATGAGCTCCACCTGTGTCCCAAAGAGTTGTATTATAAGCCACGTGTTCAGTATTAAGCTGCATTAGAGACGTATGCTTAAGTCAGGTTTCACAACATGCTTTATAAACCTTGCTGATGATCGGTCAGGCACGAACGCAAACACAACCACACACTGTGATACACACACATTGACACGCATGCACTGACACACACACTGATTCACGTGCACATGCACACTGGCTCACATACACACACTGACACATAGACTGACACACACATACACAGACTGTAACATACACTGTAATTCACACTGACACACACTGATGCACACATACTGTCTCTCTCACACACACACAGTGACATACCAGCGCGCACACATATGGCAAAGTTATAGTGTCACAGTCTACACAGGTTGTTAAGTAGCAGAAATATATCTTAGTAAGATCATAGAGTGAGACAGCCCAAACCCACTCTTCACCCTCACGCCTCACCCCCACCACAGTTTACCTGTGAGGAGGGTGGGGCAATAGATCTGCTGTGCTGGGACAATAGACCCGCTCTGCAGCGCCAATATTAAAGAGCCTCGGTTACTGCAGCTCCTCTCACATCAACCTCCATGGTCCTGTCCTTGAATGGTTCAGATCCTGCCTCTCACCACATCTCCACTTAATCTCTACAAACAGCGTCTCCTGTAGCCCCTGCACTGTCTCGTGTGGCATTCCTCAGGCCTCTGTGCTTGGTCCCATCCTCTTTATTATCTACAGTACATGCTCCCTCTTGGTAACATCATCCACAGACATGGGGTCAATTTCCACATTTATGCAGAATGACACCCAACTCCATCTTTCTGCCTCCACCTTCAACTCCAGGACCACTGCTGTCCTGACAGAATGTCTGTCAGCCATCAAGTCCTGGGTGAGAGTTACTTTCTACATTTGAACATCAACAAGACCGAGGCTTTCCTGATTGGTTCCCATCAGCACCTCCACATCTCAGGCACTGACAGCATTACCATTCAAGGATGCATATTTCACCTTACTGAGCCAATCTGGAACTTTGTAAAAGGTTCAAGCCCCACGTCAGGAGTTGGAATCATATAGTCTATAAGGTAATACTCCAATGCAATGCTGGGGAGTGTTCCATTGTCAGAGATTTCATTCTTTTGATGAGATATTAACCACATCAGAGTGAGAGGACCTGGGTTTCATTCCCGGACAGGGCAAAACCTTTGGTAGGTTTCCTTACTCCTCACGCCTCTGTTAACCTAACAATAAGTTATACCTGGTTGTTAGTTGATTGGTGAATCACTTTCTCGGGGGTAATAATCCCTCAAAAAATTAAATAAATAATTTGGTCACGCAATCCAAGTCTATTTGTAGGACACTGCTGTGCACAACTGGCTGCCCCATTTCACCCACAAAATACAGTTAATTCACTTTACAGTACATCTAATGAAGTGCTTTAAGACATCTCAATGAAGTGATGCAAAAACAGAAATCCCTGGGAACACTGAGCAGGTCAGGCAGCATCTATGGAGAAAGGAAAAGTGAGTCAACGTTTCGGGTCTCCACGAACCTTCGTCAGAACTGCTGAGTGTTCCCAGCAATTTCTGTTTTTGTTTCAGATTTCCAGCATCTGCAGTATTTTTCGTTTTTGCCAACAAAGTGGTAACTCGCTATATCGAATGCAAGCATTATTATCAATCACCAAGGTCCCCAGCCTCCTGTCCAGGTGGATGTTATTTGAAAAGCGATGAAGTTATGCTCTCCCGGTATACTGGCCAACAATTCCCAAAAATGGAATTGATTACATTCCTTGGCTGTTTGTAGGACCCACAAAATACATAGTCAATCCACTTTACAGTATATCCTGTGAAATGCATTGAGACGTCTCGATGAATTGATAAGGCGCTGTATCAAATGCAAATGAGTTCTATTACTCCACAGGAGAGATCCCCGTGTGTAAATGGTTGTGGTTCCCTGCCTCCATGTGTCCAGTACGAAGTCCTCACTTACCGATTATGCCAAAGATATCGAGGATGTTGGGAGCAAAGATGACGAGCACGTTAATGATGGCGAGTAGGATCATGGCAATGAGGATGTGTCTCAACCAACTGAAGGTCTTGTTGGGAAACAACATTTGCTGGATAGCACGGCGCACCTGGGACCAAACAATGTGCAGAGTCTTAAACACAATATCACTCCTTAGCATACCTCAAGGCAGATAACAGTAGAGACCTCATGTGGAACTATGGGTTAATTCAATTTGATGCCAGGCAGGGTGAAACCTTAGGGAAGTATCACCTGCATACAATGTTACTCGATTGACTGATCGCTTTCCGAGGATAATAATTGCTCCAGAGAAATTTTAGCCAAAATGGATACTCAATCCATGACTGTTTGTGGGACACTGCTGTGCATTTCGCCCACAAAATAAGCAGTCAATTCACTTTACAGTGTATTCTGTGATGCACTTTGAAACATCTCAAAGACATGATAAGGTGCTTATGTGTTAGTTGAGATGTGTACAGACCCATGTCCTTACTTAAGGGATTCCTGTTTCACAGGATTTATTGTGAAATACAGTGACTGTGTATTTTCAATGCAGAAAAAGCAGCCACTGTGCACATAGTATGTCCCACAAACAGCTGTGAAGTGAATGACTAATTTTATTTGAAGGATTGTTGGCCAGGACAATGGGAGAAAGAGATTCGCTTCTCTCTTCGAATAGTACCATGGCATCTCAAACATCCACCTAAACAGCCAGACACAGTTTTACGTTTCGTCTAAAGCACAGCAGCACAAGCTCAGCACTCCCCTGCATTATCAGCATAGACTATATGAGTTCCACATGGAACTTAAACGTATGACCTTCTGAGTCAGTAGTGAGAGCGCAACCGACTGAGCCAGGCTGACACACAACTGGGGCAGATAGTTTCTCTTGGGATCCTTTCTCCCCCACTGATCCTCAGCTGACAATCAGGCCAATTTGGATGTGACTGGTTGTTCTCTGTGGAAAGGGAAGGTCGCGATCTGATTGTTCAGCGCCTGGGGACGTCCTCCCGACGTGAAAGGCGCTCTAAAAATATAATTTTGTTGTTGTTGTTGTTTGCTGTGGCTGAGGTCTTACCGGGAAGAGCACAATGGGCACGGTGAGCGCCACGGCAATGAGCACTGCCACACGCACACACAGCACCAGCGTGTTGAAGGGGTCGATCCTGTTGTACGTGTGCAGAAGTTCCGGCTCCACGTTTTCTGGAACAAAGACAGACACAGAAATCGCTGATTTGAGGGCTTGGCAGTGTCTCTGACAATAAGCCCAGCTGACAACATTTAAATTTAGACACAAATCCAACACCAGAACTTTTTAAAACAAATAACAAGTTCTCACTAACTTTCATGGGGCGTAACTGATGGTGCCAGTGGCCTCAGGTTTTCCCTTCAACCATCCTTCCCTCACTGCTCGGTTGCATTTTAGCCCCCCCATTTCCTTCTAGCCCACGGGGTTATTGAAAAAGAAAAGCGAGTTTCTCTCTCCTTGTGTCCTGGCTGCCAATCCCCCACAAAAAACGGATCATTCCCTTCATGGCTGTTTGTGGGATATTGCTACCAAAATGCATTGCCTATAAAATAGTCACTATTTGAGGGGGTGGGGTGGATGGGTTAGAACAAAGTCTGTGGAATCGTCTATGTGGAGTTAAAGAACACAGACCCAATAATGTGTATCAGTAAAGTACTTTATTGCTATAATTGCTATAAAGTGTAGTAATTGTGTGTTTGTGGGTGAAGGGATGCATACAACCATAATCATAATCTTAAACCCTTAATTTAGGTCTAAGGTAGAAACTGCCTTCTCTTTTCAAATAGAATCTGGAGACCTTTAATATCCACCAGAATCAGCAAAGATGGGACCTCGGCTTAGCGTCTCAGCCGCAGACTGTGAGAACAACTCTCACAACGCAGCGCTCTCCCATTACTGCACTAGAACGTCAGCCTAGACTATGAGCTCCAGGTCCCAATGTGGGGCTTGAATACACAACCTCCTAACCCAGAGGTGAGAGTACTGCCACCGAGCCCAGCTTGAGCTTAACTGGTACAAGGAGAAAAGGGAGCAAAAGACGGATATGCATTTTGTTTTGACACTCACCATAAAACGTCAAATAACCGAAGAGTGCTGCGAAGAAGTACATGACGTACATGAAGAGAATGGAGATGTTGGAGATTTGTTGCATGGATTTCTTGGATGGACTGAAATGCAAGACACCGATCACATAGAGAAGCCAGTCATAAGCCACAGAGCTCCAGCCAGCAACACTTCACTGGCAACTGTGTTAACAGCAGTGACTGTATGTTGTTGGGGGCGGAATGCAGCAGTTTCCCATAATGTCCCAGAAACAGCCATGAAGTGACTGACCAGTTTTACCTGGTGGGTGTTGGCCAGGACACCAGGAGAGAGAAATTCAATTCTTTGCGTGAATACAGAGTGATCCAGCATACCAGCCCAGCTAGTCTTTGAGTTTAGGCTCGAACCCACAACCTACTGACTCAGAACAACATGTTAAGAACTGAGCCAAGCTTACCACTTCCCCCAGGCCAACCTGACATACATCTACTACAGGAAGTGACATTCCAGAAAGTTATACCCGGAATCATGGCATTTGGGTTCTCACCTGAATCCCCACTGCCCGCCCACTCGCCAAACTTTTCATACCTGTCTCCAAGTCTCTACCTGATTCCTCAAGGAAGTAATGGATGATCTCCATCCAGCTGTAGTGTATGGTAGAGAATTCCACATTCCGTGTCCCCACTGTGTAAAGGCACATTTTCTAACTGCCCATTTAGTTGCATTAATCAAGGCCTTGAATTTGTGCCCCAAATTGAATCACTTTATAACAAGCCATGAGAATGACACTTGGATGGTGAGTTCGGAATCACATCTGAATTCCAGGCTGGTTTTGTTGTCAGATGCTGTACAGTTTTAAGCTACATCTACCTACAAAATGAAACCCTGCCTCCCCCTACATACACAGGTCTAGGTCATACTCACTTTTTCAGCTCAGTGTAGATTGGCAGAACCTCCGGATGGCAGACAAAAGAAAAAGCCATGATGGGAATAGTGTAGGCTGTCTGTAAACCAGAAACAGCATGTTAACAATAAGTAACCAACCATGATTTGGAGTCTACAGAGTGCCCAGCTGTGCCGCTCTCTGAACCAGCTGTTCATTCCCATTAATCCTCCAGTACATCTTTTCACCAACTTATTGAAATACCTCACAAAAGCAGTGACATATCACACACAGCAATTTAATGAAAGATGATTGAGTATTCTTATGATGGATTTGGATGAGGGAAGGACACTGGGAGACTGCTATTTTTTTGTCAAATCTTTAACATTCACCAGACATGCAACAAAATTAAAATTACATTTGTATAGCACCTTTCATGTCAGGAGGACATCCCAAGGCGCTGGATAGTCAGTATTTTGGACCCAACAGGGGGTCAGGATCGGGGAAGGTGGAGGGAAGAGGGGGACTGATGGCACAATCAAAGAGGAGGGTCTTGAAACGAGACTTGAAGGAGGTTAGGGAGGAGGCAGAGGGATTAAGGGATGGAATTCCAAAAATTGGAGGCAGAGTTGCTGAAAGCTTACCTGCCTATGTGGAGCAAGCCGGAGCCCGCCTAGCAGAGGGAACGGACAGGTTGGTAATGGGTGAGGAGATCACAGAGATGGGGTGGGGTGGTGGGGAGTGGGGGTGAGCAAGGACATGGGAGGGCTTTGAAGGTGAGGACCAGGATCTTAAATCTTCTGAAAATTAAACGACAACGTGCACTTATATTGCGCCCTCCATCCTGGGCAGTATCCCAGATAGACTAGACCCCCAGCCCACACAAAGACAAAACCTGAGGTTAGTTAGCATTGTATTGAACGAAAGCAAGAGATTAACTGAATTATCCTAGGAGCTGTGTGTTTCTGTGAATGTATGTGTATGGGAGGTAGGGGAGTTACAAATCCAGCCTGGACACCTGCTGAGATATCAGATAATAACAATAGTCCTCACATCTGATAATCCTCACAGCAACTGTCATGCAGGGGATATCTCAAAGGACTTTACAGGAATTACTGTAAAGGGTAGTGATTGTGTGCTTTGTGGGAGAACATAGCAGCTAGTTTGTGCAAAGTAATGTCCCACAAATAGCCATATAGTGAATGATCTTTTTTTTTTTTTAATTTGGTGGATTGTTGGTCAGGGTACTATGGGAGAGGAACTCCATTCTCTTTTTGAATAGGTCCACAGCATCTTTGATGTCCACCTGGACAGGCACTCAGGACCTTGGTTTAACATCTGAAGGACTGTACCTGCAACAATACAGCAAATCCCCAGCACTGCTTTGGATGTAGGCTGAGAGTATATGATTCCAAGTTCCAACAGAACTCAGAACCTCTGACTCAAGAGGAGAGAGTGCAAGTGGCTGAGCCGATGTATTTGTGAGCTGTGTACACGATATGTTTGCTGGCTGGTGTGTGCAGGTACCTGAGAGTTGACTGTGAAGAGGCGAGACACACACTGGTCTGGGGGCACCTCCTTTGTATACTCTCCATAGCTGGGAGTGTGTTCCTGTTCGGCCTCTCCTGAAAGCGAACTATTCCCATTGGACAGTAACATGCAAGGCACTTCAAACTTCTTATAGATCACCTGAGTAACATAACAGCACACACTGAGCCCTCATACATTGACCCCAGCTGAGGCTCGCACCTTGACTCCAACCCCTCACCCGCGGAACCCAGCCCCTTACCCACATCGCCCCCCCCCACCACCACCCCCGGCCCTTCAGCCACACCGATCCCTGGCCCCTCTCACACAGCCCCCGACCCCTCACACACCATCCACTGGCCCCATCACCCACAGCCCCCGACCACTCATACACAGCCCCCAGCCCCTCACCCACTGCCCCTGCCCCCTCACTCACTGCCCCTGGCCCCTCACCCACTGCCCGCAGCCCCTCATGTACTGCCCCAACCCAGCCCCTCACACACTGCCCCAATCCAGCCCCTCGCACACTGCCTCCAGCCTAGTTCCCCCCCAGCTCTCCAAGGGCTGCACTCACCACAATGAGGAAGAAGACCATGCAACTGAGGGAGAAGCCGCTCGTGTAGCCCAGATAACCTGAGGGAGAAAAAGATTCATGCCAGTCAACAACAGTAAATACATTTGTACAGACAGTGGGTCAGTGAGCGACCCACTCAGGCCTTGGTTTCAACCCTCCACCTCTAACCCCCCCACCTGGGTAAGCCTGTGTGTGTTTTCCCACCTGCCGTCTCTCCTCAAAGCCACTCTCTTCGGAGCCCTGACCACTCCCGCCCCCTCTGCCCCTACACTTTCTTGATGGTGATCAGGAACCGTCAAACACTAAATAGTTAATTGTTACCCCAAAAGCTTCCCCCAACTGAGCTCAGACTGAAATTCCCGCCAGTGCCTTTCTCTCCCTTGGCCCCTCTCTCCACTGGTCTAATGTTGGGGGGTGAAAGGGTAGTCAGCGTAGAAGGCAGTCTATCATGAGTACCTCCCCCACACACCGAGTGAAATCACTGCAAGCTACAACTTCACAAAGCCCATCGAAGACTGAGAATCTGAGCCAGTGGGAACTGGTGCTGGGTATAGAGGGGGCAGTCAGAGATCCCAGGTGGGGTGGAAAGTGCAAGTGATGGCAGAGAGTCCCAGAGCAGATAGAGTGGCTGAAAGCTGGGCTGGCAGTGGTGGAGCAGGTCTGAACTAGGGAGGGGGGCAGGGGGAAGTCAGATCACAGAGACGCCATAGCATGGAATCATTACTACCTCGAGGAGCTGGAATCCACTGGGTAACAGGAAGGTGAGGGAAGTGGATTTGGTCAGGGGCTTAGTTCAGAATTGATTATCAAAACTCCAGGACTGAGCACAGATTGTGAGTGTATGTGTCAGGGCCAGAGCCAGGGGAGCGGGAGGTAAACAACACGATGGCCTTGGGACTGTTGAGCTTGACTCCCGTTGTGCTCAGCTCCAGAAGACAGGACCATTTGCTGTGATGTGATTTCAGGCTGGGTAATACAGGTAATTATCATTCTGCCCTGAGACCTGTCACCTCAGGCTCCAGGTTCAAAGCCAGGCTAGTCTGAGAGCATGTGGCGCTCATCTCCAGCAAGCGAAACAGGCTCCGGGGGACAGCTAAATCCGCTCTCCACTGAGAGTAGTTTAAAGGGCTTCCCACTTTATCCTAGTTCAGGGCTGCCTTTCATTGCCATCATTACTCAGCACACACCTCTTTTATCTCATTAGCCTGTGTCTGGTCAGGTGGTTGCTAAAGAAAGAACCCACGACCCTACTTATTTGAAAAGAGAAGGCAGTTTCTCCCAGTGTCCTAGCAAACAATATTAATAATTCTTGCGTTTGATATAGAACCTTATTACATCATTGAGATGTCTCAAAGCACTTTGTAGAATAGACAGTAAAGTGGCCCCAAAATAGCCATGGAATGAGCGACTATTTTGTTTAGGAGATTGTTGGCCAGGACACTGGAAGTAACTGCCTTCTCTTTTCGAGTTGTGCAATGGGATCTTTAACATCCAACTGAACAGGCAGGCGGGACCTTGGTTTAGCATCGTATGCGAAGTACGGTACCTCCAAAAAAGCAAAACACCTCCAGCACTACATTGGAGTGTTATCTTTAAGACTATATGAGTTCAAGTCCACAACCTTCTGACACAGACATGAGAGTGCCACAGCCTGACACAATCTATTTATCTGACGGATTATTGGCCAGGACACCAAGAAAAATTCCCTTTTTTTTTAAACCCAGAAAAAAATGATCATCACATAATAATAATAATAATGATCCTGCTTTTGCATTTTGATATAGCGCTTTTCACATCTTCCAGACGTCTCAAAATGTTTCACAGAATATACTGTAAAGTGAATTGACTGTATATTTGTGGGTAAAACGTGGTAGCCAATTGTGCACAGCAGCATCGCACAAACATTTGTGGATTTAAATGACCAATTTTTATTATCGGTTATTTTTGGACGTATTATCATTAGTTACATGGAGCAAGAAACTTGCCCAAGGTTTCACCCTGAACTGCCTGGATTTGAAACACAAGGTCTCACGTTTGTAAGGCGAGTGCTCTAACCACTGAGCTACAGGGCGGTTTGTGACTACAGTGTCAGTGACAGGCAGCCCCACTGAACACAAAGTACAATCATTAACACAATCCAGCTCAGTTAACGATTCACAGATTATATCAGTACAATTCTCTACTGTTAATCTTCCATTGTTATTGGGTCACTTCACCTTCACCATCGGGCCAACAGCAATCAGTTGAAACAAATTGAATTATTCTGGACCGTTTAACAACACTCAATTCTGACAAGAATTATGTCAAGGTGATAGAGGGGTACAGAGGATTACAGTTGTGGATTGAGTGACCAATTTATTATTGTTTTTTATTCCTTGAGGGATTATTATCAGACTGAGGGATTATTATCAGACGTGTGGAATAAGGAAACTTGTCCATGGTTTTGCGCTGCCAGGATTCGAACCAAGGTCTCTTGATTGAGAGGCAAGAGCTCTAACCATTGAGACTCCTACAGGACTCCACTGATCAAGTCAATAGGAAGACATTATTTCCACTGGTTGGTGAGTCAGTAACCAGAGGCATCAATTTAAGTTAGTATACAGGCAACAACAGTAGCAAATTAAATTTGTATAGTGCGTTTTACATCGGGAAGAAAAGGAGTTTGGGACATGGTTATGATAATGGGAAGTCCTGGCAGGAATGAGGGTTGTAACAGAATCCACATTAGCCTTCAAGAGGGAACCCGATAGATATCTAACTACAGGAGTGTGGAGAGAAGGCAAATAAATGGAATGAAAGGGTTGCTTTTTATGGAGCAGCACAGACATGATGAGCCAAATAGCCTTCTTCTGTGCTGCAAATTTCTCTGGTTTTATGACATTGTGTTCTGTACTAACACAACAAAACCACCACAGGCTTCGCACTCTGTGGAACTGCCTGACACTTCACAGAAAGGCTGCTTGCGTCACCTGACAGTAACATTGGGGATGGATTTGTGGCAAAGGGAGTGTGGCGCTGACAGCCTGGCCGCTGTCTTCATCTCAACCTCGCCAGGTCCCAGTCTCAGGCCAGGGGCTGAGCTTTTAGTTGAGGATAATACCTAGTGCTGGGAGGGGGCAGGTGGGAGGGGGCAGGTGGGAGGGGGCAGGTGGGAGGGGAAGGTGAGATGTTCAGTTTGTGCGATGTTACAGATAACGGGGTTCAGACGCAATTGGTGGCCGGCTCGGCTTATCCTAACCCGAGGGTCTCCCAAACCTGTACCTTCTCCCTGGGCTGCATTTTCCTTTGTAAACATTCTTCCCCTGGGCTACACTAAACCCCACCCCTCCTAGCTACACATCCCCCTCACAGGATGGTCACCTGAACCATCACACAACCAGCGCAGCACTGACCTAGTTGCTTCATCAGAGCCAGTGGCAACACCACCAGCACAGTTGCCATGATCACCAGGTAGTTCCCGTTCAGGTACCACTCGCTGCAGGAGGAGATGAGACAAGATTATCAATATACTGTTCAGGGCAGGAACCAGAGAGGACACTGTAACCAGAAGTATAGAGCCAGGAAAAGAGAAAGTGTCAGGCTACAAGCTCCCTCTAGCTACACTACCCACAGCTACACTGACCACACTTGTGCTCCACCAACCTCAATTCCCCCCCACTTCCGGCTACACTCCCGTCACTCCAGCAACATTTCCCACGACCTCGGCTACGCTTCCCCCCAGCTACCCCCACTCCCCACCAATCACACACCACATTACCCTCACGGCTACACATCCCCCCAGGCTGTACTTCTCCCCAAGGCTACACTTCTCCCCGCGGGATGCACTCCCCGCCCCTACATCACCCCGAGCTACACTTCCCTGTAAAGTGCTGTCCTAGAGCTCCATAGCTCCAATCAGACTCTGCATCAGAGCAAAGTTCCCGTGGGAAGGAGTATTTCTGAAACTCAAACTTATGAATGCAAGTTGTGAATTTCATGACACTTATGTAACTATTTAACAAGAGATACTTCACAGACCTGGTCCAGGTCACGTCAGCTCTAAGGTCCGGGTGACCACACAGGAAGTGATGTTGTGGCAGCCATGTTGTGTACATTTATAACGCAATGTCAGGGATTTATGGAACTGAATTAACATGGAATGCAGGATCTCTTGTACATATATCTACTATTAGTGAGTGATGTATAGGCAACGTCAGTGATACAAGATGCATTTAAGTAGAAGTAAATAGACACAGCACATACAAGCAGTTACTTGCAGCTGATTAGATCAGTGGTGGGGGGGATGTAACAAGCTTCTTTAAATAGATGCCATTCAGACAGAGGTTGGTTTAAAACAAGCCCCCTCCCATCTTCTGGAGGGGCAGCCCACTTCCTGCAATTTAAGAGTTGGGGATTGAATTTCAGCTTGTTGCCTTGGTGCCACAGAACTACCTCCCTACCAACCCTCCCACTGGCGAGCTGACACAAACATTCCCAAAGACTCTCTTTCATGTCTATATTTACTTCCACCTCGTTCGAGCCAAGCTGTGCTGAAGCCAGCATCACAACTTCAAACCCACAACTGTGAGGCTCTGTGTGACCAAGCAGCCTCACTTCCCCACCAACACCCACCCAGCTCCACACTCAGCCTGTCTCAACCCCACCACCCAGCTCTACACTCAGCCTGCCTCAACCCCACACTGGCCCCCACCCTGACAACACCCCACACACACAGCTCAATGCTCGGTCACAATTGCCCTCCCACCACATATAGCTAAACACTGCTGCAAGCCACAGATATTCAATGCCTCAGAGTAAGTAGGTAAAAAATGTGTGGAGCTTGTGCACAGCAACAACAATATTCAGTTTATTTTGTCTTTACGAAGTGCCATTCATATGAGGAAGATGTCCCAAGCGTTGAGGTTGGTATCAGAGAGGGGTTGAGGCAAAGGTGGTTGATGTTGGGAACAGCAACAAAATTACATTTGTGCAGCATCTTTCACGTCGGGAGGACGACCCAAGACGCTGGACAGTCAGTGTTTCAGACCTGAGCTGGGTTGGGATCTGGAGGGAAAGGAGGAGGCAAGGCAGAGGGACTGTGTGAAAGAATTCCAGTAGTTAGGGGCAGAGTGGCTGAAGGCTCGCCCACCGATGGTGGGGTGGATGGGTCGGGGGACATGGAGCAGACTGGAGGATGCTGAGCGGAGTGAGCGGGCAGATTGGTAGGGGGATAGGAGGTCACAGAGGCAAGGCCATGAAGTGCTTTGAAGGTGAGGACCAGGATCTTGAATTAAATCTTCTGGGTGATGAGGAGCCAATGGAGTTGAGCGAGGATGGGGAGATGGGGTCACGGAGCTTAGAGGGGTAGAGGACACGGGCCACATAGTTTTGGATTATCTGCAGCCTATGGAGGGAGGAATTCGAAAGACAGACAAGCAGGGCGTTGGCATAGTCAAACCTGGATGTGATGAAGGCGTCAATGAGAATTTCCGAGATCTGATGGGTGAGACGGAATCGGGCAATTTTGCGGAGGTGAGGGAAGGCAAAGCGGGTCATAATAATAATAAATCTTGCATTTGATATAGCACTTCATCACGTCTTCTAGACATCTCTAAGCGCTTCACAAAATATCTTGTAAAGTGAACGCACTGTATATTTTGTGGACAAAACGCTGCAGCCAATTGCACATAGTAGTGTCCCACAAACAGTCATGGATTGAATCCTAGATTTGCTGGCTCATTCCCTTCCTTCCGACATTCAAACCCACCTCAAGACTTGCTGCTTTGCCCACCCTTTTGGTCTCCTTCACTCCCTCACCTTGGGCTCCCTCCCACCTATATTCCCATTGGTGAGGAGCCGCTAACGGAAACAATATCCCAGTGGCTGCTTCCCAGAGTTGGAGCCAATGATAATCATCACAGTTATCGTTGTAATGAGCCGAATGAGGCGTGACTTACCCGCCTTTTTCTGGGATGTTCAGGAACGTTTGGATAACAAGGGGAAGCTCGTACTTCACAATATACAGGTAACTGGACATAGCTGGAAGCAGAGAAATAACATTACATACAGTCGGAGGTGTAAACTAAAACCCAACAGTCAGAAAACTTGCATTTGGTGTCAGCCTAGCTCAGTCTCTCGCACTCTCGCCTTGGAGTCAGAGGGTGATGGGTTTAAACTCCACTTCAGGAATTTGAACTCATATTGTCCAGGCTGACACACCAGTGTAGTGCTAGTGGAGGCTGTACAGTATTGTCAGAGGTGCTGTCAGATAAGATGTTAAATAAAGTGCTGGTCTGCCTGTTCAGGGCGACATTAAAGATCCCATTTGAAATGGCACAATTTGAAAAGGGATGTGAGTTTCCCGGCCCCAAATACCCCAAATAAAATCGGTCACTCACTGTGTGTACAACTGGGTGCAAATTGGTTGCTGTATTTGCCTACAGATACAGAGCCACTACACTTTCCAATAAAATCCTGTGAAATGCTTTGAGACATCTTGAAGATATGATAACAACACCAACAACAAAATTGCATTTGTATAGCGCCTTTCATGGTGGGAGGAAGTCCCAACGAACTGGACAGTCAGATAAGATATGATATCCAATATTGTAAGAGCATGTTGGCCTCAACATTCACTTCTCTACTTCACATGAACCCGGCTGACAGGACCTGGTTTAACATCTCATCCAAACTACAATGTCTCCAACAATGCAGTGCTGGGTTGTCAACCTCCACTGGGAGCTCCATGACAATGATATTGCTTGAAGGCTTCAGGGTTACAAGTGAGAGCAACCTTTGTCTGAATGAGACAAATCTCAATCCCTCCAGGGTGCTTGACCTCTCCCCTGCCTCCATTAGTCAGGCTCAAGGCCTCACACTATACTGTAGTGTCTGTGAAGCAATTTAAAGTATCTCAAACACATGATGACATTGCAATATCAAATACAAAGAGATTATTCTTGCTGACATGACCTCGACAGTTTGATCGCAGGGATCTGGGTAACCAGTCACTGTTAAGGAAGCCATGACCCAAATGTTCCCAGAAATCAATGATGTGGCCCTCTTGTGGCAAGAACACAGAACTTCAACAGCTCAGTACACTCCGCAAATCCAAAGGATTTACAATAGGTTTCTCCCTCCACATTTTAATTCCGTAAATTTTTTTATCAGATCTCAGCCATTGCCCCCGTTTTCTCAGGCTTATTACCTCCGATGTTCTGCAGGATGATTGCTAAAGCAGCCGCTAGCTTCCCAGGAGTTCCAAACGCTCTGTAACCAAGTTGTTCATACGCACGGATCCCTGAGAGGAGAGAGAGGACATTAATGCTGAGAAACAGGGATAAGGGATTTCAGGCAAATATCTGGACGCCTTGAAAGTTTATGGTCAAAATGTGAGCAAAAATATACACCCCCACCCCAGGGTGTTGTCCCTCCCAAACTTTGATCCTCCCGAGGCTGGCCACTCAACCCTGCATGTTACTCACCGACCACGCCAGATGCCTTCAGCAGGAGGTGGATGGAATAGCTGGAAAGGAGCGCGACCGCTGTCAGCAATAACCTACAATAGAGTGACATAGAAATAACATTATATTGTACATGGTGATTCCCATTTCCTCCCTATGTTATTAATAAACCTGCATTTGGTACAATATCCAAATGGTTCAACAGTGCTTCACTGGTAACTTGTGAGATTACCAAAAGGGTTTTAACCTACAATTCCTAGCCAAGGTGCAAACAACGCTCTGGATAACCGTTCTCAGCTCCAACTCCCATGAAGTGCCAAGCGAGGATGAACAGAAGACGACTCAGAGGGGACCTCACAGAGGTATGCAAAACATTAAATTGGATTGAAAAAGTAAACTTTGATCAATACGTTAGGTTGAACCAAGAACAAGAGTACACAGGTTTAGAGTTGTAAATAGCAATTTCAGGACAGACGCTAGTTTTTCTTTACCGAGAGGGTAATTAATGACTAGAACAGGTTACCAGAAGGCGGGTTCAGGCAGGACGCTGGGTCAGCTCTGGGGTTACCAGCAGCTTGATGCTGCGATGGGGTCGGTAGGCAGTGGTGAGTGTTCTGGAGGGATGGGATCAGTTGGGCTGAAGGATCTTCATCCAAACCAATCCCTTGATTGTATGAAGTTGGTGGCATAACAGAGGGTGATTTGCTAGTTACAAAGTCTTTCGCAAATCTCGTACGTTGGCCCCAAATACCTTGGGGATTTGCAGTTTACAAAGAGCCTCTGAAAGTTTCCTGTGTGATGAGATCTCTCTCGATTGGTGAAGTCACATGTGGCTGCAGCAGGCTCATTGCTGCCCATACTAATCAGCCTCTTTTGTCTTGTAGTCTTCTCACTGCCAAATAGGTTAGCAAGACAAAGGTCCTGTTGACCCATAACCGTCCTGTCCACAACCCACTCATCAGCACATTCCCAAACCAACTTGTTATTGAGAAAGGGTTTTTTATTCCTCTGAAGGAGTTTATTATTTTCCCTAGCACCATGCCAATGCTCACCTCCCGTTAATCCCCAGCATCAAAATCCTCCACTGTCCCTGGCTCTGAGATACTCCCCTGAGACACCAGTTATATAATAATAATAACAATCCTTGCATTTGATATAGCGCTTTTCAAGCCCTCTAGACGTCTCAAAGCATTTCATAAAATTTACTCATAAAAGTGAATTGACTGTATATTTGTGGGCAAAACGTGGCAGCCAATTGTGCACAGCAGTGTCCCACAAACAGTCGTGGATTGAAATAATCAATTTATTCATTTTTTTTCTTAAGGGATTATTATCAGGCATGTAGAGTAAGGAAACTTGCCCAAGGTTTCGCCCTGACCTGCCTGGAATTGAACCCAAGTGTCCCGCTTGTAAGGCGAGTGCTCTAAACACTGAGTTACAGGAATCCACATAACGCAAGTTGTTGTTGAAGTCGTGTAAATGGTCAGCTCTCATAGATTTCCACTGCTCTCCATCCCATGGCTCTATCTCTCCATCTGCACGGATGCCTTTGTGGTATGGCTCTGCCCTTTCTCCTCTGCCCTTGGACAGGGCCTCAGGCTGAGGGCAACCTCAGCACAAACCTGCATTACCCTGGCCATTTACAGTGTATATGCTGCCATGCCGTAAACTAGCAGGTACCCACACTTGTCCTGTGTGCCCACACCTGTCCTCATATACCCACACCTGTCCTAACCTAGTGTAAACACGCTCACTGCAGTGCAATCCCCACCCTCCCATTCCACCACATGCTGAACTCAGGCAGACATTGGTAATAGTGTAACACTGCCCTCAGTGAATGGTCGGCCTCACAGCCAAGAGGCCTGGAGCCCTCAGTAACAGAGAATTCTGGAAGTGGCTGCT
Source organism: Hydrolagus colliei (assembly GCA_035084275.1). NCBI lineage: Eukaryota > Metazoa > Chordata > Chondrichthyes > Chimaeriformes > Chimaeridae > Hydrolagus > Hydrolagus colliei. Next base: position 7,777,328 of record CM068753.1, read on the forward strand.
CTAAATAGCTGCTCTCATGTTTCAGCAATACAGCAGTGATTATTACTGAGGGCACAGTTCAGTGTATCATTGAGCTCCTGTGCTTCCTCCCCAGCAACCCTGACCGAGAGCCCTAGCTAGTGAGTCTGTCTGTGATGGAATGGGAGAGATTGATGCTAATATCTGGGAGATTTATAGCCGACGACTAAACAAGTAAAACACCCAAATCTTCTCCCTTTCCCCCAGCTGCCAAGGTGTGGCATTGAGCACTGGGACCCACATGGCTCAGGTCTGCTTTGCTCCCACTAAAGCTTCCCCCGCTGCAACCCAGCAACATTCTTACACAACTGAGACTGATAGTTCACCCCTCATGCAGCATAATAATAATAATCCTATATTTAACTATATTTAACATAGCGCCTTATCCCATCAGGAGATATCTCAAAGCACTTCACAAGATGCACTGTAAAGTGTAGTGACTGTTTATTTTGTGGGTGAAACATGGCAGCCAGTTGCGCACAGCAATGTCCCACAAACAGACAATTTTATTTGGGGATTGTTGGCTAGGATACCAGAAGAGAGAAACTCCCTTCTCTTTTTGAGTAGTTCCATCGGATCTTTTACACCTATACAGGCAGACGGGAGCTCAGTTTAAAGTCTCAGCTGAAGGACGGCATTTCTGACAGTGTGGTGATCCCCAAGCATTGCACTGGAGGATCAGCTTAAACTATGTGCTCAAAGTCCTAAAGTAGAGTTTGCACCCACAACCTTTTAACTCAGAGGCGAGAATACACGAGACTGAGCAGGGCTAACATCTGTATAGGCCATGTGTGTAAAATAGCTGGTGTTTTTGTCGTTGAATACAGCAATTACAGTGAGATATTTTGAAACATCATAGGCAGGATAAAAAACAATAACAACAACGAAATTACATATATAGAGCTTATAAGGAAAGGAAGGTCTTGAGACCGGCCTTGAAGGAGGCAAGGGAGGAAGCGAGGTGAAGGGCCTGTGGGATGGAGTTCCAGAGTGTGGAGGCAGAGAGGCTGAAAGCCCGTCCACCGATGGTAGGGCGGGAGACATGGAGCAGACCGGAGTCGCTTAACAGAGTGGGTTAACAGAGCAGGTTGGTAGGGAGAAAAGCAAAAGTGGTGTCATGTTTGCACTACAGTTAATCAGTGATAGCCATGAACTGGATCTGCTCTGTCCTCGGGCACTTTAGTTTATCTCCGGTAGGTGTGTCAGCCACAGAGCCGGAAGGTTGTGGCTTCAAGCCTCTTGTTGGGATATTGTACACATGCACTTATAACCTTGGCTGACACTCTAACGCAGCATTTGAGGAAAGTGGAGAACTGGCAGAGGTGGCATCCTTCAGTTGAGGCATTAAACCGAAGCCCCGTTTGCCTGTTCAGGTGGATGCCATCTTGGAAAAGAGAAGGAAGTTTCTTCTCTCCTGGCCAACAATCCCCCAGTTAAAATTGACTGTATGTGGGATTTTGCCGTGTGCAAATTGGCTACCACTGTCACCCACAAAATACAATCACTACACTTTACCATGCCCTAAAGAGCTTTGAGATGCCTTGACAACATGATAATGTACTATTTCAAATGCAAGGATTATTTTTCAGTGTAAAAAAGGGAAGAATTTAACCTATTAGTTAGTGGTGGAAGCTGTGAGAGCCACAGTAAGCTCACTCTGTGCTGCCTCCCCCATCAACCTAGTCCAGTTGAAAGGAAGACTGATAGATGCTAGACCCAGGATCTCAGTAAGTCTCATGACGTGCTGAGATCCTCAATTAAATATTTGATTAGAATTATTGCCCAATAATACTTTATTCACAAATAGGAGCCCAGCGTGCAGTCAAAACTTCAAAATCACTGCTGATTTATCTTCAAAAGCAGAGGCAGGGAGGGAGATGAGTTCCAGCTGCGCAAACGATGGTATTTGCCTCTGGCAGAGAAACAAATGTATTTTTGTCCTATCAAATTACTCCTCTCAGAAATGAGATTTGACTTGATTTCCTCTGGCTGCACTGGCCTCACTCTCGCCTGTCCCACGTCTGAACCAGCCCTGTGGCAAAGGCTTTAGCGCAGGCTTCGCTAGGCCTTCCCAGTGACTGTCAGTGTTTACTGACCCCAGGGCCACACACACCCAGCGTAGTCTCTCTACTCACGGTTCGGAGTACAATTTTAGCATTGCCACCTGGCCTGATTTTGACCGGGGGAACGAAAGAGAGAGTGAGCTACACTCAGAGCTAACCACTGAGCTACAGTAGTGGTAATAACATAAATACCTTGCTTGATTGAAACTTTTGGTCACAAAGACTCATTTTGATGGTGAGGTCAGGGGGTTGGCCAACACCTCCCCCATCACCCCACCATCTGGGGGTTTCAGTGGTGGCAGGCAGCACTGGACAGTGTATGTGTCAGGGAGGGAGGACTAGAATCAGTGCACTCTTAGCATTAAAAACTGATTTCACTAATGGGGCAGGCGAGGCTTGAAGCCTGCAGGCCAATCGGTCAAAGTTTGTTCTCTGGTCTGGCAGAGAGGGACTTCATCACTTATCAGCAAATAAACACAGAGAAATAATATTAAAGGCCGCGCATGTGGCCACTGAATGTACTCACATATGCCTTCTATGCAGCCCCTATCCAATATCCAGCTCCTATTCAGCCGTGAGGGAATTCGGAATGTAGATGGGAGGGATCAAAATGCGATTGATAGTGGACTCCAGCCATTCACAAGTGACTGGAGTTGGACTGTCAATCAATGAGGCGGAGGGGAAACGGGGAAGACAAGGGCAGGTGTATCGCGATTGATAGGACAGCTGAGCTACTTGTGAATGGGTGGGGAGGCTGACAAGGATGCAGCTTCCATAGTCGAGTCTTGAGGTGACAAATGCATGTGCGAGGGTTTTTGTGGCCTGAGATAGTGAGGGCAATGTTGCAGAGGTGGTGGAAGGCAGTGCTGGTCATGGCACGGATTCAGGGGAGAAAGGACAGCTGAGGGTCGAACAAGACACCCAGGTTACTGACTAGCTTGGTCAGGTGGAGTGTGCATCTGTCATGGTGACGCTGCCAACGCTTGGTGATGCTGATGAGGAGGCGCTGGCATGATCCAATCAGGAGGGCTTTGGTCTTGCTGCAGAAAGTTGTCTCTCATCCAGGACTTGATGTCTGACAGGCAGTCTGTCAGGACAGCAGTTGTCCTGGAATCGAGGGTACAGGCTGAGAGATAGAGTTGGATGCATATGTGGAAATTGACCCAATGGCTGTGGATGATGTCACCAAGGGGAACATGTAGAGGTTGTAGAGGAGGGAACTGAGGACAGAGCCCTAAGAATGTTAACTAACTGGTTAGTTAACATTGCATCAAGTTAATATTGCTTCAACATTATTATTAATCTTCATAATAACATTACATATTTTTGTACGGTGTTGCTGCAGATCCTCTGCTGTGTGAGATTAGTATAGATTAATCTTGGACACCTCGTAATCGGACAAAATGTCCATCCCCCATGTGTTCAGCTTAACCAGCTTCCACTATATATATATATATATATATATATATATACATGTATATCTCGAGGAGACAGAGATTAGCAAATTGACTACATGATTAATAACCCATCATCATATTTCATAGTCATAGAATCTTACAGCACAGAAGCAGACAGGCCATTGTGCCTGTGCTGGCTCCTTGAAAGTCCTACCAGCTAATCCCCAATATCCCTCTTACCCAATAGCCCAGCAAATGTTTCCTTTTTTAAGAACCTATCCAATTCCCTTTTGAAAACTACTGTCAAATCTGCTTCCACCACACTTTCAGGTGATACATTCCAGATTGTAATAACTCTCTGGGCTAAAGAAAATTCTCCTCATCTCCTCTCTGGTTCTTTTGCAAATTATCTTAAATCCATGTCCCCTGATTTTCCCAGTGCCTTGGGACGTCCTCCTGGCGTGAAAGGCACTATACAAGTATAATTTTGTTGATATTACCGGCATAGGCAACAGCTTCAACTTTATGTACTCTATCAGAATCCCTCATAGTTTGAACACCTCTATCAGATCTCACCTCTGCACGAAGGAGAACCATCCCAGCCTCTCTGGTCTCTCCACAGAAAAGAAGTCCCTCGTTCCTGGTATCATTCTTGTAAATCTCTTTTGCACCCTCTCCAAGCCCTGACATCCTTCCTGAAGTGTGGTGCACAGAATTGCACAAAACTCTAGCTGAGGCCTAACCAGCAATTTGTAAAGGACCATTATAACTTCCTGTCTATTATACTCTAGGCCTATATTTATAAAGCCAAGAATCCCACATCATTTTTTAAGGCCATTTTTTAATGGCCTTGACAACTTACACTGCCAAGGGTCCCATACACTTTTAAAAATTACCTTGACAACTTGCCCTGCCACCTTCAAAGCTTTGTGTATAAGAACCCCAAGGTCCCTCTGTTCCTGCACCCCTTTTAAAATGATACAATTTATCCTATATGTGGAGTCCTGTACCTCAGTGGTTGGAGCACTCGCCTCACAAGCGAGACCTGGGTTTGGTTCCCGGCAGAGTGAAATGTTGGGCAAATTTCCTTTCTTCACATTCCTCTGTTTACCTAGCATAAGTAGGAACCCGGTTGTTAGTCAATTGGCAAATCGCTTTTCTGGGGGTAATAATTTCTTTAACAAAATAATAAATTGGTCACTCAATCCACGACTGTTTATGGAATACTACTTGTGTGCGATTGGCTACCACATTTCTCCCATAAAATATACAGCAGGATCTTTTTGGAGCGTCTAGGTTTGAAATAACGATTTATCACATTATTGAGGCATCTCAAGTGATTCACGGAATATACTGTGAAATAAATTGACTGTATACTTTGTGGAAGAAATGTGACATCCAATTGCGCACAGTAGTGCCCCACAAACAGTTATGGATTCAGTATCAAATGATTTTTAAAACTTATTTTTTGAAGGGATTATTACACCCTGGAAAGCAATCTACCAATCAACTAAAAGAGGCATGTGGAGAAAGAACATTTGCCTTAGGTTTTGCCCTGCCCAGGAATCAAACCCAGGTCTACTCGTTTGCAAGGAAAGTCCTCTAACTAATCTGCAGGACTTCATATATTCCAGTTGCTCCATCATACTATGCTCTAGCCCATTGCTTGGTCCAGAGCTGTTCATTACAGCAAACGTCCAAGGCTAATGGAGGGACACTTCTATTCAGTAAAAGTTTGCAGTGGCAACAGCAGCCCTGTCTGTGGAGAGCAGAGAGCCAGAGACGTGTCGTAGGCCATGTGAACTCAGCTGACAGCTGTTAATGTATTGCAACGGAAACTAATTATTCAGGCTTCTGGTGCCAATAGAGCGTGTGAGCGGGGATTAGCAATGGCTCTCAGTGTAGTGCTGAGAAAGAGAGATACAGAGCACAGGAACACTCGGCACCCCCACGCCAGCAACACCCCCCATGAAACCACCACCCCTAGCATCAACCACCAAAACACATTTCCCTCCCAACATCCACTCCCAACAACACCCCCTTCCCAACATCCCCACCAACAACACATCCCCAGTCTTAGCCCCCAACAACACCTCTTTCCAAGAGCACATAGAATGTCCGCGCTCTCTGGATAAGCTGACCAGATCGTCAAAGCCCTCCAGACTGGTAAGATCCCCGGGTGCGATGGCCTCCCAGTGGAGCTCCAGACCTGTTGGGAGCGTATGATAGTATTCTTCTGACAGGGAGCATGACAGACTTCATGAGAAAAGGTGTGGTCACCCTCTTCTACAAGCAGAAGGCAGAAAAGGAGGAGATTACATACTGGCAGCCAAATGCAGGTAAACCTGGCTTATACTTGCTCCATGACGGCCTCCATGACTCACTCATTCGATGCTGGTCTCACTTGCTGCCGGCCTGGCTGGTCTCATTCGCTACCTCTCTCACCCGCTGCCGGCTGGCTCTCTCTCTCGCTGCCGGCCTGGCTAACTCCCAGGTCCTAGCGCTGTCGTGCCCCCTTTGCACCAACTGGCAAACGATGTAATAGCGAACGTTGCAACATTAAATTAATATATGTTCCCAATGTATCAGCAACATAATAATGAAAGAATGCTAACCGAGGCAACGTTAAGCGGGGTTTACCTGTAAGCTACTCAATGTATATTACCAGCTCCAGGCCAAGGTGATCTCTGAGTAGATCAAGATTGTACTCGGGCAGATGATCAAACCTGCTCGGAACCAGGATGAAGGATCTCGGATAGCATCTCGCTATTCAAGAGATACCATTGCCTACATGCAGGAAAGGGAGATGGATGTTTGAAAGTGAGTCAAAATATCGGTCCAAGACCCTTAATCAGAACCAATCTGATGAAGGGTCGGGACCCATTCTGACGAAGGGTCGTGGATCTGAAACGTTGACTCACTCCATAGAAGTTACTTTCCTTTCTCCTGATGCTGCCTGATCTGCTGAGTGTTCTCAACAATTTCTGTTTTTGTTTCAGATTTCCAGCATCTGCAGTATTTTGCGTATTTGTACATGTTTGAGGTGCTCTCCAAAATAGGCTTTATTGATTTTAAACTGGATCAGGCTGTGCAACCCAATCACAGTAAATGGATTTGAGATGCAGGCATTTCCCATCAGATCTGGAGTCAGGCAGCATTGTCCCCTCCCCCCTACTCTATTTGTCTGCTGCGTAGAGCCATTTGCTCAGGTCATTAGGAGGGATGAGAGCATTAGAGGTATTACCATCCTGGGCAGCCATGGCACACAAGCCAAAGTCTCCCTATACACGAGTGACGTCACCATCTTTTGCTCGGACCAATAATCGGTTGTGAACCTGCTGGACATCTGTGACCACTTTGAAAGGGCTTCAAGCGCCAAAGTAAACCACCAGAAAAGTGAGGTCCTGTACTTTGGTAACTGGCGTAACCGCAAATGTATCCAATTTGTGGTCAGGCCGGACTATATCAAAGTCCTCGGCATCTGGTTCGGGGCCAAGGCACAAAAGCCATCCCTCTCTATATAATCACAAACTGAAATGTCCCCATACTGAGTAAGAAGGTAATATAAATAACAATGTCTTTAATATTTGGCAAGCTGCCCCAGAGACGAGAGAAACTAACACATCAGTCAAGCTAACACTCCCATTAACCACACACACAGAATGTAACTCACTGTACCGTGTGTCCAAACAAAATAAAACTTACTGGAGGAATAACTAGTTTTCCTCTGTGACTAACTTCTGGGTCTGTTTATTCTAAGCACTCTTTGAATAAGCAGCTTATATCTCTGTATATGTTCATCTAAGTCTACTTTCTTAATCTTCTGTACTTAGAAGATCACAACAAACGTAGCCTTACGCTGGCTTCCCGGCCCTGCCGTAGCTCAGGCTGAGCCATTAGGGCAGCTGTGAAGACAGATTACTGTGAGCAAGGCATGCGTAATCACACTTCTGGTGTGAAGCATGTGTCTCCTGCAGTATAATCGCTGCTGAGTAACTGAGGAAGAACGAGAATAAAAGTCCCCAAAATTGTGTTTTAGAAAAAGATTACCGGTAGTTCAAGGTGAAGGTGGAGTGAGAAAGATCATGTCCTACATACCATGAAGTGAATGAAACTAATATCAGCAAACTATTCCTGTTCCAACCAACCCGATTCATTAACCAAGTGATGGGATCACTCAGCTTGAGAAACATCTGACTGCATCCTCACAATTACTGAAAAATAATCCTTACCTACAATTTCTTAATGTTGTGAGGACAGTTCAAACTAATAATAATATTACAATAATAATAATCCTTGCATTTGATATAGCGTTTTTCACATCTTGACGTCTCAAAGCACTTCACAAAATATAAAGTAAAGTGAATTGACTGTATTTTATAGGTGAAATGCGGCAACCAATTGCACACAGCAGTGTCCCACAAACAGTCATGGATTGAAATAACCAATTATGCATTTTGTTTTCTTAAGGGATTATTATCAGGCATGTGGAGTAAGGAAACTTGCCCAAGATTTTGCCCCTGCTGGAAATCAAACCTAGGCCTCACTTAGAAGACAAGTGCTCTAACCACTGAGCTTCAGGATTCCACATGTAAAGTGCAGCTGTATAGTGTACTGTAAAGTGCAGCTATTTTGGGTGAACACAGCAGCCCAATTGTTCATCCATGGAACGAATGACCAATTTTATCTGGCTAGGACACCAGAAGAGAGAAACTCCCTTCTCTTTTTGAACCTTGTGGTGTGATATACCTGAACAGGCAGATAAGACATTGGTTTTAAAATCATATCCAACCTCTGACAACGCAGCACCCTCCCAGCACATCCCATGAGTATCAGCCTAGACTATATAGGTACATGTCTTGATCTGAGGATGGAACCCTCAACCTTTGATTGAGTTCGAGAGAGCTATACACTTAGCCCACCAGGCACACTAAAGTCTTCAGTCTGCACTGACTGGGAGTATATGACATGGAACGTGATGTGGGTGCCGCATTTCACCCACAAATACACAGTCAATTCACTTTTCAGTATATTCTGTGAAGCGCTTTGAGACGTCTAGAAGACGCAAAAAGCGCTGTATCAAAAATGCAAGGATTATCATTATAACGATCGACAATAATAAATATAAAATCATAGAATTATACAGCCATTTGCCCATCGTGTCTGTGTCATATTTTTTAAAACAGCTGTCCAAATCAGTCAAACTCCCCCACACTCTCCCCATAGCCCTTCAAATCTGTCCTCCCCAAATAATTATCTACTTCTCTCTTAAAAAATGATTGAATCGGTTTCTACCACCCTTTCAGGCAATGTATTCCAGATCCAAACAACTCACCTACGTGAAAACATTTCTACTCACTTTCCCTGTTTCTTTTAGCAACTATTTTAAAATCGGTGTCCTCAGGTTACCAACCCTCTCCCCAGTGGAAATAGTTTCTCCTTGTTCACCCTGTCTCTGAATAACTCAAAACTTTCATTAAATCTCCTCTTAAGCTTCTCTGCTCCAATGAGAATAATCCTAGCTTCTCTAACCTCTGCTAATAACTGACGTCCCTCATTCCTGGTAGAATCCTGGTAAATCTCCTTTATGCCCTCTCTAATTCCTTGACATCCTCCCTAAAGTGTGGTGCCCAGAACTGAAGACAGTACTCCAGCTGAGGCATAACCAGTGTTTTATAAAAGTTCATCATAACTTCCTGACTTTTGTATTCCATGCTCTTATTTATAAAGCTTAACAATTAATTCCTTATGATTTTTAACTGCTTTATCTACGTATCCTGCAGATCTCTGTTCCTTCACCCCCTTTAAGAAACTACCATGTAGCTTATACTGCCTCTCCTCATTCTTCCTCACAAAATGTATCAGTTCACATCTATCCACATTAAATTTCATTGGCCATTTGTCTGCCCATTTTACCAGCCTGTCTACGTCCTCTAAAAATGGGCCATTATATTCTTCACTGTTTACCATCTGCTGAATGTGTAAACATAATGGAGAACTTAAACCAGTTGGGACATTTTTTTGAGATGATGGTCATCCTTTGAGGTTCTCCTTTGACAGCTATTTACTCCACCACTGAGACAGCCTGTGTGAAGCATGGTTCTTAACTATTAGCGAGCATGCTTGCAGGGTGCCAGTGTCCACACTGTGTGACAGGGCTGTCTGTACAATATATAAAACCTCTCAGCTATTATGTCATGAGGTAGTACTTTGAGAAATAAGGAATATATTTATATTCAACAGTAAATATTCTGCTGAGAGCTGGTGACTGTGCTAAATTGCTCTCGTTTCTCAGGATTGAGAATCAGAGTGTGAAGCTCCTGACCTGGACACAAAGATAGGCTACTGATTGGCCCTGTCAACCACAGGATAGCAGGAAATGTGGAGGAGGATACGTGATGTGAAATATGTACTTACAGGAAGAGAATAATGCCAGTGTTTGCCATGGCATAAGCAAGACCCAGAATGCCGCTGCCCATGATGGCATTGCTCAGGTTAAACACTGACATCCCGAATGAAGTCTTCCCTTCAAACTGTAAAATAAATTAAATACAAACGAAATGTTAACAGGAAATTTGCACAGGTTTCAATCTCATTCTTGCCCTTAGGTATGAAAAGACAACAACAAAAACAACAACTTGGATTTATATAGCGCCCTCCACTCCAGACAGCTTCTCAGAGCGCTTCACAACAGCGTAGTCCAAGGCCGAGCCAGCTGGAGGGAAGATGTGACCATAGGCGAGGTTGGACTGAAAGGTCTTCAGGAGTGACCTGAAAATGGTAAAGTAGGGGGGTGAAACGGAGGGATTGAGGGAGGGAGTTCCAGAATTTTGGGGTATAGTGACTGAAAGCATGGTCACCGATGGTAGAAAGGAGGATTCAGGGGACAAGGAGGAGGCCAAACGCAGTAGAGCAGAGGGAGCGGGTACTGCAGAGGTTAGAGAGGTAGAGGGTGTGCAGAGGAGTGGAGGGATTTAACACAAGAGTGAGGATCTTGAAGTTGATCCACTCTGTGACAGTGAGCCAGTGAAGTCTGGCGAGGACTCGGGTAATCGGGGAACGAATGTGGGCGGCGGAGTTCTTGTAAGCTGGATTTTCTGAATGGTTTTATGATTTTTTGAATGAGACAAGGGGGTCCTCATCACTGGTCCACCATCGGCTGCCATACCACTACCCCCAAAGAATCTGGAACTCTGCCTCAACGTCTCCACCTCGCCACTTACTTGCCCATCTTCAAATCACACCTGAATGCAGGAAGCTACATTGTGGCGAGCCATATAGATTCATAGATTCATAGATTCATAGAATTTTACGGCACAAAAGGAGGCCATTTGGCCCATCTAGTCTGTGCCGGCTCTTTGAAAAGAGCGATTCAATCCCACTGCCCTGCCCGCTCCCCATAGCCTAATAGACCTGTTCTCTCTAAATAAAGATCTAATTCCCTTTTAAAAGTTGTTATCGAATCAGCCTCCACCACCTTTTCAGGCAATGCATTCCAGATTCGAACAACTCGCTGAGTGAAAACATTTCTCCTCAGCCATATAGATCACTATAAAAATCGTGGAAAATCCCTCCCCTCCAATAAAGACGGAAAAATGTCAATATTCATCTCAGAGAAACGTACATCAGTGAATCTTGTTAATTTCTTCCCCATCTCTGGGTGAGGCAGGAACTCATCACACTCCGCTGTGTTGCCTTCGGTCTCCTCATACCTATAGGCGAGAGCAAGAGGGAAAATGTGAAATGTAAGAGCTTGATAGGGAATAAAGTTTAATACTGATAAGTTCAAGGTTCTACATATAGGATCCAAGAACAGTAAGGAAGCTTGCCAAAGGTTTCGTCCTGCTGGGAATCAAACCCAGGTCTCTCGCTTTCAAGGCGAGTGCTCTAACCACTGAACTACACTACTTCACAATGAGCTACAGGACTTCACAATGAAATAATAATAATCCTTGCATTTAATATAGTGCTTTTCATGTGTTCTAGACCTCAAAGCGTTTCACAGAATATACTGTAAAGTAAATTGACTGTATATTTGTGGGCGAAACACGGCAGCCAATTGCACACAGCAGTGTCCCACAGACAGTTGTGGATTGAAATGACCAATTTTTTTAAAAAAAAATTTGGAGGGATTATTATTAGGCGTGTGGAGTAAGGAAACTTGCCCAAGGTTTAGCCCTGATCTGCCTGTATATGAACACAGGTCTCAGTGCTCTAGAATCCAGAGTGCTCTAACCACTGAGCTACAGCACTCCACATATTTATAGGAAAGAAGTAACTTTGGAATGCTGGAGTTGTGTAGAGGGTCAGCTCACTGCCCAGTGGAAACAATATTGATTCTACTGTATCTATGGTCTCAGTTTTAAGAATAAGGTAAGCTGTTTGTATAATTTATTAAACCTGAATTATTACACCATTGCATTGGTCATCTCCATCAGAATCTCTTATAATTTCTTACAATAATATTAATAATAAAACTCCTTGCCTCGAACCCACAAGGTTCTGACTCAGGGGTGAGAGTGCTGAATCATTGCCACAGCTACATATCAAACCACAGATGTTGCCACTCACTGACCTTTCCTGCTCCGTGGGCACTTTGATGGGAACGGTCAAATCTTCCATGTGATTCCCATTTGGGATCATCTCCACTGCCTCCGGCTCCTTGTCTCCCTGGACGCAATCCATGCAGATCACCTCGTACAACGATGAAAAGAGGATAGGTGGGGTGAGAGGGGTCTGCTCTCCACAATCTTTGTCCTCAAAACGGCTGCAAATTACTGTCAAGACAACAACAACAAAATTACATTTCTATAGTGCCTTTCACAAGACAAGAGAACATTGGTTACAAATCTGATGTCAATTATAATCTGCTTTGTGGGAAGATGCCCTTTGTTATCACAACATCAGTCTTGATGAAGAAGACCCTACTGTCCTGATGCATCCAAAAGTATTAATGTGGGTTTTTAAATCCTACACCTCTGTGAGGTCTCCTCTGCCCTCCTCGTTGCACTTAATTTTACCTTCATCACATCTCTCAACATATGCTAACTCAAAGGAGAAGCCTACCAATTTATGAGAACAATCTTTACCAGGATGATCCCAGGGTGGAGTGGTTTTGGGCTGTGATCATAGACTGAAAGAAATGAGACTTCTTCTGTTAGAACAAAACAGGTTGAGGGATGACCTGATCAAACTATTTAAAACAATGTGAGGTTTTGATGGAGTCATAGAGAGACATTATTTCCACTGGTTGGTGAGTCAGTGACTAGAGGGCATCAATTTAAGCTGGTTAGTAAACGAACAAATGGGGAGGTTAGGAGAATTTCACATACAGAGCAGTTACGATATAGAAAGGCCTGCTGGGACTGATGGTTGAATGATATCAATAGTAATAATAATCCTTGCATTTGATATTGCGCTTTTAGGATCTGAACCATTCAAAGAAAGAACTATGAACATTGAAAGGAGAGGTGGTGGAGGAGGATAGAGTGGTCAACGGTACCAAAGGCAGCAGAGAAGTAAAGGTGGGTGATGAGGCAGAGGGAGCCCTGATCATAGATGGCCAAAATGTCATTTGTCACTTTGACCAAAGCTGTTTCTGTGCTGTGGGCGGCACGGAAACCTGATTGGAGGGATTTGTGAAGAGAGTGGCAGGAGAGAAAGGAGTGAAGCTGGGAACCAATGATTCGTTTCATCCAGGACCGTGGAAAGAAAAGGGAGGTTGGAGAGGGGTGATAGTCTAAAAGCAGGAATGGGTCTAATGAGGGTTTTTTTTAAGGATAGGAGAGATGACGGATGTTTTTAAAGGGGTGGGAACTGTGCCAGTGAATTAGAAGATATTAGCCTTCAAAAGCGAAACAGATAGATATCAACCAGGAATCAGAATGCCCAGACCTCCACAGAAAGCTGGCTTATTCAAATATTCTGTTGCCAAATCTTGGAGCCAGTTCAATTCCTAAGAGTCCTCCACTTCCAGGACAATAGTCACAAGTTGATCATTTGATATCCGACAATACAGGTCTGAGTCCTGACTTGGTAGATAGTAAATGGCAGAAACTTCTTGCGAGCTTCCAAGTGAGTAACACAGCTCAGCATGAAATGCATTGAGAGCATTGCCATCGTCTTCCTGACTGCAGCTCGTGTACACCTCCCTTCCCATTAAATGATTGTACCACCAGTTGGAAGTGCGGAGTTTAAGCAGCAGTCATTTGCCTCTTTGCAGGCCAATCAAGTTCAATTCCAGGCGCTGGATGTTCGAATGTGTGTTCACAAACTCGGATCTAGGTACTGCCTTCCAGCAATTGTCAGCCCAAACCTCAGAGTTTCGTCATCAAATATCTGGAGGACCTTTAGAGGACAGCTGGTGATATGACAGCCACTTTTGTGTTCTCGAAGTCCAAGTCAAATACTGAGTATTGCTCAACAAAAGATGTTTTAATCCAGGTTCTCATGTAACAGGCCTTGGCAAACAAACCCGTCCAGTGTGAAGCTAGCTCCGCCTCCAGATAGCTCAGTGATAGGTCAGTGTAGGCTGGAGCTCCTGTAGTCGCTTCCCATGTTTACCACAAGTCCACCTCACAGCTTTCCATATCAACCGTACAGTAATAATAATCCTTGCATTTTCTATAATGCTTAATCCCGTCATTGAGATGTCTCGTAACACTTCACAGGATACAATGTAAAATGAATTGACTGTATATATTGTGGGCAAAACGCGGCAGCCAATTGTGCATAGCAATGTCCCACAAGCAATCGTGGAATGAGTGGTCAAATTATGATTATTATTGTATTTTATTTTGCAGCCCTCGGTCAGATGACAGGCTGCCAGTTACCTCCATTCCCCTGTGCGTGGGTTTGGTTGGAGAACGGAGCGCTGTTTGAGAATGAATATATGAACAGTTCAGTGCTGAGTCTGCAAACTCTATCGTATTCTCTTTGGAGCCTTGTTGCCTTGTTCATGAACCCTCGCCCCAAACTATTTGTTTACTTTCTTTTTTTCCCAACTTTCTCTCTCTGCAAATCACATTAACACACAGTTGTTTTCTTTCACTTGAACAAAAGCCTTGACTTTGCTTGTGACCCCACACACCAGCGCTGTATTCCTGCTTTCCACTAATGTTGTCCTCCCTGTGTTACCTGCACTCTGCTCAGCTCAATGTAACACAATGTATAACATAGATGCCTGGTGACTGAACTACTCCTTTTACCAGCCATAGGACTAACTTGCTATTCGCAGCTCAATGTTGCTTAAAGCGCAGATCCCAGTCTGCGATCTAAGCCATCAGTGTAGCCCTAGGGAACCACCATATTGTCAGAGGTGCATCCGTTAGAGGAGATGTTAAAACAATGACCTGTCTGCCTATTAAGATGGCATTTACTTGAAACAAGAAAAAGGTTTTTCCCGAGGTGCCAGCCAACAATTCTCCAGAAAAATTAGTCATTAAGGCTGTTTGTGGGCCATAGCTGTGGGCTGGTTGGCTGCTAGGTTTGCCTGGTGGCTTAGATGTATCGCTGTGTTGACACACGAGCTGTATTAAAAACACTTCAGCAGTCAACATTTAGAGCCCAGGGTACATTTGGGGTTTGGAGAGTCATTGGGGTTTATTATAAGCCCTGTTTAAAGCAGGTATAAACCATGTTTTAAACAAGATTCATAACCTAGACCCCAAACGTTGACTCATTTTATGTACACCGTAAGGAGGCCATGTGTAGACCATGTGTAAACGTTGTTATTGATTAATGAAAAAAAGGGAATGAAACGTTCTTCATGGTCTGCTTCTTTCCTTGTTATCCATGCTGTCCAGCGTGGAGGGCGCTTGTTGTTGTTGTTGTTATCATCTAATTCTTACTGCTGTGATTCAAAGTGGCCTGCAGTGAATTGCCCGTACTCATACCTATCCCCTCCTCACCACCGGGCAGTGGTGAGAAGGGGATAAGTATCTAGGGGATCTAAGGTGAAGCTCAGAGCTATGAGTCCACACAATACACACAGCCTTTGTTCCTGAGGTTTCCTCTTCAACTGCTGTCACAATCACACTGCTGGTGCCAGGACTCAGGCATAATGTCCCGTGTTCTTTCCAAACATCATGCACCTCCCTCACATTGCCCCAGAGGAGAGGGTGCCCAGGGAGAAGGTGCCCTAGGTAAGGTGCCCAGGTGGTAGAGGTGCATTGAGTTTAAGATCCTTGTGGTGATATTGAAAGCTCCCCCCTCTGCATGGTTTTGACCCCCCTGACGTGCTCAGAGGAGGTGACGTTGGTGGTGCCCTGATGACCTGGAAGTCATCCATTTAGCGCAGGGATCAGCAGACTGCAATGACACCTCATTACTGTATATTGTGGATCAAACCACTGAGAACACATGATTCCACTGTGAATATCTCTACTGAGATCACAACAACAAATTGCATTTATACAGTGCCTTTCATATTGGGAGTATATCTCAAGGTGCTAGAAAGTGAAGGGTTTGCACTTGAGTTAGGGACTCGAGTCAAGAAGGGTGGAGGATAGCTGTGTGGGGGTGAAAATATGACTGAGGCACGGGTCAAAGAGGAACGTCTTGGGACGTGCCTTAACAATGACGTCCCAAGGGACTACACAGACAGTATTTTGGATCCAAGCTGGGTTTTGAGATTCAGGAAGGTGGAGGGCTGGAGGGAAGGAAGTTGATTGAAACCAAGGTCGAAGTGGAGGGCCTCAAGGTGGACCTTGAAAGAGCCAAGGGATGGGGCAAAGTGGAGGGACTGCAAGATGGAATTCCAGAGGGTGGGGGCAGAGTGGCTGAAGGCCCACTTGCTAATGATGGGGCGGGGGAGTTGGGGGACGTGAAGCAGACCAGAGCCTGCTGAGCTGAGGGTGTGGCCAGGTTGGTGGGGGTGTTGGGAGGTCACAGAGGTAGAGAGGGGACCAAGGCCATGGTGGGCTTTGAAAGTGAGGACCAGCATCTTGAACTGTATCCTCTGTGCGATGGGAAGCCAGTGGGGTCGAGCAAGAATGGGAGTGATAGGGTCATGAAGCCTAGTGCGAGAGAGAACACAGGCTGCAGAGTTCTGGATGATCTGCATCCTGGGCAGGGAGGATTTTGCAAGCCTGGATGTTATAAATGCATGTACGGAGGTGGAGGAAAGTAGAGCAGGACATGACACAGAAGTGGCGTAGAAGGGATAATTAAGGGTCGAACAAGATGCCATGGTTACGTACTGACTTAATGAGAAGGAGTGTGTATCCATGGATGGTGATGTTGTCAGTGCCTGAGGTGTGAAGACTCTGTCTGGAGGCAACCAGGAGAGCCTCAGTCTTGTTGACGTTTCTCTCAAGAATGTTAGCCCTCATCTTGGGCTTGATGTCCGACAGACCTTAAAGCAGGCAAGTTCAAAGAATGGGGGCAGACAGGACCTGACCACCAATGGTGGAAATGACAGGCTGGGGAATATGGAATAAGCCAGCGGCCGCCAGGGTGAAGGGAGGTTGCTTGCTTTTAGAAGGTCAGTAGCATGGGCAAGACTTGGGCTTTAAAAATGATGACGAGTATCTTGAACTCAAAAAATTCGATTGAAGATCTCTACTGTCCGCTGTGGTCATGGTGGGGTGGGGGTGGAGGTAGTGTGAGGGGAGAAGTGACCGAGGGAAACCGAAGGAGACAATGACGGGGAGAGTGTCCCAAGAGCTGGGGTGGCTGTGATCAGAGAAACAGGGCAACAGCAGCATGTGTTGTGCTCTGAGCGTTTAAGCGCCCTCTGACACTCCCCTACGTGGAGGACGCTATATAAGTGCAAGTTGTTATATCCAAGAGCCCCTCCAATCGGGCACCCGCACACAGCACGGAAACTGCTCTGGTCAAGATCATAAATGTTATCCTAACCATCTGTGGCCAGGGCTTCCTCGACCTATCCACCGCCTTCAACACCTCCTCTCCTCCCACCTCAACCTTCAAGGTTCTGTCCTTGACTGGTTCCTGTCCTATCTTTCAACCTGCCTGCACTTTGTGTCCACCAACAGCTTTTCCTCCAGCCCCCGCACCATCTCGTGCAGCATTCCTCAGGGCTCTATCCTTGGTCCCTTCACCCTCTACATGCTTCCCCTCGGTGACATCATCCGCAGACATGGGAGTAAATTTCCATATGTATGTGGATGCCACCCAATTCTACCTTTCCGCTTCCAACCTCAACTCCAGGACTACTGGTGAGCTGACTGCCTGCCTGTCTGACATCAAGCCCTGGACGAGAGACAACCTTCTCCAGTTGAATGTCCGCAAGACTGAGTCCCTCCTGATTGGCCCGCGTCAGCGTCTCTGCACCTCAGATGCTGGCGGCATCAGCATCCGAGGATGCACTCTCCACCTCTCAGAGCCAGTCGGAAGCCTGGGCTGCCCTGAACTGTCCTTCCTCTCCACATCCCAGTCCTGCCTTCCACCACTTTCGCAACATTCGTCAAACTCCGCCACTGCCTCACCCCTCAGGCTGCCAAAACCCTTGTCCACGCAATCGTCACATCAAGGCTCGACTATGGAAACTCCCTCCTCGTCTTCCCCTCACAAGCTGCAGATCATCCAGAACTCCGCAGCTCGTGTACTCTCCCGTACCAAGCTCCGCGACCGCATCACTCCTACCCTTGCATGGCTCCGTTGGCTCCCCATCAACCAGGGGATCGAATTCAAGATCCTCATCCTCACTTTCAAGGCCATTCACAACCTTGCTCCTCCTATCCCTCCGTCCTGCTGTCCCGCTATGAACCTGCCCATCCCCTCCGTTCAGCGGGCTCCTGTCTGCTCCAGGTCTCCCGCCCTACCATGTCAGCCTCTCTGCCCCCACACTCTGGAACTCCAGCCCACAGTCCCTTTGCCTCGCTTCTTCCCTTGCCTCCTCTCTGCTGCCCTATCAACTCTCTCCCTCCTCTCCTAACTCTTTCCCGCCCCTTCCCCTACCCTCTCTCTCCCCTCCCACTCGGGTCCCAATCTGACCATTCAATCCGCCTTAAAGCATATTCTGTGAAGCACTTTGAGATGTTGCAAAGGCATTATGTCAAATCCAAGGATTATTATTGACATCAGTGGGAGAAACAGCCAGACTATGGTCACTCAGGAGCTCTGCACTGTCCACAGGTACACCAACCAATGAAGGGCATTTTGGTGCCATGCTTTCTTGGGGGCAAACTGACAGTGCCCAGAACCTGGCAGCAGCCGGCCAGCCCTGCCAGCCCTGCCAGCCCAGCCAGCCCTGCCAGCCCAGCCAGCCCTGCCAGCCCTGCCAGCCAGCAGTGTGGTTTGTGGGCTGACAGTCAGTATCTCAGGGTAGCCCAGAGGCTAATGACAAGGCTTGGACAAACTCCCAGGCAATGACACAGACACACACACACACACATACAAACCGTTCAATTAAGTTCACGTATTGAATTTCACACCACCCAAGATAGCCAGCAGCCTGGGTCAGCTTAGAGCTGCTCACATTAGCACTGACATCTTAGCTAACATTTGCGACTAATCTCTTCTGATTGCTGGACTTATCTAGGTCAGGAATAGTATTAACACAAAGCCTGCGTTAAGGCTGTCACTGATTCCGGACAGTTTAGTGGAGGCGCAAAGCGCTCACTCACTTTTACAAAGAACTTCAGCAAAATTGTTGTGGTCGCCCGCCCTGTGCCGGGCTGGCCGCCCCCCCCCCCCCCCGCCCTGTGCCGGGCTGGCCGCCCCCCCCCCCCCCCCCGCCCTGGCCGCCCCCCCCCCCCCCCGCCCTGTGCCGGGCTGGCCGCCCCCCCCCCCCCCCCCGCCCTGTGCCGGGCTGGCCGCCCCCCGCCCTGTGCCGGGCTGGCCGCCCCCCCCCCCCCCCGCCCTGGCCGCCCCCCCCCCCCCCCCGCCCTGTGCCGGGCTGGCCGCCCGTTATTTTACACACACGCGACAAAAGAAACCGATCACATACCGGTATCTCATTCCAGGTTTCACCTTCACGTTCGCCTGGTGGTGTGTTACCATTAGCTTTTGCAAAGCAACAAATAACGTTTGTGACTTACCCTGAGCAGGGCTGAGGCAACTTCCCTGAGACCCCCTGAGATACCTCCCCAAAGCAGTGATTCACAACTGAGCACACGGTAGCGGTCTGTCCACTGTCACTCTCTGTGAGTATTAGTGAGCTGGAGAGTTCCGCCCCCCTACCACACACACACATACACACACACACACACACATACATACATACCTCTCTTGTCTCTCACAGCCTCCCAAACCCACCCCCAGCGTCACCACACACACACACACACACAGAGGACAGTCAGATCATTCATCAACTCCTACACAACACAAACGTTTGCACTCTCTCTCTCTCTCTCTCTCACACACACACAGTATCACAGCCCTGCTTACAAACATATAAGAAGCAACACAAACCTGCTTGCATACTCACACACACTTAAACAGCAATCCCACTCTCCTCCCTGCACCCATCTCAATAACAACAACTTTGATTTGTATAGCGCCCTCCGCGCCGGACGGCGTCTCAGAGCGCTTCACAATATCCGATCCCGGGACCGAGCCGGGGGCAGGGGCAGAAAGGTGACCCAAAGCTCGGTCCAAGAGAAAGGTCTTTTAACTGTGGCCTGAAACTGGGGAGAGAGGGGGCGAGGCAAAGGGAGTGAGGAAGGGAGTTCCAGAGCCTTGTTTATGGGAGTGAATGAGATTTTTCGTATGTCTGAGTTTCTTTTCAATCTCAACTGCTTTCAGGATAGAGCCGAGCTCCAAGTACATCCACTGAGCAGCGTAACACACACCGGCACCGCCTTTCTCAGGCAATCTGCCCTCCAGACTCTTAGGACAGCCAACTCCTGTTATTATATTCCCATTTTCCCCCCCTTCTCCTTTCTCTTTACTTCTGTACTTTCCAAGTAACTGGGGAGGTGTCTGACATACTTGGAATCACTCCGATCAGCCGGGTGTGTGACAAATATGGGAAGCCATCACCACGATCAGCCGCGTCCCGATGCATTCGGAAACCCATCATTGTGATCAGCCTGGTATCTGACACGGAAACTCTTTACCGTAATCAGCTGGGTGTCTTGACACACATGGAAACCCAGCACTAGGCCTGAAGGTCGCCAAACCAAATAACAAGAGTTCACATAATAATAAAATAATAATCCTCACATTTGATATAGCACATTTCATGTCGTCTAGACATCTCAAAGCACTACACAGAATATACTGTAAAGTGAATTGACTGTATATATGTGGTTTGTGCGTATGGCATGGAGGTTTCAGTCTGCCTGGAGGGATGAGCTCTGCTCATTTAATCCCAGACTGTATTTGGTGAGGGAAGGCAAGAGCCAAGGTTTGGGAATCCTGGCCCTTTGTGTGTTGAGGTAACTACTGAAGTTTTATGTGATAAATCACTGAGAACATTTGTAAGTTTCCTGCTGCTTTCCAGCTTGGACTACATTTTGAATTCCAGGCAGTGAGGAAGAATATTCCTAATACACACCTCTCCTGCATGTCCCACTGACAAGCCAGTCTGTGGGACATGCAGGAGCAGGGGCCAACAGTACCTGTCAATACCTGTAAACTGCCAACTACCCCACCAGTACAGAGGACTGATTGACCGGCTCGTGATATTCCATTGCAAGCCTGTCTTCAGCTGCCAACTCAATCCCAAAGCCAACTTTTACTTCTTCCTCACAAACACAAACCCACACAAGTATATTATGTACCCACCCCTATCACTGCGGCGTCCGTGTCGGGGTCATGTTCCCCTTTTCTACAGGGAGCAGCTACATGAGTGGGCTAGACTCGGTTCTGCAATCATTTTATAGGAAGATGAGCTTCATAGTGGGGTGACTATGTATTTGCAGCACCTTGGGATGTCCTCCAATGCCTTGGGGTGTCCTTCCGACGTGAAAAACGCTACACAAATGCAATTTTGTTGTTGCTGTAGACAAATGTAGCAGCAACATCCCATAGGAGCCATAGACAGGACACTGTGAGAAACTCCCTTCTCTTTTCCACTAGTGCTATAGGATAGTTGACATCTAACTGAATAGGCAGCATGTTTAACATCTCAACTGAGGGATAAGCCCTTCCACTCTCCGCCCCCAACCCGGCAAAGAAATACATTGGAACATCAGCCTTGACTGTGACCTTCTGAAGCAAAAGTGCCAGTAACTGAGACAGACTGGCATTACACAGTGTGGTTTGTGGTTTTACAGTAACTTTCAGTGTGATTTTCAGTGTATTGAGAATTAGTTCCGAATACATTGAAAACTGTGAAAATGAATATCTAGAGCGTCTGATTTACAAGCTGTGCAGAAACACATTGGGTAATGTGATAGTTGTTGACTCATGAATTGCAGACTGACGACAACTGGTTGTAAGTGAGATAACAGGCGTGGGGTTGAGGTGCAGAGCATTTATCCCCCGTCAACCCAACATATCCCAACCTAACTCCAACACAACTCAACGCAATCCACCCCAACCCCACCCCATCCAGTTCTAAGACAACCCCAACCCAATCCCAACTAAATACAAAGCCAACTCAACCCAAACCACTCCAAAGCCAACTCAACCCAAACCACTCCAAAGCCAACTCAGGAAGGGGAGGAACGTCTTCAGGTGTGACCTGAAGATGGGGAAGGAAGGGGCAATGTGAAAGGGTTGGGGAACGTTGTGGCTGAAAGCACGACTGCCGATGGACAGTAGAGTGGTGGATGCGGGGACAAGGAGGAGACTGGACCCAGTACAGCGGAGGCAGCAGATACTGCTGTGAGGAGTGAGGTTAGAGAGATAGGTGAATGCCAAGCAATGGAAAGATTAAAACACTAGAGTGAGGATCTTGAAGTCAATCCACTCTGAAACAGGGAGTCAGTGGAGTCTGGCAAGGACTGGGATAATTGGGGTATGAAGTTTGGTGTGAGTGAGAATGCAGATGGCAGACTTTCGGATGCGCTGAATTTTGTGAATAACAATAATTATTTTTTTTACATCGTTTAATTTGATATAGCACCTTTCATGTTTTCTAGACATCGCAAAGCGCTTCACAGAATATAGTGTAACATGAAATGACTGTATATTTTATCAGTGAAACATGGCAGCCAATTGCGCACAGCAGTGTCCCACAAGCAGTAATGGTTTGAAAATGACCGATTTATTATTTTTTTGAGGGAATATTATTAGGCATATGGAGACAGTAAACTTGCCAAAGGTTTCACAGATCGACGACAGACCGAGTTGAACCCAGGTCCCTCACTTGTGAGGCGAGTGGTCTAACCACCGAGCTACAGGACTCCACAAGGTGGAGGTGAGGAGATCAGCGAGGAAGGCATTAGAGTAGTCCTACTGATAGGTGACAAAGGCATTGATAAGGGTTTGGGCAACTTTTGGTGTGAGGTATTAATGGAGACAGGCAATTTGGCGGAGATGGAAGAATGAAGGACGGGCAGTAGAGAAGGATGGCGTGATACCCAGAGTTTGAGAGTAGGTTTTTTAAGGGGTGTGATGACTGTGGTTTTGAGGGTGAGTGGGACTGATCCTGAGGAGAGGGACTGGTTCATGGGGGTCTACCAGCAATGGGCAGAGGAGGAGGAATTGGTGATCAACAATTGGTTGGGAGGTAGTTGAGGGAGCAAACAATTTCATTGTGGCAATGGTGGATGAGAGGGAAGAAGGCAAGACGGGAGCAGATTGATGTAGGATGGGGGGCTGTGGCAGGAGCTGAGACCAGGGTGAGTGAGGGAAGCAGAATGGGGGATGGTGGTAGGTGATAAGGGTGGAAGGATGAGGCTGTCAGGAAGATGTTGTCAATTTTGGAGGTAAGGAAGTCCATCACCTCATCGCACTTGGAGTTGGATGTGATGACTGAGGGTGCTTGTGGGGGTGCACAAAGGAAGAGATGGACAGTGGAGAATAGGAATTTGGAGTTAATTTTGGCTTCCAGAATGATGTTTGAGTAGTGCACAGTTTTTCCTTGTAACAGGGAAAGGTAGCAGATGTGAAAATGCTTGGGCCACAGCTGGTGAGGCTGGTTTTCTGACAACTGAGCTCGAGCAGCCACGTTTGGGATATTATGGAGCGGGAATGATTGTTGTACCAGGGGGAATGGGTTGGTTTAGAGATGGTTCTGTATTTCAGGGGTGAGGGAGTTGAAGGTGGAAGAGAGGCAATCATGGAACAGCTTGATGGCTGCTTCAGCGTCACTACCAGCACAATGCGAAACCAACTCATCCTGAACCCAAATCCAACCTACATCGAACCTAACCCCAACCTCAGTCCAACTCCAAACTAATACAAAACACCCCCACAACTTAATTCACCAAACTCCCAACCCAATGCAAATCAAACCCAATCCCACACCAGCCCAATTTAACTCAACCCAACCCAGCTGACCACAACACAACCCAACACAATTCAACCAATCCCAATCCAATGCTAACCCAACTAACCCCTGCCTAAGCGAACCCGAATTTAACCCAATCCCTTACCCCAATCCGACCCAGTTTAACCCAACCCTGACCCTAACCCAAACCCTGACTCAACCCAACTCAACCCAAGCTAATTCAACCCTGATCAACCCAACATGATCTGTGAATCAAAGGAGGATCTTTGTCTCTCTATTGTTGGAAGATTGTCCTGAAGCTTAAAAACAACTGAAAATTTGACAGCACAAAAGGTTGCCATGTAGCCCATCAACTCTGCCCTGCCATTCAGAGCAAGCTGTATATCAATCCCACTGCCCGGAGTATTCCCACAAATCCTCAAGCCTCTAAAGTTTTAACCTTTGCGTTGGCCGGAACTGCAGCATAAATAATAATAAGAACAATCCTTGCATTTGATCTTGCACCTT
Organism: Hydrolagus colliei; assembly: GCA_035084275.1. Taxonomy (NCBI): domain Eukaryota; kingdom Metazoa; phylum Chordata; class Chondrichthyes; order Chimaeriformes; family Chimaeridae; genus Hydrolagus; species Hydrolagus colliei. The sequence continues at coordinate 7,801,621 of CM068753.1, forward strand.
ATCACTTCATCAAGATCCTCTTCCTGGTCTCAAAGAGCTTTACAGGATATACTGTAATATAGAATGACTCTGTATTGTAGGTAAAGGCAGCTGACAATTTATGCATAGCAATGTCCCAAAACAGCCACAACTCATTTTATCTGGGGTTTGTCAGCTCAACCCCAACTCAGGACCCCAGGTGAGAGAAAGTCATTAAAAAATGTTGTCATGCAATCTTTAACATCCAGCTGAACACTCACAAATGAGGTTTGAGTTCAACATATCATCAAAGGATGATACCTCCAACAATGTAATAAACCTCAGGAGCCTTATGTTGTAATGATTAAGTTGTTTGAAATAACAACAAATTGCATCACAACTTGACTTAGCACTTGACAATGCTGAGCCATCATCAGTAAATGATGCTAAGATGGGGGAGAGGGTGACAAAAGGCATGGTCGAAGAGGAAGACCTTAAGGCGCAATCTGAAGATGGGGCACGGCAGTGGGACAGAGGAAGTGTTCCAGAGTTTTGAGTTGTAGTGGCTGATAATGCTGCCACCGATGATGAAACAGAGGGCATAGACATACAGGAGGCCTGAGCCAGTCGAGTCAGGGTAGCCGGTAGTGGGTTGATGTGTAGGCAGATCAGAGAGATAGGGAAGTGCTGGGGGATGCAAAGATTTGAAAATGGGTGTGTGGATCTTGAAATTGATCCATTCAGTGATAGGGAGCCAGTGGAGCCTGGCTAGAACTGGCATGAAGGGGGATAGGGAGTTTAGTGCAAGTGAGTATGGAGTTTTAGATCAGCAGATGGTGATGACTGGGAGACCGGTGAAGAGGGCATTTAAAAAGTCAATTTGGGAGATAGCGAACACATGGATGAATGTTTCAGCTGCATCTAGGGAAGGCACAGATGGAGGCAGACAACGTGACAGAGGTGGAGGAATATGATCCTGATCAAGGACCAGATGTGGAGAAGGAAGGACAGCTGTGGATCGAACCTACCTAGGTTTTGCACGTAGATGAGGAAAGGGAAAGTAAAGCAGCTTGTTAATTTTGTTTGTTTAAAGGTAATACATTAGCATGGATTGGAGAGTGGCTATCAGGAATAATAATAATAATACTAATACTAATACTAATACTACTACTAATACTAATAATAATAATAACAACGATAATAATAATCCTTGCATTTAATATAGCACTTTTCATGTCTTCTAGCCGACCCCTGTCCCACACCCAACCCATCCTACTATCAGTGGACGGGCTTTCAGCCTCTCTGCCCCCATACTCAGGAACTCCATCCCACAATCCCTTTACCTCGCTCCCTCCCTCACCTCCTTTAAGGCAGGTCTCAAGACTTTCCTCTTTGTTTGTGCCTTATGCTTCCCTCCCAAATCTCTCCCTCCCCTCCTAACTCTCTCCCGCGCTCCCCCCTACCCTACCCCTCTCCTTTGCTCGGGCCCAACCTGATCATTCGGTGCCTTGGGACATCCTCCCAACCTGAAATGCGCTCTATAAATGTAATTTTGTTGTTGTATTCTCAGTTTGGTCTGGATACTCATTAATATGATGATGGGTTTCTGCATGTATCAGACTCCTGTCTGACACCACAAAAAATATTTAAATATCACACAAATTTCCACTGCACAATTCGTGAGCTATGTCACAACATTGAGGGCTGTGTGAAGCCCCAAGCTTCTCAGTGCCAATTAGGAAGAATGAGCCTCGGCAGTGGGCTCTCTTCATGTCCCAAGCACCATAGCAACCCTCACGGCCAGTCAATCTCAACCGGTTAATATCACTGGCTGCAGAAATCTCATAATGGAAATCACAGGAGGGTGTGAATTTAGCAACAACACAGCTTTAGTCTCCAAACCCCAAATTAACAATCTTCTCACACACTTAGAAACAATGCCAGAAAGGTTGCAACTCAGTATTTTTCCCCCCAAAAGTTCTGTCAATAAGCAAGGTGAAGTACAGCTTGTGATCGAGACACAGTGACGCTGAGCAGATACCAGCCATGCGTGATGTATGAGGGGCATCAACATGGCATTCTCCATAAATCAAAGGCACTGCGGATTGTCTTCTGGGTTTGTCCAGTGGGGGGGAGGAGGGGCAATGTGATAGGGTGGGGGGGAGCGGTATGGGGAGGCGGTGTGGGAGATGGGGCGGTGTGAATGGGAGAGGGGCGGTGTGTTGGGGAGGGGAGCGGTGGGTGGGGGTTGGGGGGGGGGGTACGGGGGCTGTTGTGGGGGGTGCGGTGTGTGGGGGGCATCAGGGGGATTATGCTGGAGTGTGATTTGGCGGAGGCCAGAGCAGAGCAGTAGGTTTCGATTTGGTCACATCAAGGCTCGACTATGGAAACTCCCTCCTCGTTGGTCTTCCTGGTTCTTCACTTCACAAGCTGCAGATCATCTCTCCAGCAAACAGTCATGCACAGGACAGGGTTCACACCAGCCTGGCTCACAACGCACCAGCCAGGAACAGTAAGACCCACTTACCCAGACTCTGAGCTGTGGATTCCCGCTGCAGTCCTGGGGGCAGTGTTGTGCTGTTGGAGGAGCTAGGCTTGTTTCTGCCCACACAGGTGGACGTTGAAGCTCCCATGGCACTATTTGAAAAAGAGAAGAGTTTCTCTCAGTGTCCAGACTAACAAACTGCAAATAAATTGATCAATCAGCCTCATGGCTGTTTTGGAGACTTTGCAGAGTGCACACTAGTTGTTGGATACTCCCCAAATAATAATAATAATAATTATGATCCTTGCATTTGATATCGCGCTTTTCATATCTTCTAGACGTCTCAAAGCACTTCACAGAATATACTGTAAAGTGAACTGACTGTATATTTGTGGGTGAAATGCAGCAGCCAATTGCACACAGCAGCGACCCACAAATAGCCATGGAATGTTAGCCCCAAAACACAATTGCTAACAATCACTCTTGCGATGTATAAGGTATCAAAAATACATTATAATAATAATCCTTGCATTTGATATCATGCCTTGTCACATCACAGAGAGTCTCAAGAATATACTGTAAAGTGGATTGGCTGTGTATTTTGTGGTCAAGGATCTTCTTTGTCATGTCTTAACGTCAGAGTCCATCAAAAGGTCTAAACTACAGATTGGCTAGGTTTGATCTCAGATTTGAAATAAATGTTTAAATAAGCAGCAAGGTGTGAGTGTCACTCATTTCAAATTTCCCTAAACTCTATGAAATTAAAGATTTTTTACGCATATCTTTCTAACTGTATCCAGTGGTTGCTTGTGGGAAACTTAAGCAATGCCTTCTTAAGTACCTGCTCTGAAAGTGTTAAAGGTTTGTGAAGTTAAAACAATGAAATGTTTGCACGGGAATCAGGAGGTGTCAGCCTGACTCAGTTGATAGCACTCTTGCCTCTGAGTCAGAAGATCGTGGACTCAAACTCCATATGTGCATTTGGAACTAGCATAGTCTACATGGACACAAGAAAATAACGAAAACAACTTACACTGATATAGTAAGTAATGCGGGGTAGTGTCTCAGGGTGTTTAACAGTGGTGGAGCCTGACTCTGAGCCAGCGGGTGGGTGGGGGGTGTGGCCGTAAACACGAAGAGGAAGGTGTTCAGGCAGTACTTGAAGAGAGAGTGGGGCGAGGTGGAGGGACAGAGGGAGAGTGTTCCAGAATTGGGGGCAGAGTGGCTGAAAGCGCAATCTCCAATGGTGGGGCGGAAGGTGTGAGGGACAAGCAGGAGCTGGTGCCAGTCGAGGATTGGGGAGTGAGGAGAGGTAGGGAGCTGCAGGAAGTGAGTGGATTTGAATACGAATGTGAGGATCTTGAAGTCGATCCATTCAGTGATGGCAAGTCAGTGGAGTCTGCCCAGAACTGGTGAGATGTCGGTGCGGAGTTTGGTCTGGGTCGGTAAGTGAGCGGCAGAGTTCCTAATCAGCTGGATCTTTTGGGCGGTGGAGCTGGGAAGACCAGCAAGGTGTGCATTGGAGTAATCCAAGTGGGACATGACAGATGCATGCCTGAGGGCTGTAAAAAAAACACACAAAATATTGCATGTCCTCTGAAACTACACCCACTTCACGTGAAATCCAGGTAGGGGCTGAGCTCCTTTCATCTCTGGGAATGCCGAAATAACTTACAAAATTGTATTTTAACAAAATATTATCCCATAAATTGCTTTACTTTCAAATTATTTTGTTGAAATTTCTGGCCAGGCGTTGGACATCCACTTGTTATCCAGGCACCTTCCTTTCCAATTAATCTTTCCCTCCACAGGGAATACCCTCCACAGGAATCTGCAATTCTGAGGCTCAAAGCCACTTGCACCATCTTATGCCAGCGCCAGCCAGCAGCTCCCCAAACACTGGCCCAGTTAGGGATTCCTGCCTCGGATATTGAAACTGAAAGAAATGAGGCAACGGAGAGCATGTGGAGAGCACGTGGAGAGGGCTGATACACTCACAGATACATCACTCTAGTGTTAACCAGAAACTAATCTGAAAGTGATTCGGATCTGTAAATGTACATGTCAATATCAAGAGCACAAGGTATGAACAGGAGAACAACCTACCTTGTGAAGCATGACTCAAATCCTTTGCAATAAATGCAAGTATTTATTGCACAGGACAGTGACCATTATAATAAGCTTGTGTCAGCGCTTTTAATGTCACAAAGTGCTTTCCAGGTATTTGGTGTCCAGTGTAGTGACCATGAATTTGTAGGCAAACACAGCAGTCAATTTTGCATGTTGCAAGTGTAATGTTCTTTAATCCACAATGTTGATTCAATCCAATCTTTATTGCAATTTTACAATCCAGCTTCTTTCCAATACTCTCTTTCACTCTCTCTAGTCATTATTCCCCAGAATCCTTGTGTACCTGTCCCATACTTAATTGCCAGTTATGCTGTTAACTCTAATATGCAACACACCATACTTAATTAAAGTTAATATGCAACAGCAAGGTCCCACAAACAGCTGAATAACTCTGAGACACTGCCCTACGTGAAGAGAGTTATACAAATGGAAGTTTTTGTTTCAGTTGACTGTTTGGTTTAATTAGTGAAACTGTGAAAGTGGTTCAATACAGAAAATATTGAAACATGTGAAACAATGAGAATTTAAAAAATACCATTGGGAGCGCCAGAATGAGGCTGGAGAGGAGAGGACAGCAAGCCCAGAACCCAAGATCAGTCTACCAACCCATCTCCAACCTCCCCTTCCTGTCAAAGGTGCTTGAAAGAGTTGTTGGCTCCCAGCTTGGGGATGGTATGATGTCAGGTTGTGTGCGCGTGTGTATGTTTGGGGGTATGTGCTTACATATATGTATGTCCGTGTGGGGGGTGGGGGCGGCGGAGTTGTTCAGTAAGTACCTGCCTTGGCAACCAGCATATGATTCAGTGTTGAACTTACAGAACCCTCCACCCCATCACCCCCACACACACACACATTCGCATTGCTCAACCACTTCCCTGACTGGGGTGCTCGGACTCAATAGTCAGTCAGTGGCTTGGGAAATTTCTGATTAAGATTATATGATTAGGTATGGAGTCTACGACTTTCTTCTCTTTCCTTAATTATGAGAATCCTGGAATTTCTCTTCATACTAAATTCAGTGTTAAAACTACTCCACTTACTGAATATACAATTCCTCAGTGGAGCTCTGTGCCATGAGCAGTGTGTCTTAGTGTATCTCACGTGAACATGGTACTGGTTTCCATGTGTCAGACCAGAAGTGGACTAAAACACAATCGCACCTCATTACTACAGCTCTCTCCTCACAACCTGCCACAGCTGTCGTTAGTAATCTTGCAGTTTAATGTAACAACTGATCATGTCATGAAAACATCACAAAGCACTTTAAAATGCAGTGGCTTGCATTTTGCTGTTGATCAAAGCAGCAATTTTACACAGTAACTTCCTGCAAATAGCCAAAAAGTGAGCGGCCAATTTTATCTGGGGTATTGTTGGCCAGAATACTGGGAGAAGGAAACTCCCTTCTATTTTGAAATAGTGCCAAGGAATGATTACTGTTCACGTGAACAGGCAGATGGGATGTCGGTTTAACATGATCGTGTACTGCTCTGCCCGCAGTACTGGAGTGTCGACTGACACTGTGAGCTCAAAGTGCTAACGTGCAACAATCATGTTAAACGTCTTGTGTTCAGAGTGCAAGACTGAGCCAGGCTGACACCTGAAATAGTCAATCAACATTGATGAACAAAGGTTTGTCAAAGTGACTTTATGCCTGTTGCAGGACAAACTGATTGCCGACAATGTTAGTGCCTATTGATGCTATTTAATTAAGTGCTTGTTGAGAATAAGATAACTCTGGTGGAAATATTACCAGCTATGTGGTTATGTACACTGCGTGACCCAGTTGTTATTGATTGTCAGGGAATGAAACAAGACGTAATTTTCTCAATAATCTCTGTTCAAGAATGAGGCAGGAAAGCAAATGAATGAAACAAAATACAAAATATAGCAGGTGGTTTCTGGATCAAAATGGTCTGGTTGGGATTGAACGATCTGTCCAGGGGACGGATTGGTTTCGAAGAGGATAACCTGCAGGCTGGAACAAGACCAATTTTAGGTTTGTCACAAGCGATTGTTACACTGTGTAGGCTACACTGATAAGGCATCAACAATCACATGACTGAAGCTTTGGCAGGTTTGTCAATGTCATCTGAACCTCCAGATAAGCTCTCCAGCCTCTATAGACAGAATGTCCTAGATTATCTGGTGGTTGTTATCGGGGGAAGAGAGTATTTATTATAATAATCCTTGCATTCAATCTAGAGCTTGATCACATTGTCAAGACATCTCAAAGTGCTTCAATGGATTACACCAGCTGGTGGTGATGGACGCAGAATGCTTTGGGGTGGAGAGGGACAAGAATGGGAGTAAGGACACAGCCCTGGGGAACCCCTGAGGGGATGGCGAGAGAGTCATCAGATGGTTGACACAGGGTGCCTGGGGATGGTGGTGGATGGCTGCCTACAGCAATGCAATCCCAAGATTTAGAATTAAAGTGAGATTAGTTTGCAATTCCCTGTTTATTGTAGCAGATGACAACAATAACAACAAAATGCATTTACACAACACCTTTCACATGCGGAGAGCAGCATCCTATGTGCAGCACTGAGAAACGTTCACATTGTCATGTCCAGCATTTAATCAATGAGCTGTTGCACACAGGCCAGCACAAACAACAACAACGACACAATGACATTTGTATAGTGCTTTTCACATCGGAAGGACTTCCCCTCAGGCTGAGGGTTAGGGAAACTTGGACAAATACTGTGGAGCTGATTTTCTGTGACTAACAGTTGGGTCTGAATGTGCAGTTCACCCATGGATACACACTCTATCTCTCTAAGCCAGTCCGGCACCACGGCGTCTTGTTCGACCCTCAATTATCCTTGTTACACACATCCGCGCCGTGCCTGGTCCTCACTTCAAAGCCCTCCATGGCCTCACTCCTTACTACCTCTGCGACCACCTGACGCCCTACCAACCTGCCTTCTGCCTCCACTCGGCGGGCTCCAGCCTCACCTGCCCCACCATTAGCAGGCACTCTGGATCTCCACCCTGCAGTCCCTCTGCCTCCCCACTACACCTGCGGGACCCTTCTCTTTGACCGTGCTTTTGATTCAACCTCCTTCCCCCTCTGCCCTCCACCCTCCCCAATCCATACCCCCCAGTTCGGGTCCAGAATAGTATGAGTCCAGTGCCTTGGCAAATCTCCCTGATGTGAAAGACACTGTAAAAATTTGATTTTGTTGTTTTTGTGTTTAGTTTTTGCGGCATAGTTTATCAGTGTTTCCATCAGAGCTGCTGTAGCCCCCAGGTGACCCTGAGCACACTATGTACTGCTCATAGTATTGACATAAATGTCTGATGGACCTTTGTGGCTCCTTTTCAAATCTGCACATTTCACGTCAGTAAAAACTCCTTAAAAGTGGAAAAGCGGGAACAGTGTTTATATTATAATGAATCTCTGGTTTGTCTTATGCCCTGATTGCTGATCTTCTTGTCTGTTACATACCTTCGCAACTCTGCTGGGTTCAACTATGAACCTAGATATCTCCAGAGCTGTCAGGATTGACACTGGTGAAAAACGTCACCGTCTTTTGCTCTTTGATGAAGATTATGTTCACAGTTATTGCACTTATCGTATTCTTCTATTTGTCTTGCGGTTAATGGTTCATCTGATGAATCTCTAAGCATCCTCTCAGGGGTTTCCCAGGTCTGTGTACCCGCTCACATTCTGGTCCTCAATCCCTGTATTACACGTACAGCGAGAGAGCTTGGTTGGATACCCAGCAGGGTGAAACCTTGGGCAAGTTTCTCACTCCATGAGAACATAATTCTCCATTATGCCTGAGAATAATCCCTCAAGAAAAAAATATCTGTTACTTCAGTCCAAGACTGTTTGTGGGAATACTGCTATGCGCTATTGAATGTGCGTTTTGCCCCCAAATATGCAGTAAATTCACTTTACAGTATATTTTGTGAAGTGATTTGAGATGTCTAGAAGATGGGAAAAGCGCTACATCAAATGCAAGGATTACGGACTGTGACAAGAGCATAGACAAGGGATTCGGTTGCATTGCTTGTCGGATAATAATAATACCTGCATTTGAAATAGCATTTTTCATGTCCTTTCCCATATTGGCTTCCCATCATACAGAGGATACAGTTCAAGATCCTGGTTCTCACCTTCAAAGCCTTTGATGGCCTTACTACCCTCTATCTCTGTGACCTAATCCCCTACCAACCTTTCCAGATCCTATACTAATTTATTTACACAATTTTCCAAGAGTAATATCTGCATTATGGACATTTCATCCAACCATAAGTTTTCCGGCATTCTCGTGGAGTGATCAGTCACAACTTGCTGTGATAGATAATCCTTTCCATCAGATCTTCAGAACTTTTACAATTTTTAGAATTCTAGCTGGAATATGGTGACTGTTTGGGTTGGTATTCTGAGAGAACAGTTATAGAGGCACCTGAGTCAAACAATAATATGCAGAGTGGTCTCAAATCCCTGCTGTGTCAGTTGGCCTGTCCTAAATATCCTCCAAAATGCTACAACATACCCCCACAAAGATTGCAGTCTGGGAGTTATCAAAAATAGCTAATAATTTTGATAGACTTGGCCTCTCCCCTCTTTGCCACATTGACTGGAGGAGGTCTCCAGCTCTTGTTTAGTCACCACGAATGTAATATGGGTTTGGCGATCAATTTTGTTTGATCAATTTCATTTTCAAATTTGTCCTTGCTCTTTGGCTGGCAAATTGCCACCATCTTTTTTTTTGTGCAATGTTTGCCAGAATATTTTGTGTATGACATTTGCTGGGGGTGTCCTTGGATCATACCATAAATTTACAGATTTATGCAACCCTGGGAGAAATTTTCCAATTCATATATTTGGGGCTTCTCACTGCCTTTGAATGAAAACAGATCTACTGTTTGGATGCTCCCTGACTGCTGTCTGTATTCTACTATTTTTTAAAAACAATTTTTTGGTTTTACTTTTAATCTTGTTACCATTTCTTTTAATTCTGTGTCAATGTAGGTTTGCTTTTCGATCGTCTGTTCTTCATTGGATTTTCCATCATCTCTGCTTATCCCAAGCAACAAAAAGCAACTCTTTTTTTCATAAGGAGAGAGCAAGGGGAGTGCTCACAAACAGAAAATATATTAAACTTATAATATTATTGGACATTTTATAAATTGAACTTTTTTTAATAAGCCAATAAATCCCCCCGGAAGCTTCTTATTTTCTTATTTTAATATTTTTTCTCAGTGACCATTTTTAACTAGCTTTGGCTACTTCTGTTAATCTCTTTATTTACTTAAGTCATCGCAAGCAGTATCATCCATTTTTGCACTGCCAGGGAGAACTGCAAACGTTGTGGAGAGAGTTAATAGCATTTTTATCTTTTCTAACTCCTCACAAGTATTTCACGAGCAGAATGAACTGTTTGAGTGCCTTTAGATGAGCCAAAGAATCATCTACCTGTTTGGCCTGGAAGCATATCAGTGGGGCACTGGGACCTGTCGCTGCCTGCCCTTGCATAGCTCTCAGTTCTGCTCCCAGCTTTCTGAACTTTGAATTCAATTGTCCTACCATTTCTTTTAACTCTAGATCAACATTTATGCAGCAAAAAAGAAGGCCATTCAATCCATCATGTCCCTTTGAAAGAGCTGTCCAAATTAATCCGACTCTCTTCCCATCACCCTGCAAACTTGTCCTCTCCAAATAATTATCTGTTTCTCACTTGAAAGTTGTTATCAAATTGCCTGTTATCAGGCATTACCTTCCATATCTTAATAACTCGCTGTATGAAAACATTCCTCCTCCTCGCCCCTCTGATTCTTTTGGCAACTATTTTAAATCTGTGTACTCGGGTTACCAACCCACCTACAAGTTTTCCCTTGTTTGCCCTATCGAATCCACTCAGAATTTTTAACAACTCTACTAACTCTACTCACATACTCTGCTCCAGGGAGAATAATCCTAGTTTCTCTATCCTCTCCTCATAATGGAAGTCCCTAATTCCTGGTACAATCCTGGTAAAACTCCTTTGCACCATCTCCAAGGCCTTGACATCCTTCCTGAAGTTTGCAAGTGCCCAGAACTGAACACAGTCTCTAGCTTTATACCCTTGTCATAAGTCACATTTTATGTTGTCATAAGTCACATTTTACCACAATTTACCATGGAATAGTCATCCTTATCTCCATAGTGATAGACGTCATCATTCACTTCCCCACAATCCACTGGATCATCCTTTTTCTATTTGTCTATTATGGAATAAATAATGTCTTGCTGTGATGTCAAATTGTGTTTAAGCTTTCCTATTTTTTTTTGACATGCAACATATGACACAGGATCCCCTAGTTTAGCTTTTTGAAATAAGGCTGCTTGCACTCTAATTACAGCTTTTAAATCACTGTTCTGTTGTTTAAGTTGTTTAATATTTCTCATATATGAATTTTTCTTGTTACCAAATTCCTGTGCTTGCCTCATAATATCAGTTGCCTGGACCTGATAATATTTAGTGTAAACATCTAAACTGTGTCATCTCCCCATGTAAGATTCAATTTCTTCCTTTCTATTTGACTGTTCTCTTTGCAAATCATCATAAGATCATTCATTTTATCCTTAACCTATTTATCCAGAGTTTCTCTGAGCATTATCTGACCTCTTTTACATGAGTTTCTTTCAACTTTCTTATTTCTTGTTCCAGGACTTCTTTGAACCATTTTAAAACTCTGATATTAGAGTTCTGTATTTCCTAGAAATCTGCGAGGTTTTAATCCACACAGCTTCAGTTTGGTAAATTACCACTATCCTTTGATCTCTTAATTCTTCAAAATATTGTCCACATGTCTCAATCACAGTATCACTCGTCAGAGTCTCCTTGAAAAGCTCTTTGTGTTTGGGTAACCTTTCCTCCACATATTCTTTCATCGATTCTTACATGTTTAAAAAATATTTTCTAATCTTCCAACTCTACTGCTTATTCAGTTCAAATAACTACCTTTTTTAATATACGTTGTATTAGTCAAACTTCAACACAACAAGGTCCCTTTTCAGGTGCCTATTTGTCGGATGTAGATTTTTCGGATGCCTGTGAAGTAAGGACTCACAAATCCTATATTAAAAAGAGTTTATTAATTCATATTAAAATAGTTATAGGTAGTTAAAGGAATACAAGAGAATAATGCTTACGTATCCATGTACAGTTCACAACAATTAAGGTTGGAAGAACCAAATACAGTATTCATGAAGAGATGGAGGAGTAATGATTGATTTAATCTCCAATATAATCCACCAAAAGGTAGATACTGCTGTACTTTGCTTGTTTGATTACCCAAAAGGTATCCAGGTATATTTGCCAGCTGGAGAATGTTGATAAAGTTGTTGACAGTTGGGTAAGTCTTGGTCTTGATCTTTGTTCTTTAGAGGCTGGAATAAGTTGGTTCATGACTCCAAGTTCCAATTGCCTGTCTCTTCTGATTCCCTTCCTGAATCGATTCTCTTTATCCAGTTGCTGGATTATATTTCACCTACATCATCTTTTGCAAGATGATTTCTTGCAAAGTTGTTCATCAGGGAAAATGGAGCCATAGCCTCCAGATCAGCGCTTTCCAGCGCCTTGGGATGTCCTCCTGACGTGAAAGGCACTATATAAGTGTAATTTGGTTGCTTTTGTTATTGTTGTTTTCCTGTGGCCAGTGGCCTTGAGCAGACTACAGTATTTTCCCATGGGAAAATATATCAACTGATATACATCTTTAGGGAGTTGTTCTACAGCTTGTGTGTTTCTCAGCCTTGAGAATCTCAGATAATATTCAACACATTAATTACTGAATCCTTACAGCCAGCAGTGGTGAGAGGAGGGGGAGTTGGGGTACCAGCGACTGGGTGGGGAGGGCATTGAGGCACAGCTGGTGGGCTTCATCAGGGCAAATGAGTGTGGTGGGGGAGTGGTAAGGGCTGTGGTGATGTAGACAGATGTGGGGCAGAAACGGACGTAGGGGAAGAGGAAGCAGCCAAGCGGATATTTTCAATCTTTCACATAATAATAATAATCCTTGCATTTGATATAGTGCTTTTCACGTCTTCTAGATGTCTCAAAGCTCTTCACAGACTATATTGTAAAGCGAATTGACTGTATACATGTGGGCAAAACGCGGCAGCCAATTGTGCACAGCAGTGTCCCACAAACAGTCGTGGAACGAAATGACCAATTTTATGACTGTTTGTTTTTTTGGAGGGATTATTATTAGGCATGTGGAGTAAGGAAACTTGTCCAGGTTGTGCCCTGACCTGCCTAGATGTCTAGGACCCATTTGCACTTGCCTTTGAAGTGAGGATGCAGGCAGCATGGGGTGTGGGGGAGATGCATGGACAAGGGGGTGAACAGTGCTTTAGGATTGTTTTCGGCAATCCTCGAGCCAGAGCTGGTAGATGACATAAGATCCAATGTGGGACCTTTTGACTCAGAGGCATAAGTGCTGAGTTAGACTGAGCCAAGCAAACACACAATCACCCAAAATAAGGTAGCGAATAGAAGGATTGTTATATTATTGAAAATTAAATCAAAGAAAGCAAGATTATATACTTTCAATAATGATCCTTGTCAATGCTGAGATGCAGTCTTCTGTCAATCATGTCTATAATACCTCTGTGATCTTGCATTATGTATAACAACAACAACAACAAAATTAGATCTGTAAACACCTTTCACATTGATAGGACGTCCCAAGATGCTGAACAGTCAGGGATCAGGACCCGAGTGGTGGGAGGGTGGGGAAGAGGGGTTTGGGATGAGTGAGGGCACAAAGGTACGAGGGAGGCTGAAGGCATGGTCAAAAAGGAGCATAGAGTCGGGCCTTGGAGGGAGCAAGGTGAACGGATTGTGGGATGGAGTTCCAAAAGGTGGGGGCAGAGAGGCTGAAAGCCCGCCGCCAATGATAGTGCAGGTCAGGTGGGAAACATGGAGTAGACATGCTGAACAGAAGAAACAGACAGGTTGATAGGGGGTTAACAGGTCAGTGTGGTAGGGGGCAAGGCAGTGGAGGGCCTTGAAAGTGAGGACGAGGATATTGAATTCTATCCTCCAAGCGATGGGGAGCCAGTGGAGCCAGGCAAGTGTGGAGGCAATGGGGTCATGTAGCCTGGTGTGGTAGAGGACGCGCACTGCCAATTCTTGGATGATCTGCAGCTTGTGGAGGGAAGAGTTGGGGAGACAAGGAGAGAGTTTCTGAGGTCGAGCCTTGAGGTGACAAATGTGTGTATGAGTGTTTCGGCAGACTGAGGGTTGAGGCAGTAGCGGGGTTGGGCAATGTTGCTGAGGTGGGGTATGGCAGAGCATGATATGGGGGAGAAAGGACAGTTGAGGGTTGATCAAGACGCCCAGGTTCCTGACTGGCTTGGTGAGATGGAGTTTGCATCTGTGTTCTAGAGATTAGATTCAGATAATGCCATGATTTCTAACAAGATAAAAATAGAACATTTTTGTAAATTTGCTGCTGTAGTCAAAGACGCTGAAGTCCCAACAATGCCCTACATAAAATCACTCATTCATTTTATGGCTTTTTATGGGTCATTGCTGTGTACAAATTGGCTGTGATGTTCGCTTGCAAAATAAACTCATTACACTTTACAGTAAATATTGTGACATGCTTTGAGATATCCTTCTGGCATGAAAGTTGCTGGATCATATATTATTTGCTATACAAGTGTAATTTTGTTGTTGTTAAAAGGAATGGAACAGAATGGAATAAGTCGGCAGGAGTTCAGGTTGGAGTTCCTCCCGAGAGCAGGGTCAGGTTGGAGGTTCTGATCTTCCGCAGTCTTATCCATCTCATTTACAAAGTGCTGTGGAGTTCAAAGTGAAGATCAGGATGTTGGAATCTTAATGTACTTTGTGTATAAATCATCTATGTGGTAAAACCTGCCTGCACCCGCCCCCACACCCTTCTCATAACAACAAATAAATTACTATTGTATAACATCCTCCCTACGTGAAAGGTGCTATACAAATCTAATTTTGGGATTAGAAATTAATTCCAAAATGTGGATGGGTTAAAGCTCTTATATCACATCATTGGTGGAATCGAGTGTTACAATATTGCTCTGTCATGTTTCCTGTTTGATCTCTGAGGGTGACTGAAACAAATCTTGATGCGGTGCCGCTGTTTACATACCATTTACTTCTCGATTTAAACTAATCTCTTTATATAAGAGATTAGAAAATCGTGGCAGATGGGAGTTTTCAAATCAAGGACCATTATGTAAGGCTGTGCCTACCATAGGAGGAAAACAGTCACTGGTGCTCTTTCAATCCTAAGGCTGTTGTTCAGCAATTTTCTGAGTTCTGAATAAACTAAATTTCTTCAACAGCTTTAGGGGAATAAATCGGTGAGATCATCTGGCATTAAGCTCTCACATTTAATGTTGAATTCAGCAATGAACCTTGAGAACTGGAAGATGTTTGAAAGAATGGTGCTTCTTGCTTTCACAAAATATTAACGGACGCATTTATATCAATTATTTACCTTAATCAATTACCATTTTCAGAGAATTACTACCTCTGGAAATGGACTGGTATAGGGGATATTATTATTATTATTACAACAACAACAACTGCATTTCTATAGCGAGATGCTGATGTGTGAGAGTAGAAGTCATTGAAGTCATACATTTGTGCACATAACTCTCTTAATCCTCTTCTATCTGATATAATTCAGATGTGGCCAGGTTATTTCATACCTGGCCACATCTGACGAGAAAGATACATGTATTTGCTGTCCTTTCCATGATGATGTTGTGCTCTACCTCACTTACCTTACTACTGGCATATGTCATACACATTTCCAAGAAATGATGGTACAATTTATTCTAAAAAAAACAAGGTGCCTTCATTTCCACTTAAGCCATCAGTTAGCAAGGATTAAGGAGGACTTGGTAATGTTTTGGCTAAGTCTTTGCATCAAGATGTACCAACATCTTTAATGCTTGCCTGCCTCAGGCTGAATGTGGCAGTTTCAGAGATTACATTTTGAATATCTTCTCATTTATTTCTCCTCATGAACAGCTCCCAAAGCTATGCACATGTACCAGTAATTTCTGACATCTGTCATCTGTATATTCAGACCATTTTAAATTGGCTGAAGCCTTGTGCACACTTCCTGCTGCTGATTTGGCAGTGGTCTATCAAGTGCTGACCTGTCAAGTGCAATTCAGCTACTACAAACTAAGATAGATTTTTTAAAATTATTTCAGTTTGTATTATAGGTCAGAAAGCCAAATATAGTATATTATCCAAAAGCAAAGAGTTTATTGACCTGATTTAAGATTGTAAGAAAGGGCAAAACCTTAGTTCAGTTTCCTTACTCCACATGCCTGATAATATTCTCTCAAAGAAAACACTGGTCTTTTCAATCCATTGCACACTTTCAATTCAATTGCACACTGTTGTGTGCAATTGTCTACCACATTGCGCCCACATATATACAGTCAGTTCACTTTACTATATTCTGTGAAGCGCTTTGAGACGTCTAGAAGCTGTGAAAAGCTCTATATCAAATGCAAGGATTATTATTATTATTAATATGATTTAGCCAATCACATTCCCAAACTGGTTCATCCAATTATTCCTTGAGATCCTTGTACCAAGCATCAAAAGTTCATAAAACCACTTAATCTTGCCTTTCTTGACTCTTTGGAGTCATAAAACACTTAATTTATGGTTATCCCAGACCTAGAATCACCAACAAAAACTCAAAATATTGCAGATGCTGGAAATCTGAAACAAAAACAAAATCGCTGGGAACACTCAGAGGCTCAGGCAGCATCTATGGAGAAAGGAAAGTTGAGTCAACATTTTGGGTCCACAACCCTTGGTCAGAACTCAGGATCGTGGACCCAAAACGTTGGCTCACTTTTCCTTTCAACATAGATGCTGCCTGACCTGCTGAGTATTCCCAGAATCATCAATCTATTTCATCAATCAAGCTTCCTTTGTGCTTGTCAAACACACTGCCATTTGCCCAATGCTAACATATTGATAAGGTATAATATATTGATTTTCAACATAACAAGCCATATAAAAAAATCTGCCCTTAGCTGACAGCATCTGGAACCCATCATTGTGAACTCTAATTCAACTTTGGTTCATTAGTGGGGGCTTTTCTAGTATTTTTACAACTGTATAACTTTAATTCTTGTTTTAACCTTTAAAACATTGTTTTCCCACTTGCTCCAATCTCATTTCACAATATCTCTTAGTATCCAATGCAATATACTTTCACTAATTCCCACTTTCTTTATTTTCAGTACCAGCCTCTCAAGAGGATCTGTATCAAAGGCCTTACTGAAATCCATATATACAACATCCACAGCCTTATCCTTATCAAGCTCCCTTGTCATTCCATCAAAGAAAGCCAGTAAATTAGATTAGCAATAACTCCCCTTTATGAACCCAAATCATTTAAGATTTATTGACATGGTATTGTACCAAACAACTTTGCTTCTGAATCCCTCATTCAAGCTGCCATCACTTACATATGGTTTACAGGAACACAGGAAGGCAAGACTGTGCTGTGTCTTTGGGGCTGAGGTTATTGGGAACAGGGACTCATCCCACTCGGCTCCCCTACAAGCCCTGATGGATATACTGGTTAACTTCCCGTCAACAACAAATTTCATTTACACAGCGTGTTTCAGGTCAGGAGAATATCCCAAGGTGCTGGACAGTTAAGGGTTTGTATTTAAGCTGGGAGCTGGATTCAGGAACTGGAGGGTTCGGAGATGGCTGGTGTACAAGATGGATTCATAGGAATAAGAAGCGGTTCGGGAAGTGAGGGGGACAAAGGAGTCGAGAATGAAGGAGAGGTCTTTGTGGAGTAAAGTGAAGAGGTTATGTCAGCTAGTGAGGGCCAGAGGGGCAGGAATTCAGATAACTCTAGGGCAGTAGAGAGGGAGGGGATGGAAACTGTGGTGGTGATAAAGAAAGCTTGATGATTTTCTGCAAAGAGGTGGAGTTAGAGGTCAGGGGAGGGATAAGAATGGGGTTGAGGGAGCAAGTTCATTCGGGAGATGATGGAGGAGAAAAAAGAGGGAGAGGTAGGGTTGAAGGTGTGGAGGGCGGGATAGGTGCAAGCTGGAGGCGAGGTGGCGAGGGCATGGCGTTAGAAAAGGGAGAGGACATGGGAAGGTGGGTATGGTTTGTGATGAAGAAGAGGAGCCTGGGTTGTCTTGCCTCAGCCTAACCAATGTGAGAATACAGATGACTCATTCTGAGCACAGGAGGTTCACGCCTGATGCCTACACATGTGGCATTTTCAGGTCACACAGGGCAGTCCTGTTGCTATGTATCTGGTTACCCTAGAAACACACAGATGTGGGTCTGGAAATTGCTTAATTTTAATGCGAGGCTTTCAATCAGCTAATGTAAGCATCTTCCACAAACTCCTTTCTTTGTTCACATGAATTGATGTGACTTGGGTTGTAAATCATCCTGGAGACACTCCAGCTCATTTAAGTTTGTGTAATACATGATGTACACTTTCTTCATGGTTTAATATACTATAAACAATTACGAGGAGTGATGTGCTCCATTGAGATCCATTGAGTTCGAGGCAGTAAAATGTTCCCCCATAAGCAATACAGCTTGACCAGTTGAATATTAACTTCGGCCTGCCACCATGCTCTGAGAGTGGACACTGGCCGTACTGTAAAAGACCCCCTCCCCTGGAACCATTCTCTCCACTTTCACAGACCGCTGGCACCTACACACAACCGGGTGGCCAGGAACATTCCTCATCCTCTCCAAGAGGCTATTCAACACTAGCTGCTTGGCTGAAGCAATGTTAAACTGGCCATCAGGAAATGGCCAAGTGTTGTGATGTGCGTACAATAAGGACATTCAAAAAATACTCACCTCACAAGGAGAAACCTTTGAAATACAATTGTTTCTTTACTTTGTGTTATCTAAAGTCAACAGACTGAGTGAGATCTGACATTTGTTCTTGCAGGACTCTTCCCACCGACTCCTGTTAACCCGACAATCCAAAGCCCTAACGGGAAGGTGGTCCTAGCTGGACAAAGAGCAGGAAGTTGGCCAATGTTAGGATTAACAAGTTTCGAGCAGGACCCCACATACACTCTGGGGTTGGCTCAAGTCTTGGATCTTGCCAACCCACACCTTATACTTTGTGAAGTTAGGGAAGTTAAACTGTGTTTCTCTAGGGAGAGAGTCTGCACTCCACACCTTACAAACGTGAACCAGAGCTATGTGGAACTCTTGATAATTTGATTTGGAGACTTCAATATGTTAATCATCATGGAAACAGCTGGCCAACAATCAAATTCTCAACAAGTCTAGAGCCACTTGGACTCAATCATATCTCAACAAATGACTACAGATGTATCACAATCTGTTTGCTCTTTGTACAGCGATCAGAGTAACAATACATGCATTTGATTCAGCACCTTTCATGTCGGGAGATTGTCTCAAAGCGCTTCATAGAATTTACTATAAAAATGCAAATAACTTTAAGAGCATAAGAACTAGGAGCAGGAGTAGGCCATTTGGCCCCTCGAGCCTGCCCCGCCATTCGTTAAGATCGTGGCTGATCTTCTGCCCTAACTCTAATTACCTGCCCTATCCCTATATCCCCTAATCCCTCCATTAAAAAAAATCTATCAGTTTCAGCCTTGAAAATGTTCAAGGACTGAGCATCTACAATCTTCTGGGGTAGTGAATTCCATAAATTCACTACCCTTATATGTTTCAATAAGATCTCCCCTAATTTTTCTGTACTCTAGAGTATACACTCCTAGTTTATTCAACCTATCCTCATAGGTTAGTCCCCTCATCCCAGGAAATGCCCCCTTATCCCCCAAACTATGTATTTTGTTGTCAAATGCTACTGCCAATTTGCAACAAATTTGACAACAAAATACATTGTTAGGCGGTTGGAAGGGTAGAGGCAGCTAAGCAGATCCCTTCGATTTCAGTCTTGAGGAAATCTAGTATCTCCTTGAAGTTGGAGGAGAAGATGAGCGAGGCATGAAAGAGTGGGTGGAGGATCCGATTGGCGGTGGAGACGAGGAGCCAAGGGGTTGGCTTTGATCTCCCAAGATTATCTTGGAGTCGGATGATTCATCGGAGGCGAAGGTGGAGCAATAAGTCTTCATGTGGACCAGCCAGATCTGTACTCTGGACCGTTAACTTAGATTTGAGCCAGGTGCGTTCGGACATACACTATGCCTTCAGGGAGCAGGGGTGGCTAATACCACCAGACTGACTTGCGTGAGTTGGAGATGGTTTGGGAGGTGAGCAGAACAAAGGCATCGGGAGTAGTAGAGAGGAGTTTGGAGGAGGAGGATAAGTTATTGCGGCAGGAAGCCAGATGGGGAGGGGTACAGTTGACTCCAGGGCAGCGGAGAAGAAATGCGGGGAGATATTTCATTCAATCAGGGCCCCAAGTCAGAGCGGACGGTTGGTAGAGCAATATGTGAGACGAAAGGGAGTAGAGGGGATTGACAGTGATGGTGGGAATGTGATGAGCACTTTGAGATACCCTCCCGACAGAAAATCTGCTGTTTAAATGTAAACTATATTGTATTTTATACAATGAAGGTACTAAGATTGAAGGTATTGAATCTTTGATATCTTTGAAATATCTCTGATATTTACAGAGGTGAAGCTTTTTCCTTGCATCTTAACAATTCATTAACCCCGACAAAAACACAAAATACCGTGGATGCTGGAAATCTGAAACAGAAATCGCTGCAAACTCTCATCAGGTTAGGCAGAGTTCTGACGAAGGTTTGTGGACCCAAAATGTTGACTCACTTTTCCTTTCTCCATAGAGGCTGCCTGACCTGCTGAGTGTTCCCAGCGATTTCTGTTTTTGTTTCATTAACTCTGATTGCAGCTATAAGGTGCAAATCCAATTTAATTCAGGTCAAATTGTTCCATTTTGTACATGAAGTACCTCATTCTATGTGAATGGCTGGTGCCAGCTGCTCAGCTCTGATCAAGGGCCCTTTTCTTTGCAACAAATCAGGCAGACTTAAATTCCCTTTGGCCTTATTAGTAGCTGTGTTCTTAGTACACGTTTCTGTGTGAAGGAACTTTTTAAATTTTAACTGAACTTCACAGAAAATCACAATGCTGATATCGGTATACTGCTGTTCTCATTGACAATCACTGGGGAATGCAACCATCTGTTCCCATGTACTTCAATGCTCCTATACTGTTGCAATGGTCAAGCTTGGATTGAGCAGTGAGTAGGCAGAACGCCATCCAATATTTTTCCAATTAGGTCAGCTGTTGTTCCTGGGTGGTGATTATATGCATGAGGGAGAATCAATAGCTCAAAATTGTCAGTGACCAACAGCCAAAGGCGAGCTATTTCCACGTGCTCCCAAGGATTGCTGTGGAGTCATGCAGCTCAGTGATTAGATCACTTGCCTCACAAGCGAGAGACCTGGGTGCGATTCCCGGCTGGGAAAAACATTGGGCAAGTTTTTTTTTAACTCCACATGCCCGATAATAATCCCTCAAGAAAGAAAGAATAATATTTTGGTCATTTCAATCTATGACTGTTTGTGGGACACTGCTGTGCGCATTTGGGTCCCACGTTTCAAAACAAATATACAGTATATTCTGTGAAGCGCTTTGAGACACCATCTAGAAGATGTGAAAAGCACTATATCAAATGCAAGGATTATCATTATTATCTGTGTTCTTTGTGCAAGACAATGACCAGCACCCTTGATTACCCAACCCCCACCTGCAAATCACATTTGTATCTGTGTTGGGTGGTGACAGATATTTGCTGGAAATAGGACATGTGTGAATATTGGGTGATTGGCTAATCTGTGGAAGGTTCCCCCTTCCCCTCACTACATGAACTTTAACCATCAGTTTGATAGAAGCCCATGGAGTTTTGGTTCAAGATGGCAGTGGATAGGTGGTTGGTCCAAATACAGTGTTTTCTGCAATTTAGGTGCCTGGTATCAAGGATAACCCTATCACCCAGAGGATCAATTCAATTTACTGGTCCTCACATTCAAAGCCCTCCATGGCCTCACCTTACCCTGCCTCTGCGACCTCCTAACTCCCTACCAACCTGCCCAATCCCTCTGCTCAACGGGCTCCAGTTTACTCCATGTCACCCAGCCCTCCTGCCCCATCATTGGCGGGCAAGCATTCAGCCACTCTGCCCCTAACCTCTGGAATTTCATCCCGCAATCCCTCTGCCTCGCCCCTTCCATGGCCTCCTTCAAGTTCTGCCTCAAGACCCTCCTCTTCGACGATCCCATTGGTCACCCCAATCCCCTCCTTTCCCTCCACCCTCCCCGATCCCTACCCTCGCTCTGGTCTGAAACATTGACTGTCCAACACCTTGGGACATCCTCCCGATGTGAAAGGCGCTATACAAATGTAATTTTGTTGTCGTTATCGTTGTCCCCATTGACAAACAGTGGGAGAAAAGAGCAGGAGAACCGATTGGGAAGGCAGACACAAACTCTCTCAGGCACCCCAAGCCACAGAGTTATTCTGCTCTGTGCTCCTCAGCTGAAGCACACGGGTCAGCTCCTGGGCTCTGCTCGGTGTCTGCCCAGCTGATATCACAACATCATAATCTTCACAAATTTCTGTGAACAGCAGTAATTCGGGAAATTGACACTTGGAATTTACACATTATAATTACCTGGAAACCTTAACATCCAATCCAGCAATGTGCAGAGGATGCTGGGCAGGGAGCATTCACTGCAGCAGTAATCTGCGCAATCCCCAGCTCTGACATGCGTGACCTATTAGGAAAGAGGATGAGGATTGTACTGCAATAATAATTAGTAATAACAATTATCCGTTCATTTGATCTAGTGCCTTATGACGTCACCGCGATGTCTCAAGGCACTTAATAGGATAGATTATAAAGCATAGTGATTGTATTTCGTGGGCGACTGAGATTGAATCAGCGTTTCAAACCCGATGCTTCTCTCCAGTGTCAGCGTCCAGCTCCACTTCTTGTTTGGAGAGAAAAATATAAATACGTACATTTAGTCTGTCCTAATACAGTAAAAACAAATATTTATGAAACCGACAAGTCACTGACTGAACTGGCATCTATCATTGACCTTATGTTCTTGCATAATACAGCTCTTTGGACCTTCTAACCGTAACTCCAAAGGGTTTTATTCAATCTGGCATCTTCCGTGGTGTAAACATTGTGACAACAAATAGAAGACGGATCTGTCCTGAGATTAAAACTGATCAATTACTTTACTGAATTGGGACGTCCTTCCGACATGACAGGTGTTATATAAATATAATTTTGTTATTGTTGTTCTTGCAGTCACAACGGGCTGACACGTCGCAGGTAGATCGCGGATAACAATGCATACGTCACTTTTCCGCCTTGGACTGACTGACGAGCTCTCAGGGCTGTCACCTCCAACTCAGGTTGATTACTGAAGAGCCTCCTTCCTTTTGGCCGATGAGTTATGTTCTTCCTCTTGGTGTTAATGGTATTTCCCCCAACTAGTCCATTCTGATCTTTTTCTCTGAATTCTACAGAACACGACTACAGTACTAATGTAAACCATGTAGCTGTGACTTCTGAATTACTATTTCATATAGACTTGCACTGTGAGGACTGAGAAGGAGCTACGCACCAATATAAAGTGACCAATACACTGACTCTACTGTGAGGGTTTGATCCAGACCCAGATTGCAGCACTGAGGTCCCAGCAGGTATTAATGAGGCCACAGTAAAGCTTGAGCAATGTGGAATGGAACAGATCCAATACTAAATGTATCAACATATTAGTCATCAGAGTACACTACGCTGCACAGCCTCAGTTTCCAGTTATTTGCTCAGATTGACTACGCAAATCCACTAACTGAAAGAATGAATGATTCATTATTTCTCAAACAAGCACACAGAGTTCTGGTTGGTTTGGCTTTGCACTCAATCAACTGAAGGCATATGATGTTTAGCAGAGCAGTTTACCATGGAGCAGTAAGATAACATCTTACAATGGTTTGTGCTCCAGTCAGATCAATGTCCCGCACTCAGTCCTGGCTTCCAGCGCCCTCCCCCACCACACCTTTATACAGGAGTCGTGATGGCCATCCGTCCTCGGGAGACGGTAATATCATACCATTGATAGGAGGCGACAGGAGGATAATAATAAATAATAATAATCGCTGCATTTGATTTAGTGCTTTTCAACAACAACAACAACAAATTACATTTATAGAGCGCCTTTCACGTCGGGAGGACGTCCCAAGGCGCTGCACAGGAGGCGTGTGACCCGAGCTGAGAGGGGAGTGTTTGGGAAGGGGTGAAACATGAAGGGGAGGTAAAAGAGTTCGGGGTGGAACAAAAGGCACGATCGAAGAGGAAAGTCTTCAAACCGGCCTTGAAAGAGGAAAGGGAAGAAACGAAACGGAGGGATTGAGGGATGGCATTCCATAGGGTGGGAGCGGAGAAACTGAAGGCCCGGCCTCCGATGGTGGGGCGGTTCGGGCGGGGGGCTTGGAGCAGGCCGAGTCCTGTTGAATGGAGGGTTCGGGTGGGCTTGTAGGCGGAGAGCAGATCGGTTAAATAGGGCGGGGCAAGGCCGTATAAGGCCTTGTAGGTGAGGACGAGGATCTTGAACTCGATCCTCTGGAGGATGGGGAGCCAGTGGAGATGGGCGAGGGTGGGGGTTATGTGGTCGCGGAGGCGGGTGCGGGATAGTACACGGGCTGCAGAGTTTTGGATGACCTGCAGCCTGTGAATGGAGGAACTGGGGAGGCCGACGAGGAGAAAGTTTCCGTAGTCCAGCCGTGAGGTGATGTATGCGTGCGCGAGTGTTTCGGCAGCGCGGGGGGTGAGGTAGTTGCGGAGCCTGGCAATGTTGCGCAGGTGGAAATAAGTGGTGCCGGTCAAGGCGCGGATGTGGGGGAGGAAGGAAAGTTTTTGATCGAACATGATGCCGAGGTTCCTGATTGGCTTTGTGAGGTGGAGAGTGCAGCCTTGGATGTTGAGGCTGGCAGCGCCCGATGTGCGGAGGCACTGGCTTGAGCCAATCAGGAGGCACTCGGTCTTACTCACGTTCAATTGCAAAAAGTTGTCCCTCGTCCACGACTCGATGTCGGACAGACATGCTGTCAGAACATCGATCGTCTGGGGGTTGAGGGATGAGGCAGAAAGGTACAACTGGGTGTCATCCGCATACATGTGGAAATTTACCCCATGTTTGCGGATGACGTCGCCCAGAGGGAGCGTGTAAAGGGTGAAAAGAAGGGGGCCTAAAACAGAGCCCTGAGGGACGCCGTGAGAAACTGTGCGGGTGTTTGAAGAAAAACCGTTGGAAGAAACAAAATGTAAACGGTGGGTCAGATAAGAATGGAACCAGTCAAGGACTGTGCCTCGAAGGTTGAGGTGGGAGGAAAGACGTTGAAGGAGGATGGTGTGATCGGCTGTGTCGAACGCAGCAGACAGGTCAAGGAGGACGAGGAGGCAGAGGGAGCCCTGGTCACAGGCGGTTAGGATGTCATTTGTGACCTTAACCAGGGCAGTTTCTGTGCTGTGGATAGGGCGGAAACCTGATTGGAGGGGTTCAAAAAGTGAGTGAGTTGAAAGGAAAGAGCGGAGCTGGGAGGCAACCACTCTTTCAAGGACCTTGGATAGAAACGGGAGGTTGGAGATGGGTCGATAACTTGATGGTTGCGACGCATCAAGGGAGGGTTTCTTCAGGATAGGGGTGATGGTGGCTGTTTTAAGGGAGGTAGGGACGGTTCCTGAGGAGAGGGAAAGGTTGATGGTGTCAGAAACGAGCGGGGCTAACAAATGGAGCTGGGTGCGCAGGAGGGGGGTGGGGATGGGGTCCAATGAGCACGTGGTGGGTTTCATGGAGGTAATTGTTTTTGTGACTGAAAGCGGGGTGGTGGGGTTGAAAGTGTAAAATGGGGGGTGAGTAGGGATTGAGGTAGCTGATGAGGGCGCGGAGGTGGAGGAGTGGTGGGGGGAGGAAACCGCAGAGCGGATTTTCTCAATTTTGGACTCGAGGAAGTCCAGCATCTCCTCACAACGAACGTTTGAGGAGAGGATCTGCGAGGTGAGGCGGAGGAGCTGGTTGGTGGTGGCGAAGAGGAGGCGGTGGTTGTCCTTCGCTTCCAGGATTATCCTGGAGTAGAAGGCTGATTTGGCGGTGGCTAGGGCGGAGCGGTAAAATTTGATGCGGTCCAGCCAGATTTGCCGGTGGACCGTGAGGCCAGATTTGAGCCAGGGGCGTTCAACTGCTCTCACTTGGCTTTTGAGGGAACGGAGGTGAGTTGTGTACCACGGTGATGATCGGGAATGGGAGACGGTTTTGGAGGTGAGAGGGGCCAGGGTGTCAAGGGTAATGGAGAGGGTGTTGTGGAGGGCGGTGGAGGCGGAGGATGGGTTGGTACAAAAAAAAATGCCATTGTGGGAAAAAGGTGGGAGGTTTCTAGGGCAGAGGTGAAAGTGTGAGGGGGAATCTTCTTCCAGGGCCGGTAGAAGATGGTGGTGGGTTTGGAGGTGGAGGAGGGAGGGATAGAGGTGTTGCAGGAAATGAAAAAATGGTCGGAAATGGCCTTGTCTGTGATGGTGACGCCAGAGACGTTGAGGCCTCGGGTGATCACCAGATCGAGAGGATGGCCGTGGGTGTTAATATGAAGTAGGGAACGGCGATATGGGAATTTCCCTATTTGGATATATCGGTTGGCTCATATCAACATATACCGATCTATCGATATTTTCGGGTTTTTCGTACCGCGCATGCGCGCTCAAAGGAGTGTGCGCGCATTCCGGGTCTCTCTCCCCCTCACCCCCCCCCCCCCAGCCGTCTCTCTCCCCGTCTCCTCCCCCCAGCCGTCTATCTCCCCCTCACCCCCCCCCAGCAGTCTCTCTCCCCCTCACCCCCCACCCCCAGCCGTCTCTCTCACCCCCCACCCCTTGCATATTGTATTCGAGGACTGTGAATACAATATGGCGGCTTTGCACCTCGGTCTGTGCATTGTGTATAGAAATGAGCATTCTGCGTCTTGTAGTTCAGTGTGCTCGCATCCCGATTTTTTACCTCGATATATCGGGTTTCCGATATATCGGGTTTCCGATATATCGATACTTTTAGAATGTCTACATCGGCATATCGATATGAAAACTATATCGGGTTTTAGCGATATATCGATATATCGCCGTTCCCTAATATGAAGGGAGAAGTTGAAAGACGAAAGTAAAGAGGAAAATTCAGAGGAAATGGGGCAGGAGGGGGTGAAATGGAGGTTGAAATCGCCAAGAATAATAAGGCGATCAGAGGAGGCACAAAGGGAAGTTAAAAATGAAAGTGGGGGAGGGTTTGGGGGGGCGATAAACTAATAGGATTTTGAAAGAATTGTGGGAGGAGTGAGAGAGGGTGAGCTGTTCAAAAGAGGGGAAGGAGCCAGAGGAATATGGGGATAGGGCGAGGGATGACTTTGAAATTAGGGCCACGCCACCGCCACGACGGTTGGGTCGAGGAGCATGGTGGAATGTGTAGTTGGGTGGTGTGGCTTCAACAAGGGGGAAAGTCTCGCCTGGGGTGATCCAAGTCTCCGTCAGGGCCATGATGTCAACGTTCTCATCAAGGATGAGATCGTTGATGGCCAGGGTCTTGTTGCAGACAGAGCGGACATTTTGGAGGCCGATGCGGAAAAAGCAGTTGGCCGAGAGCTGTGAGGGGGGACTGGGATGGTCGGCGGGGAGGGTGGGGATCTGAATAAGGGAGGAGAGGTTGACCCCCCGGGTTTGTGTCCGGTGGGGCTGGCGGTGATGGTGGGGGACAGGGCACTTGGTGTGACTGCTATTGGACAACCAGCGCTGAGTGCCACGGTGAGCCCGATGGAGGATTCCAATACTGGAACAGAGGGAAGCGGTGGGAGGGTTGAGCAGGGACAGTAGGCGAGGAGGGCGAAGAGAAAAAAGGGTAGAGAAGGAATAACGGAGAGGGGGGGTTGGGGGGAAAAACTTGAAAAGGGGGAGGGAAACTCGGGTCATGGCGGCAGCCATATTGCGCACGCGGGGGACCAGGAGCAAGGGTCAATGGGGCGGCATCATCCCAAGGGATGTGAGGCCGAGGCTGGGGTTGTGGGTTTCAGGGCCAGTTGCCGGGGCTGCGTGGGCCCGGGCCATGGGTCGCCGGGTTGAGGCTGGAGCCGGGACCGGGGCCGTGAGTCACGTCTTCTAGACGTCTCAAAACTCTTCACAGAATATACTGTAAAGTGAATTGACAGTATATTTGTGGGCAAAATGTGACAGCCAATGTGCACAGCAGTGTCCCACAAACAGTCGTGGATTGAAATGACCAACTTATTATTGTTTTTTGAGTGATTATGATTATCATTTGATATCACATCTTAATCACATCACTGAGAAGCACATCAAAGGATTTCTACTAACCACCCACACCCACCCCCACCTTGTGGCCATAACCCTCCACTCGATGCTGAATAAAAACATCAACATATTGCAGAAACACAGGCAGACAGCAATAAAAGAGCTTCTTCACACCTTTACTCCAGTGGGTCATTGCAGCTTGTTTCGTTTTGGTCACTGGGATCTGACTGGGAAAGATAGTGACTGAGTGAGTAACTAAGAGAGTGACTGAGCGAGTGTGACTGAGAGTGACTTAGTCGGACAGAGAAAATGACTGAGAGTGAGTTAGTGAGTAACCAAGAGTGACTTAGTGAGAGTGATTGAGAGACAAAGTGACTGAAGAAGAGAATGAAGAGGGAGAGTTTGACTGAGAGATTGTTAAAGAGGGACTGAAGGAGAGAATGAAAAGAGAGTGACTGAGAGAGGCATCGCTTAAGCTGACACATGCAGAAACTCAACACCAGCTAAAGTATATTCACACCGCAGTTTCATGAAGTACAGAACCAGCTTTATCTGGAGGCATATACATGCTGCCTACACAAGGAAATGTCCCCATGTCTGGAATGGAATGTGTAGCTCATTACACTGAGGGCACATTTGGAATTGACTGCCCCTCCAACTGCTTCCGATGAGCCAGACTGGCTGGTCTGTCATCAGCAGTGCCCTGGAGTACTGCGGACCCACCTAGCTCAGGAAACGGACTAGAGTCCACCTTAATGGGCTGGCTCGATTGTGACATTAATTGTGGCAAACAGATCACCTTGGAGCCAGTTCAGCTCTAAGGAGTCCCCGTCTGCCACATTTGGAAGAACACCTTAAGTAGGAATATATATATGTAAAATATTTGTTTTTGTATGGCTGCAGCAAAAACAATGCAATTTGGATCGATTCGGCAAAAAGAATTCACAATTAGCATTTTACATAAAAGCAGTAATCGAAACATCAGCATATGGAGAATTATTTGTGATCTAGATTATCAGACCACACCATGAATGAGGAGCAATAGCGCAGCTTTGAGAATGGGAGAGCCTGGATTAAACTATTGGGGACTCAGATATTATTCCTTGTGGATTCCTATTTTTAGCATCACAGCTGGTTATCTCTTAGCCAGAGGTTTCCAGATATTTTGAAGCTGTAAACACCTCCATGTGATGTTTGCCAGAATGGTACTATTCTGACTGCATGGGAAGGTGCTTTGTATACACTACATTAATAATCTTTATATTTTATATGGAGCTTTATAATAATAATATCTTTGAGATGTTTCAAGGATTCTACTGTAAATTGTATATTTGAAGACCAACATTGCAGCCAATTTGCACAAACGGCCATGAATGACTAATATTCTCCAGGAGATTCATGGCCATGATACTGGGCTTTTCAAATCCCTCACTTTTTCAAGGCTCATACCTCTTTGCATGCGCTTTTGGTCATTTTGTCCACTCCTCAACCCTCCCACTATTTACCCCAAGCTGGGGTGTCCATTGAGCGCACTGAACGTCCTAGTGACGTGAAAGGCAGTATACAAGTGTAATTTAATTGGTGTTGAATGCACTTTGGGACATCATCCCAATTTGAAAAGCATGCCGTAAATGTAAATTGCATTGTAAACAATGGTATGGAATCCTTAACACCCACCCGAATAGGCACAGCTCTAAGGAGACTGGACCTTAGACGTTTCATCAGAAGGATGACATCTATGACAATGCAACTCTCCCCAGCACATCACCTGCCTAGACTTTGAGCTCAAATTACAGATAATTTCTGGCAAGTGTAATGACTGTACAGTATATTTGGAGGGTACCTTAATGCATAGAGATATAATCCCTTTAATGTGTAATTCTACAGGGCTCTTCGGGGAGTTTGGGAGGCTTTGTTACCATGCATGATTATCTTGTGAACTTACACAATAGTGATTTAGATAAATGCTAGGTTCAGTTGACATCTATACACAAACAGTGCCAATCATGGTTACTGGATGCCAATCAGGAACATAAAATCTGGCTGATTTAGCCCTTTGGCTAAGACTTGTCCTGGACTCTTACACCCTCTGGTGGTCAATAATCAAGAACTTCAAATAAGCATTTCAAAAAGATCTTAATAGTAATCCTTCCATTTGAATAGTGCCTTTCAACTCAGAAGGATTGCCTGAAGTGCTTTAGGTGATTCACTATGTACTATAGTGCCAGTGTATTTGTGAGTGAATGCAGCAGCCAATTTGCACACAGCAATGTCTCACACACAGCACTGAGAAAATAATACATTTTATTTGGGGGATTATTGGCCACGACACCAAGGAGAATCTCCATTCTCTTTTCAAATAGTCCCGCAGGATTTTAACATCCACCAGAACAGCAGACGAGACCTCGGTTCAACGTCTCATCCGAAGGACAGTATCTGACAATGCAACACACCCCCAGCACTGCATTGGACAATGTGAGTTTACATACCAACGTGGTTGAACCCACAACCTTCTGACTCAGAGCCAAGAGTACGAGGTTGACCGCCTCTTTTTACTTAGATCTAATAGTTTGTTGTAAAAGATAGTTTAGAGCTCCACAATGCTACTAAGTATGATGGGCACTGTATAAATGCACGTTGTACTGTACTTTAAAAACAGTGGAATACTGTTTTTAGTTTTTGAAATATTTTAACATTTAAAGTAATCTTGATAACATACACAAGCTCAATGCCAGCCGGCTTGGACCAAGACAGAAATACTTCACATAAACATGCCAAGGTCATCTGTCATTTCGCTATGGAACAACACAGGAGCTGCACTCTGAAGTGCTTTGGACTTGCAAAGGATGGCAAAGTCCCAAATATGTAAGGAAATGCAGTTTACCCAAATGCGAAGATAATTTATAACTACTGTTACAAACAATATGAACTGTAAACAGCAACATGGCTCAGCCCATTTGCACACAGCAATGTCTCACCAATCTCAGTTTAGTTCTGCATTTCAGAAACATTTTGCTCCCAAAAAATGTAAATAATAGTGGGGAGTGAACAGTATCCTTCTCTGGGTCCTAAAGTAAGCAAGCTAATGTACAACTTGGGATTTCTATAGCACCCTCCATCCCGGACTGCGTCTCGGAGCGCTTCCCAATAACGGACCCCGGGGACGAACTAGAAGGAAGGGGAAGAAGGTGATCAAAAGCTCGGTCGAAAAGAAAGGTCTTTAGCCAAGACCTGAAAGTAGGAAGAGAAAGGACGAGGCGAAGGGAATGAGGAAGAGAGTTCCAGAGCCTCAGGGCGTAGTGGCTGTCAATGGTGGAACGGAGGATTCGGGGGACAAGGAGGACAGACCCAGTGGAGTGAAGGCAACTGTTACTGTTGTGAGGAGAGAGATCAGAGAGTAGGGGGGTGCAGAGGAGTGGATGGATTTGAAAACAAGAGTGAGGGTGCCAGTGCAGTCAGGCAAGACTGGAGTAATCGTGAGCGGAGTTTACTGTGAAATGCACTGTCTGAAAGGGTGGTGGAAGCAGTTCCGACAATAGCTTTCAAAATTTAATATTATTTAAAAGGAAACATTTGCAGGTCTATGGGTAAGAATGGGGGCGTGGGACTAGTTAGTAGCTCTTTCAACGAGCCGGCACAGGCAAAATTAGTTGAATGACCTCCTTCTATGCTGTAAGATTCTATGATTCTATGCAATGCTGTCTGGAGAAACACAACTTAAATATACCACAACTTTCACTGAAACAATTGGATAAACGGAATGCTCAGTGTTGGCCAACAATATCAATTTTCTTGATTTATGCCACAAACCAAGAAAATTCAATCAAAAATAACCTGGAAAGAAACAATTCACTGATTAATTGAACATGGATTTACCTGGACAATTGTTTGATTTAGTCGGATTCTCATCAAACCTTCTGCTGTTCTGAGAATTTACATTGGACGTTACAGCACAGAAACAGGCCATTTGGACGAACTAGCCTATGCTAGGGTTTATCCTTTACACCAGCCTTCACCTCTCACAACACCTTCTTCCCTCATGTGTGCATTAAGTTTCCTCTTTAATACCTCAATTTGTTTGGGTTCACCAACAGTTTTCAGCTCACATCCTCCCAAAATAAAAGGCACTCTATAAATTAAATTTTGTTGTTGTAGCATCAGCGTCCTTTATCCGACAATCACAGATGAGATTTTGAATCACTGATTAACATTAAAACTAATGTAGTCCTGCAACTCAGTAGTTACCTTGGGCAAGTTTCCTTACTCCACACACCTGATAATAATCCCACCAATTTTTTTTTTTAAATTGGTCATTTCAATCCACAACTGTTTGTAGGACACTGCTGTGTGCAATTGGCCGCTGCGTTTTGCCCACAAATATACAGTCAATTCACTTTACAGTATATTCAGTGAAGCGCTTGAGACACCATCTAGAAGTGAAAAGTGCTATATCAAATGTAAAGATTCTTATTATTAATGTGTGAATGAACCGTATGTGTACAGCTACGATGAACACCACTAGCAGTGATGCACCATTCAGATAATCTAAAAGCAATACATCTGAATAGATTGGAATAATTGTGCATTTGATAAAGTGCTTTATCACATCATCAAAACATCTCAAAGCACTGCTCAGGTTTTCCTATAAATCAGCCCTTCCCATTGATTTACCTAGTATGATCCAATTTCAACACTGAAAATATTTGGCGATCCCAAATTAACTTTAACTGCTACTGGAGCACTGTGGCTCAGTGGTTAGAGCGCTTGTCTTGCAAGTTGGGGAGACCTATGTTCGAATCCAGGCAGGTCAGGGAGAAACCTTGGGCAAGTTTCCTTACTCCACATGCCTAATAATAATCCCTCCAAAAAAAACACACAATAAATGGTGGACTCGGTATTTGGCAGAGAATAGCTTGTGTGGTACAGGCACTGGCGAGCAGGTAGTTACAGTTACAGGGTTAGTCTGTGCCTCATACACAGCACAGACTTGGATCAGCTTCCCTGCCTAATAGCTGTACTCAAGCCAGGAATGTGGTGTCTGGTCCTGGCTGTTAGACCTGATGCTGTGCTGGCAGCAAGAGCAGCGGATGGTTTTCACATAGCAACATCCCAAAGAGCCATAAAGTGAATGACCAGTTTTGGCCTGGTCACTGGGAGAGAGAAACTCCCTTCCCTTTTTGTAATGTTTTTTAATCCACAAAACACCATGTAGATTAAATCAATACTTTAATTCAAAATCTTACAAATTGACTTCAATCAGATCAACCTCTTTCCACTCTATCCCACATTCCCCCAGTCTCTCCTCCCATAATCCTTTTAGACTTGTCTCAGTCAATTGCCACTTATCTTAAGGCAATGTGCAACACTTTTTCAAATACGGTAGTGCATGGGATCTACCTGTATAATGTCCACCTGAACAGACAGAGAGGATCATGGTTTGATGGGTCATCCAAAGGACGGCACCTCCAACAATGTTGCACAGTTGGGAGTAGCAGCCTGAGCTCTGACCTCAAAACCCCAACGTGGGGTGTATCCACCCAAATCTTCTGACTCAGAGATGAGATATTACCACTTGAGTTTTGTGCAATTTAAACAAGTGTGCACAATTACCCTGCAATCACCCAGTGATTCATCAGCTAGAAATGAAGAAACATAATAAGGTTCACATATAAACCTTTTTCTGTGTCATTCATAAAGCAATTAGAACATAATCCTAGAAAGCAGAAAATAAACACAAATTTTGATTTAAATTTTATTTATAGTTTTTTAGGTTGTTTACATAAATTCTGAATGATAAATGCCGGTAGGTCACCCCTGTGTGTTTTCTGTATTACACGGCTCTCTCAGATGCTATCAGGCAGAACTTCACAAAAGAAACTGCACCATAATTAAGATTAAACAGGTTAATAGTACAGCTTTGGATATTGAAAATAACATGCATCACCCACAACACCTTTATACTCACCAATGGTGCTGCTTTGTTACCTTTCAAAATCAAAGCAGCAGCAAACACTCTGAACCAAACTGACAGGACACAGCCCACCCTCATTGTAACCAAAGTTATAGGCCTACACCACCTCCGTTCCCTAAAGAATGGAGGGAAAGTTGGAAAGGAACAGCACTGTGCACCATCATATAATCTTGAGATTTCCCAGTGGCCAGATCCTAGCCAAGTTTTGAAATGTGATAAGCACTATATCAAATGCAAGGATTATTATTATTAACATTATTTAGGTGCCAGATAATATATTTGATTCTCTCCTATACTTTACAGTATCCAAAATTTACAAGGCCTAAGGAAGGGATGCTATTACTTGATTGTATGGTAGATTATTATTATATAATAATCCTTTCATTTGATATAGTGCCTTATCATGTCACTGAAACCTCTCAAAGTGCTTCACAGAATATACTGCAAGTGGAATGATTGCATACTGTGTGGCTGAAACACAGTAGTGTCCCACAAAGCATTTTCCCATGAACAGTCATGGATTGAGGGAAACACTTTTTTTTTAAAAAAAGGGGGATTATTACTGCTAGGTTACTACTTATCACTAAATAAACAGAAGAGGGTGGAGTAAGGAAATTTGCCTAGGGTTTCAACCCGCCCGGGAATCGAACCCGGGACCTCCCACTTGTGAGGTGAGCGTGCTAACTGCTACACTACAGGGCTCTACATATTGTGAGCAAAGGTATCGGTTATTAAACAGAATGTGCACCTTCCGCATTAAATAAAATGTTAATTTGCAAGTTGTGTAATACTGTAGTTAGGATCGAAGCCTCCAATACATCCATTAGTATTTAAATTGAGATACTTGACTGTGGAACTAAATAGCTGAAGCATCAAAATACTTAGCATTGGAAAGTCAAGCCAAAGGCTCAGTAAACTCACAATACAGAGAAGCCTTCTTCCCTCATTTCCTGCCCTTGAGGAACATACATATACAATATTCAACATACTGCAAACAAACAACAAAAACAATTTGCATTATTCTAACCCCCTTCACGTGGTAGCATCCTGGCGTGCTATGCCAACATGAGGAAGTGCAGAGAAGCGAGTTATATATCACTAGATTTCCAACTGTACCAAATGCCAAATGGCTTCTATAGAGAATATTGTACAGCTCTTATTTACAGTTATCTTGAAGGTACATTTACATCGTGGTCAGATTTGCTTGATAAAACAGCCACGTTATGGTTATTGGTGAGCACATTGAGCTTCAGCTGTGGCTTGCGACGACACGTGGATGACTGAGTTGAACTTCTGTCGTTGGAGCTTGTTTTCACTTTTAAGCTCCTCTGATTCTTTCTCCACAATCTTCTCCTCTGTCGTTTGTAGCTTGGCCTCAGCCCTGGGGAGCCTACAGGCAGAGCATTCAAACAATCTTCCATTTCACGGGATTAATCAATCAGAAAAGACCAAAGCACAAAAACTTATCCAACATCAATCTCACTCCCTCCCCCTGCATCACAGCCACACTTCGATGAAACTAAAGTTATAACAAATGGATATCTTTTTAAAAAAGCTCTCAATTAAGTATCCTGAAGGCTATAAAATAAACTCTACAATAATAGTCGGATTTGTGTTAGGAATGAAGAGAGGTCATCTTAAACGGGGACCTAATATAAAAATCTGAACTGTACAATTTTTCTGCTCGACTGTTTCCCATTCACCACCAACAGGAATATGTTTGATAATCATCTTTGCATTTGATATGGTGCCTTATTATGTCTTCAAAATGTCTCAAAGCGCTTCACAAAATATACTGCAATATGAATTGACTGTATATTTTGCGGGCAAAACACGGCAGCCAACAAATACTGCTGGTACACAGCAGTGCCAACAAATAATCATGGATTGAGTGACTAAATGATTATCATTTTTTAAAGGAATTTATTGGCCCTGGAAAAGCAATCACCAATCGACTAACGACTGGGTTTCTATTTACTGCTAGGTAAACAGAGGCATGTGGAGTGTGAAATGAAATATGTTTTGCCAGGCTCGCGATTCAAACTCGGGTCATCTCACTTGTGAGGCTAGTTCTCTAACCACCATGCTACAGGACTGATGATTTGAGTTTACCCTGTGGTGAAACCGCTTAAGATTTATGAATTTAAGTGGGTTATTCTGTGGTTACTAACACTTTTACTGAAATGATTCAAATTATGGATAAATACATGAGCTGGTCAGTCTAAAAAACATTTAAGAAAAAAGTATAGCAATTACCAATCAATCATTTACATATACTTACTACTGTGCCCAAAATGTGTTCCAACCTCACAAGTAGATTATAATTTCATGCACCAGCCTAAATATAATCAGTGCTAAATTCAGGTCCTGATTAAAGTGCACAATGCACAGATGATCTTTTGTTATGATTGAAATATGACAAATTGAAATTGCAACTACAGTATATTCAAATAATAAAATCATACTCTAGTAATGACATCTGATCATTAGATTTTGCTGGAAATTTAGGGCTAGATTTTGCTGCATTAAGTCTTTCACCACTAGCTCTTTCAATTGATAATGAAATCAAAATCCTATTTTCAACAAAGATTTAACATGTGAGAGGCATATATTTGCAGATAGTCACAGACATGTGCTATTAAAACAACTAGGAATTTAGAGGCTGTAAACCCTAGACTGAAACACTGTGGGACCATGGGATTAGGGAAGTGAAGACTCATGGAGCGATAGAATTACAGTAAATCACAGATTAAACTCTTCACTTCAGAAAGCATGTAGCTAATATATAAAGAAAAATATACTGGACTTACAATTTACATGGCTATTACTATAATAAGATAAACAAATAATGAATCCACAATAAAACAATGATTTAACCCTTTTAATTACTGTAAGCAGCTTTGAGACCTAAAGGTTCCCACTGATTGTTTTCAATTAATCATAAGAAATGTGATGCGGCCTGCTCAGTATTCAAAGGGTTAAATACCAGAAAGAAATGAACTGTGCCAGTGTCAGTACCATATCTGGTACTCTAGAGAATGGAGCATGGTGAAATGTCACTTTCAAGTTGGATTTGACAAGAGTGAAAAAATGTAAAAACCGGCAGTGTGTTTGATTTGCATTAAAGAAATACGAGTTTTGATTAATGTTGTAACAGAGCAATCTGTAGAAGCAGCATTGCTGGAGGCTTGAACCAGGGCACAGCAGTTGCAATTTGTATAGAACAAAAATACAACAACCTTGTTTCCACACCGAAACACACTGATTAGTTAAGAGAGGAAGTCATGCAGGACAAATAGTAACAATTGACATGGCAGATTAATGCGTTTAACACAATAAACCATGTGAATTGTACCCATGGTGGTTTGAAGCAGAGCGACAGTATAAAGAGGGAGCTTTCTAACAAGGTTTTCAGTGGTTTGATTTTTCACCAGCTTATGATTATCATGATTGACATTGGTCTAGATTCCATTTCACACTAACATTTTATAACTTTCCTCTGTAAGGAAGTTTGTTTACAGCATTTGGCACTTTGTATAATGGGCATCTTTCACTGGCTTCAAAATGTGGAACACAACCTCTAAATTATGACTTACCCTAAATCTGTGATCTCCTCAAACCCTACCCAACCCAACTGCTCCTTTCACTCAAACACTCACCTACTTCATGTCCCTTGCCTTAATCACCACCATCAGCCATTCTACCCCCTCTCCCTGCAACTCCACCCTGGAGTCCCTCCAACTCATCTTCTCCCTCCCTACTTTCAACCAATCTCAAAACATAGACCTCTTTATGTGAAATTTTGGTCATCTTTCTTTTCCCAAACTCTTAATCCCTCTCCCCTTCCCCTCACACTTCCCTTCCTGTATGGTGGTGGAGTTTAATAGGCACAGCACCCGTCTGGTTAATTGAAGAATTGAAAAAATTACAAATTCCAGTTTTAACATCCGGGCTTTAGAACTGTATTGTACAATATTACCAGTAGCAGGTTATGTAATATTTCAGCCACCGTCACAAATGGGTTTGCTATCTGTATACCAATCAATGTCTGTGACATTAGCACAGAAACAACAGAATACTTCCAATAATCCACGTTGCACTTAGTGCTCACAGTGAGCCAGCAGTGGCCAGCACTACCAGACGTCCTCCTGTTGTGAAAGCCTCCACAACTTATCATATGGAGCTCCAAAATAATAATGCTCCCAGGCCACATGTTACCAATTAGATATCATTTACAGGAAATACACTGCTCTCCAGTTGCTACTAACCATGTGTCGTAATTCCACCTAAAGAGTTGGAATTCGTCTGCATTTGTCAACCATACATTTGGTCACCTTCCTACACCCACCTTCCATCTCTCCTCCTGATCCCAAACCTCTGCTCAGGTGCAAATGCTCGCAGCTGTCCTAGTGCAATGACTCTGAGGAGGTTGAGCAATTTAATGTGTGCATTGCCTTGCAGAATGGGTGCCTTGTCTGCCCATGCTCCCTTTCCAGCTCACCCTGTTACCAGCAGTGACAGGCCTTCCATTCAACTGACACTTGGTTAAGCACCATTACAATGTTTGTTACAGTTTCCATCCCTTCACTTTCTTCCTGTGCTCTTTCCATTTCCATCTGCATTAATGCCTCCATTGTTTTCTCTCCCACCGTCATTGGCTTCCACCATCTTGCTTTTCATTACACATAACAGATCCCTCCTCATCAAACTCTCAGCTCTGTCATGACTCCAAATCAATGTCCACATCCTCTATCTTGGTCTTCCCGTGGTGCCACCACTTCTTCTCTGCACAACACAGCCAACTCCAACTCACTCTTTGCCTGTTTTTTCCTCACCTTTTTCACACCATCTATTCCCCTTCACATCCCCACTCCAACTTCCCTCAGCGTTCTCATTCTTTTTCCTAGTTTCCTCTGTTAACCTCTTTCCCGATCTAAATAGACTAATTGACAATTAGTTAAATAAGGTCATAAATACCCCCAACTACACGATTTTGGGGTGAGGGTGCAATTATGATCCATTTATGATCCTTGGGAAAATTTATGCTATTTTAGATGTTTGTTCCCCTAACTGAAAACCTGTAGAAATGTCTATTTGCTGAAATTTCTTTCTCTATCTAGTTTGGTTCAAGATCTCCAGAAAGCAGGAATTCTTGTAAAGGAGTGCTCAGATATTGGTGAGAACAAATGAACACTTAGTGGTAATGGAAATCAAAAGAAGACACCAAAGTAGAGAATTTATAGAAGAATTTCTTGATTTGCATGGAAAGCTTAACAAATGTTACCGCAAAAAATGCAAGAAAAAAAGCATCACTTGCATCTTTGAGCAAAAAGTGAAGGGTGCAAGACAATAATTTTTTGCAATGAACAAAAGACACACCGCAAGGGTATTTGGATAATAGCAGAACTCAAAAATGCCAAAATATGAAGAAATAAGTACAAGTTCGTGGTTTTACGTTTATTGTTGACTATGTCAGAATTCAAGCAATATCTGCCAGAATCTAGTGATTGAGGGCTTGGGATTGAGTGTGGCCTTGAAAAGCGTGGATAGTTGGATCATTTCGAAGAATGCAAGGCCCTTTAAGAAGGTAACACCTGATTCACACACCGTGTGGGAATGTGGCATGGGGATTTCAGGGGTCAATTAAGGGGGATACCTGCCATCTAGTGAATTAGCAGGAGAGAATATATAAGGGGAATAACGATATGTTGTCAGTAATATGTGGCTTAAAGTCACAAGCTGAAAGAATGTTTGCTTATATTATCATGGAAAGCTGTATTAGTTTTTGGTTTACATACAAGTGTGGACTGCTGCTAAGATTGCCTCAGTTTTCCCAGAGATATAATGCATTAGATGACTAGTGAAAAGAGCAAGCACGGCATAGCACAATGAGTGCACGCAGGATTCCAGCAGTCAAGAGGGTTTATTAACAGGTTATTTGCACCCCGATGAGCAACTTTGTTTTGAAGTGAATGTTTAGCCAGATGGAGACATTATGGATCTAAAGGTATTAAGGTACAAAAAAAGTGAGAGAGACCAGGCTGTTAACTAGAATTAAGACAAAAAGTAAGTTTCCCAAATTGTTGGAAACTTTGCACTGTAAACGAAGTTACCTAAGTTATATTTACCAATTCCTTGATTAAACGAGCAGCACTTTTCATTCTTAAAATTAAGGTTGTGTTAATGTTGCTGCACTGATATTAACTGAACACTGCACTGTGTGTTAACTTGGGATATTTGTGCCTTCAAGCTCCTGACTGTCACAATCACGTGATAGTAGGATGCCACGTTAGATCAATTCTTATCTAATACAAAGTGATTGATAATTTGAAAACTGGGAAAATTCTACTCTAACCCAGCACCAGTTTGTAACAGGCAACAAATCAGGTATGAATGGGGCAGATGGTAACATTATGTAGAACACTGGTTTTTCAGTCCACTTCTTTACACACTTATAGCATATTTCTTAGGCTCATGCCAAACAGAAAAAGCATTTACAGAAAGGAAAATGAAAGGAAAGATTGCATTAGCAGTAGTTTTAAAAAAAGTTGTTACCAACAGGATTCCCTTTAGCCAGTACTTTGTATTTTTACATCAGTCCAGGCAATGTGAAATTAGAAATACAAAAAACTGCATGCCACTCAGGTCCCTTTCTTGGATAAAAGCATTCTAGTCTTGTTATAGGCTTTCGAGAGTCCAAACTTTGGGACAACAGTGAGAATCAAACCAAAGAAAGTGAAAACGAGGTACAAAGCGCAGTTCATGCAGAAGTGGAAGAATGCGGCAGGTCTGCGAGGAATGCTGGGCAAAAGCTGAAAGCGAGGCACTGACCTGGGCGAGGGGCACGGCCTGGAGACTTCTGCATTGCTTCGTTCAGAGAAAACCTGTACGTCGCTTGATTCTTCCATGATCCTCACCCGCTTTCCCTCTTTAGAAGGTGGCTTGGAGACAATTTCTGGCTCTGGTACTTGAACCTCAGTCTCAGACACAGCTCCACACACTGGGGACACTCGAGTGGTTGGATTCGAAGGGGAAACTGAAGTCTCAACATGTAGCTCATCTGTCTGTCTCTTTCTGGTCTCCACCAGCTTCTCAGAAGATTGAGGAAGGCCAATTGCAGGAGCTCCATTTGTAGGAATCTTGTTGGCCGTTTGCTGAGCTTCGTCACACCCCTCAACTGGAAGCTTCTCTTTCTTGCGGTTCTGGGAACGGTTCTTAAATTCTGGAATTTGAAAGTAATAATAGTCCATTGATATAATGCCTTATCACTTATTTGAGATGTCTCAAAGAGCTTCACAGAATATGCTATAAAGTGATTTGGCAGTATATTTTGTGTGCAATACACGGCACCCAATTGCACACAGCAAACTGGATTGAGTGACCAATTTTTTTTTAAAAAAAGGATTATTACCCCCACAGAAAAGTGATCCGCAATCAATTAACAACCAGATTCATATTTACTGCTATGTAAACAAACATGCGTGGAGTAAAGAAACTTGTTGAACATTTTGCCCTGACTCCGATTCAAACCCAGGTCCTCTCACAGCAAGTAGTCTAACCACTACACTACATGATCCACAAGTGAGAAATAAATGCCAGCTCACATGTTAAATTAGAAACCAGGTGCACACCACGTACCTCTATAAACCAAGATCAGATAAAATCTGAAGGATTAGCACCAGGAAACAATAGAAACTAAATTTCTAAAATACTAATAATGTAAAAGATGCAAAGAACAAAGTCATTTCGAACCAAAAAGCAGCCGATACCAACAAACAGTCGTTAGAATCATAGAATTTTTCAGCACAAAAGGAGGCCATTTGGCCCATCAAGTCTGTGCCGGCTCTTTGAAAAGAGCTAGTCAAGTCAATCCCACTCCCCGGCTCTCTCTCCATAACCACGCAAACCAGCCCTTCCCAAATAATCATCCACCTCTCTTTTAAAAGTTGTTATTGAATTGGCATCCACCACCCTTTCGGGCAATGCATTCCAGATTCAAACAACTCAAAACTATTATGAGAAATAGAAAAGAAAGCAACAGGCAACAGACAAGACAACAGACAAGACCTATTTTGTGTATATTTTGTGGGTGAAATGTGGCAGCCAATTGCATGCAGTAGTCCCACAAAGAGCCGGCAGTGGCACGATGGGCCCAATGGCCTCCTTCTATCCTATATAATTCTTTATAATTGTAAACAATCATGGCAGTAAAATCCTGTGAAGTGGCTTTAAGACGTTTTAACGCAGTAGAACATTACAAATGCATTATTATTATTAATATTACCTTCTGGTTCATATTTTAGCTTCATCTCATCCAGTTTGATTCGGAGTTTCATGTTCTCACTCTGAAATTGCTTCAGTTGTCTCTCATTGCTGTAAAGTTTACGTTCAACTTCGAGGACCCGTTGGCTCTCTGCAAGGGCTTTCATTCGTTGCAAAGACAGCTCATCATTCAGAGTCTTGCTCTCCTTCCTAACAAAACAGTTTCACCATTGTGCAATTATAGTAAAATGCCACTAGAACGCAGTAGTTGGGGGGCTTAATGTCCAAACCCCGTTATATTCTCTGGACACCAATGAAATGCCCGCCGCGATTATCAAACCCATAGCAAGCCAATCTGCCTTCAATACCAAACAAATGTTACACATCCAGGACATTAGGTCACCGCCAATGTTACTTCTTGTAAAAGCCTCTTGGCCTCACAGCACACAACCTAGCTAGCAGATTGTGTTCCTTGTGCTAGCACGTGAGATTGTGCATTGGTGAGCTGCCGACTCACTGCGGGAAGCTGGCCACAATTCCAAAGGACTCCCGCCTTAAAAGCAAACTCACTTTATAATAATAATCCTTACATTTGATATTATTATTATACAGTAATTTTACATTTGAGGGTGGCCCAGAGCGCTTCACAGGAAATAATGTAGAGGGCCATGACTTTAGTAGCTGAATGAAGTGCATTATAATAACTTCTACTGCATAGTTAAAGAAAACAACCAGATCCCAACCTAACAATCCTTGTCAAATGCTTGGTTTAACAGGATTGGTATATTTACTGTACCTGCCCCCCTCAACTCCGAATCGCCTCCTATTCCTGTAAATCCCCCTGCTACACCAGCCACCTCCGAACCCTTAAGCAACAGGTGTGAGCTGCCAACGAGCCTGGACCAAATCAAAATTAATGGTCCACTGGCAAAATTGGCTAGATCACTCTAAAGCCTACCACTCCGCTCTAGCCTCCACCAAGTCCTCCTATTACTCCAAATTAATCCTGGAGGCGAAGGACAATCCCAGACTCCTTTTCTCCACCACTAACCGCCTCCTCCGCCCATCCTCCCACGCCTCATCCATCCTATCATCCAACTCCAACTGCAAGGAGATGCTAAACTTCCTCGAATCAAAAATCAAGGGGATCCGTTCAGCCACTTCTACCTCATCCTCCACTACTTCCCCACCAGGATCCACCTCCCTTCCACACCTCATTACATTCCTTCGATCCTATCTCTCCCACCGCCCTCTCTGCTCTCCTCCGTAAAATGAACCCCACCACCTTGACCCCATCCCCACCTCTCTCCTCATCTCCCAGCTCCATCATCTAGTCCCGCTCCTAACTGATATCATCAACCTCTCTCTATCCACTGATACTGTCTCCACCCTTCGAAAAACTGCTGTCATGCTGCCCATAGCACAAGACAGTCCTGGTCAGTCTTTAACGACATTCTAAAAGTCTGCGACCAGGGCTCTCTTTGCCACCTTGTCCTCTCTGCCACCTTCGACACTGTCAATCATTCCATCCTGCAACACCACCTCTCTTCCCTACTCAATCTCCTCAGACCTGACCTCGCCTGGTTCGACTCCTACTGCTCCAATAGTCTACACTTTGTCGCCACCTGCAGCTTCTCTTTCAGCCCCCACATTGTCACCTGTGGCGTCCCCTAGGGCTCTGTCCTTTGCCCCTTACTTTTCAACATCTACTTGCTCCCACTTAGTGAGAGGAGGCTTTGATTAAACTAAAACTGTAATTAATATAAACATGTGAGAACCACTGCCAATGATTCAAGCGCTCTGAGATGCCGTCCGGCGTGGTGGGCGCTATATAAATCGAAGTTGTTGTTGTTGATCATCCTGAACCTACTTGGTATTATTAAGTTGCAGCTTCAACAATTCAACGTAGTATTGGCTGTCGCCAAACTCTGAAGGCTCAACCTTGTTATTCTCCCCAAGATCGTGATTCATCTGAAAATGACAACAAACAAAATCCAACAGCTGGTTATGAAGAGTCAGCTGAAGAGCGTCATGGGAGTAATTCTCCACTTTAACAGTGAAGTCAGAGAAACATCTACCTGGGGTTTCCCATCTTCGGGACTATTAAATTCATAA
Source organism: Hydrolagus colliei (assembly GCA_035084275.1). Classification (NCBI taxonomy): domain Eukaryota; kingdom Metazoa; phylum Chordata; class Chondrichthyes; order Chimaeriformes; family Chimaeridae; genus Hydrolagus; species Hydrolagus colliei. The sequence continues at coordinate 7,845,882 of CM068753.1, forward strand.
TAAACATGCCAGTGAATAACTGAGCTACCCCGTCTAGTCGCAGCTAAGATGTGCAAAAGCCAAAGAGCACATCCAGGTCCCGACAACGGCTATGGATCAATTCAAATTTTCAAGGCTGAGGTCGATAGATTTTTGTTGGGTAGGGGTATCGGGGAATATGGAGCAAAAGCGGGTAAACAGAGTTAAGATACATGATCTAATAGAATGGCGGAACAGGCTCGAGGGACTGAATGGCGTAGAACTCACAGTTACAAGCTGTGGTTAAAGCAAAAGGCATCAAAGGATTGAAGAGGAAATTAGCTGCAAACATGGAGTAGTAGGAGAGGGCATTAAAAGAGGTATAACCACTGTAGAATATAAACACAGGCACGAGTTCAGATGAGTGGTCTGTTCCTGTGCAATAAATTTCTATGAAATTTTGATTGAAAGTTAATTGAAAGAGTACAATACAGAGCATCCATGCTTTTCTTACCTCCTGTTTCTCTAAGCGTCTCAGTTTTACTAATAGAGCCTGAATCTCATTATTTTTCTGTGCCAGCATCGACTGCAGACGTTCCAACTGGCCAGGATCTGAATGTGAGCCCTTCAACTGCAACAGCGTGGCTATCTGCATCTAATGGGGAAAGAAGACAAGTGTGATACAACCAGAAAGTCATGTCCATGAATGTATTCCAGGTGTTATTACAGAATGCATTGCTGCTTTAGACTTCTATTAAAGTAAATACAGTTTGAAAAGAAAAATAAATTATATGTAGATCTGTGAGGTCTAAAGGGTTTCGCACAAACATGCAACTACCATTCCCACAGTGAAAAATGGGGCTTTCAGGGCAGTCAGTGTGTGAGAGCTATGTAAGCGCAAAAGAAAGATTACGCATACAGAGACTCAAGATTGGCATTGCAGGAGGTTTGTAAGTGCTTTTGTTTACTTCAATTTGGCAATCATGTTTAGAATAACTACAGTAAATGTGGGACATAGATTTAAGAAAATCACAGAAAGATGCAGTCAAAACATTCAGATCATCTTCCAGGAGATGCAATTATCACCTTGACTGAAAAGAAATGGTTACCATGGATTATATATATTTTTTAAAAGGCTCAACACAAGTTAGCTTAAGATTCATTGGGGAGAGTGTGGAGATTGTGGCTATGTTTCAGACTGTACCTTCATTCTGTGAAGCTGCTGGCGGGAGAACGCGTGCTGTTTCTGCAATGACTGATATTGGACTCTCATACCAATCAGCTGTCGCTCCATCATTGCCCTTCGATCTTCCACCTACATTAAAGGGAAAAAGGCAAAGAATCTGTTCTTCAATTAACTAAACCACCATTAATTAGATGCCATTTCCCTATAAACCAAGAAGCCATTTTGTTCCCAGAACACAAGAGTTAGTTACGTCATCACCTGGTATCACTAGTAGCCCCTGACAACATCCAATGTTTAATTTTAAATGAAAAAATGGTCTTTATATAATCCTGCTCTAAGTCTCATTAAGTTAGCACACCACACTGATGCTGTCAATATGAAGATACTCAACTCACAAAGCACACTGGCATTAAACCACAGGTGAAGGATTATGAATTCAAATCATTGTGAGAGTCTCTAGATTGGCTTCAGAGCTCAGAAGATCCACAGTACTCTTCACCAGAATTGTGTGTGGCAGACCATTCAGTGGGGTCAGAGAATCTTCTCACTCAGTTCCTGGTAAATCTACAAACCAAAGCCATAGCAGGCAGAGTGCTATATGATATAGCCAAGTTTGTAAATGGTCCCAAGAACATAACACTGCTACGTGTTCCCAACAACTTCTGTTTTTATTTCATAAGGAGTTTGTTACCAATGTGGAGATTTACACCTGGTTACAGAATAATTGTAGAATAGTAACTGGCTACCCACACTTTGGAAATAGCTCCAGTACCTCTGCAAACAGCGAGTTCCCTTTACTGTTGGGATTTTGAGCATCTTGTAGTGTCTGGTCCAACTGAATCTGCAGCTCCTGATTAACAACCCGTGCTTTCTGGATTTGGAAACAACATACAGTATTTGGATCACTAGACAAACAACATTTAAAAAATGTTTATACAGTACATACTAGTACATTAATATTATTTTGTTTATTAAAGTGGACTGTAAATATTTCACCATGTGTTTTGTTGTATTCCAGCCCTTCCTTGGGGACCAGGCTCGCACCTGATATTCATGCTTGAAGCTCATTTTAAACACAATTCGCACCAAACTCTGCAATGCCCTTCAGTCCAATCCTCGTCGTGATGTGATTACCCTGCCATTACCAGCCACCACCTCGACCTCTTCTCTATCCATCTTCACCTCCAACCTTAAACCCACCTCTTCGACCATACCTATGATCACATGTCTCCTCCCACCTCCCTCAGCCTCTGCTCAACATCCAACTCAGCTGTAGTGAAGTACTGCCAAGATGTTATCCTACATAAAGGTGCAGGGCTCTATACAATGCAAGTTGTAGTTGATTTGATTCAGTTTGGGCAATAAACAAATGCTAAAGTTCCACGCTGTGAACCCACCGCCAATGAATTGCAGTATGAAATCGCCTCCTTTTCCCGTTCTTCCTTTTCTTCTTCCAGTCGATCCACCTTACGCCTCAAATTAACATTAGCCAGTTCCAGCTGCTCATGACGATAAATCATTTCATTGTGTTCTTCCTGTAGCTTGACCTGCAATCAGAGACACCAGACTGGGCAAAGGGTTTCAAACCAAGGATTCATTTGTTTTGATAAAAGGATAGAAGCAGAGGAAGCAATCAAGGGACAATAATATTTAAGAGTGAGATAGATAAATACTTGGGTAAAGAGGTACAAAGGGGTAAAGCGAAAGGTTAGCGCATTAGGATTAAAGGATCTGCCAAGATCGAATAAAGTGGTGGAACAATCTGATGGGGTAAGCAACTCTGAATTCGATGCGGTGAAATGAGTGAACACACACAAGGATAGAAAGGAATATTCCAAACTCCACACCTTCACAGCTTCGAGTTCTACGTTCTCCACTTGAAGGCTCAGCACTTCTGATGACATGGTTTCCTGAGCTCGCTCAGAAAGGTTCCGCAACTCATCACTCTTGGAAATGAGTAGCTCACTGTGGTGGTCGAGTTTGTGCCTCAGCTGTTTCTCGCAGAGCTGAGCTTCAACCAGGTCAGACTTCAACTTCTCCATCTAGTAATACATGGACACATACACTCACAATCAGCTCAAAGCAGCATTTAGCACACAGATTTATTTTTATTATAAATTTCAGAGTTGAATAATGGGAGTAAAAGGACGTAAAGTCTCTGCAGCTTAAACCAGATATTTTCACTAACAGTTGAAAAACACAAGCTGACAAGAATTGCAAACTGGTGGATAGGCTTCTCAGCTATCTCTCCCCCAAAGTGCATCCATCTCTCTCTACACCACTGCTGAGTTGTGCGCAGGGATGGCACTGCTTGCTGGAACAAAAATCATCTAAATAGATTTCAACCTCCTCGAGCAACTCTCCGGTACAATAGAGGAGAAAATCACCACATCTTGCAGGAATTAAACTCATCCAATACAGTATACTCAACAAAATGGTACACATTAAAACAGCCAAGGACTGTATCTGGACTTTCAAGGCTTAAATGGAGTTGTTACTTCACCGAGAGCTGATCATGACCAACATCCTGCACAATTTGAACATTAACTTGAACATTCACATTGCTGCCTTGTTGCTCGAATAGAGTCAATCACTGCCCGCACTCACTGCTCTCTAACCTGACACTACATAATTCTAAATCAATAATAGTAATAATCCTTTCATTTATTATTTAGTAATTATCTGCCAATCGACTAATTGAGTTGACAATTGGCTAACATTTTTTTAAAAAACGAATAACTTGGGGAATGAATGGATACATAAGGGATAAGCAAATAGCACAGGGGATAAGGAAACAGTACATCAGGTAAAATACAAGTCACTACAGCATTAACTAAAAAATGTTCCAACTGCAGTTACACTGGTACCAGACTGTCTCTCTGCAACACTCAGCTAATTTCTATCCCTTACATGTGTATAGTTGATGTATGGATAACCAACATACTCTAGACATTAAATTATTTGATAGAATCTTATAAGCACAGGAGGCCAACGTGCCTGTGGGTGCTCTTTGAAAGAGCTATTCCCCTTACCCTCCCTATACCATACTCTATAACCCTGCAACTATCTTCCTTTTTAAGTACCTATCTAATTCCCTTTTGAACAAGGAAAGTAGTTGTGCCTTTAGTGTGAAGGCAATCCACAGGGAGTGGGTGGATGGAAGGAAAGGAGAGGAGAGGAAACAGACTAATCACCCCCACAGCACACTCTTCTTTCACATCCTGGAGGCTGTTTCATTATCCCCTGGTGGGAAGAGCATTTGGGGGCTTAGCAGCTTCCACGCTGATGTGCCTGGCCATGGAATATCGGAATCAAGTTAATGTTCTGGGGCTGTCGCAGTAGCCAGGACTGCCCACAATATTCCAAAGCTGTTGATGACAGACTAGCCAGTATTGGATCTTTTGCAAGACTTCAGCAGCAAATCAGATACTGAGAAGGGATTCTTGCCACCCAGCTCTTGCTACGCCTGCACACCAAAGTCCTGGCAGGTGGCGTGCTTCTGTCTGGACAAGTGGTGGGAAGCTTGCTTTCCATAATGCAAAAAACAGCAAAATCCTATCCTCAGCTGAGAAACTGAAAGCCATCTTTTTTTTCTATCTTAAAACATTAAAGGAACAACTTAAACCTCAAAAATAAGAGAGAGAGGAACATCAGTTCAATTGCTCATACCTTGTTTTTCAACTCATTTATTTCACGAGCATGAGTTCTTTCCAGCTGTTCCTGCTGTTGACTCAGCTGCAATTTTTGCTGCTGTTTAATGCTCTCAACATCAGAACTCAGACTCTCAAGCATACGACTTTTCAGTTCCACCTCTCGCTGCAACGAATATTTATCCTGCTCCAGAACCTGCACAGTCCCAAAAGGAAATCACACAAAAACTTCAACAACAACCACTTGCATTGATATATCGCCCTCCACGCCAGGCTGCTTATCAGAGAACTTCATCTTAGCAGGGCCCGAGGCCGAGCCAGGGGGTGGGGGAAGATGACTGTAAGCGCAGTCGAAGAGAAAGATCTTCAGGGAGTGAGCGATCAGCAAGATAGCATCAGACCACAGGTTACGAGGACAGCGCAGGTGGGGGAGGAGGAGAGGTTGGATGGTGGTCATGGCTTAGGTGCCTCCAAGGAAGCAGAAGGATGATTGAAAGTATTTACCTGTTCCTGGAGGATTTGAAACTGGCCTGTGCTTGCTAAGCGAAGAACTTATATTTTATTTTTTATCAGTATTATGATTATCCAACTTGCTCCCTCCATCATCTCACTCAAGATCTGTGCAAGAAGCACCTAAGTCACCATGTTTTTTTTCAGTCATCTGTCCCCTCCCACATCTTCGGCTCCCAACCCTAGCTCAGTCTACCAGCCAGTACCATTAGGCGAATTGGGACGTCCTCCCGACATGGAAGGTGCCATATAAATGTAATTTGTATTGTATATTGTGCTGAGTAAGCTGCACACATCGTACCTCTATGGCAGTGGTGAATTCAGCTCGCGATTCCATCAGCTGGTTCTGCAGCTCTGCCTGGCACTCCAGTAGCTGCAGGCCATACTGAGCCGCTTTTATTCGCTGTTCCTCCACCTCCTGAAGCTGCTGGCGAAGCTGCAGCACCACATCTTCCAATTCTGGAACAGTTGGCATGGTGAAAGGCTGCAGATCAACCACAAAACACATTAGTTCTGGTACAATTTTAGTACAATTATTATAACATTTCTAAAGCCACAGCACTCGTAAAATACGCAGTATACAGTACAATCAACAGCAGAATGCCATAGCTCCTACAATGGCTTAGTGGGAGTGAAGATATATCAAACGTTTATCGTATTCCAAGAATGGAACTCAAGTATCAGGCTTATATATTAATGACTTGGATGTAGGTACAGAGAGAAAAAAATTTAAGTTTGCAGGTGACACAAAACTTGAAACATAGCAAACAATGAGGAGAACAGTACCAGACTGCAGGAGGTCATAGACACGCCGGTGAAATGGAAAGATACATTGCAGATGAATTTAATGCAGAGAATGTGCGGTGATGCATTTTGTGAGGAGGAATTAGGAGAGGTAATAGAAGATAAACTGTATAATTTTAAAAGGGGTGCAGTAACAGAGAGACCTAGGGCTTCAAATACACAAATCTTTGATGGTGGCAAAGCTGTTATGGGATCCTTGGCTTTATGAATAGTGGCGTATAAACACAAGAATGTTATGTTCAACCTTTACAAATCGCTGGTTAGCCCTCAGCTGGAGTATTGTGTCCAATACTGAGCACTATATTTTTAAGGAGGTCAGGACCTTTAAGAGAGTGCAGATTCACAAGAATTACACCAGGGATGAGAGATTACAACTATGCAGAGAGCAGAGGCTAGGATTATTCTGCTGCATTTGCATTTCAAGGTTTTTCGTAGAGTAGGGAGAAACTGTTTTCTCTGGCGGTGGGTCGGTAACCAGAGGATACAGATTTAAGATAATTAGCAAAAGAACCAGAATATAAGACAAGGAGAATTTTGTTTTCACAGAGATTTGTTACGGTCCAGAATGCACTGCCTGAGAGGGTGATGGAAACAGATTCGATAATAGCTTTCAAAAGGGAATTGGTTAGATACTTAAAAAGAAAAAAATTGCAGGGCTATAGTTAAGAGCGGAGGAATGGAACTAGTCAATAGTTCTTTCACAGAGAGCCGGCACAGGCACGATGGTCTCCTTCTGTGCTGTAGGATTCAACGATTCTACCTATTGTTACCAGTTATAAATCCAGATAGCTATTTATATTGAGGCATAGATCACTAAGCTCGGGAGAAGAGTCAAAAGACAAGTGAAGGGTAACGCAGTAATGAAAGTGCACAGTTGTGTATCGACATTTCATCACAATAAAAGGTTATGCAGAAGCTCAGAGGTATCCACTGCATTTCTATTTTGATGAGCCCAAGAAATGTTAGGGAAAACATTCGAACTTCGCCCACCGCATCCAACAGGCCATTCAACATTCTAACAACTATGTGTAGGCCGAAACCTTAGGCAAGTTTCCTTATTTCACAAACTCACCTTGGTTTACCTAACAGTAAGTAGAAACCCATTTGTTAGTCAATTGGCGTTTCGATTTCCGAGAGTAATATTCCCTCCAAAATAATAATTATAATGTGGTCACTCATTCCATGACTGTTTATGGGTCACTGCTGTGCACAATTGGCTACCCACAAAATACACAGTCATTACACTTTACAGTATATTGTGTGCAGCACTTTGAGACATCTAGAAGACATGAAAAGTGCTACATCAAATGCAAGGATTATTATTATATTACTTTTCCTCATTCTTCCTACCAAAATGCATCACTTTGCATTTCTCCGCTTTAAATTTCATTTGCCATGTGTCACCTTCCTGCAGTCTGCTATTTTCACTACTTTTCCTAACATTGTATCATCTGCAAACTTGGTTATTGGGCTCCCTATACCCAGATTCAGGTCATTTATACAGTATAGATTAAAAAGTACTAAAGTATTAATAACAACCACTGGGAGGCACCACTGTATCCAGTCAGAAAAACAACGGTTCGCCATTACTTTTTTGGGATGTCCTCCCAACGTGAAAGGATTTTACAAATGTAATGGGGAAAGGGCAGCTAAATGAAACTGAAAGAAGAGCACAGGCTCGAAGGTCTTCTGTGCTTTAAATTTCTATGGTTCTAACATTGGTTTTCTAATATTAGGACTGCTAATTCTACACAATTAAGTACAGTACAGTTCAATTTTTTTATAATCTTTATAATGGCATCTGAATCAGCCCACTTTTTTCTCCCTACTTAAAATAAATCAAATGCATAATTCTGCATCTCCAACTACAGGCTACAAATGTACACGAATGCTTCCTCGAGGAGGCCAACTGACCTTATACGTGATGTACATACAGAGCTTCTTGTGCAGATTTTTAAACCCTTCTTTTGTGTGTATTTATATAAGAAAGGTCAGATGTTGCATTTTTGGCAATGAGCAATTTGCTCCAGGGCAAAAAGTCCATCTCCAGAACACTCGTTCAGTTAAAGAAACCTCCTAGCTGCTGATTGCAGTGTGATTTGAAGGGCAGCCAAAACAACAAAGCAATCCGCAGAAATTATTTTTGACCCATATAATTATTCCTTTTACAACTATAAATGCACACCCTAATTAAGAAACATTCAGTCATTGTATGCAGGATACAAACAAATAGGTTTCTGTATGTGTGAGGGAATGGGGGAGTTTCAAAAATATTGACAAAATTGGTTAAAACAAAGGATTTACTTTAGTAAAGAATCATAGAATCATACAGCACAGGAGGTCATTCAGCCCATCATGTATGTGCTGGCTCTTTGAAAACAGCTGTCCAAATCAATGCCACTTCCTCACTCTCTCTGCATAGCCCTGCACACATATCCTCCCCAAATAATTACCCACTTCTCTCTTAAAAGTTGTTATTGTGAGACCTGTCTTCAAATCCAGGCAGGCCAGGGTGAAACTCTGTTTCTTTTAACAACTATTTTAAATCAGTGTCCTCAGATTACCGACCCACTCGCCAGTGGAAATAGTTTCTTCTTGTTCACCCTATCAAATCCCCAGGAATTGGGAAGGCCGACAAGTAGGGCATTTGCATAGTCAAGATGGGATGTAATGAATGCATTAATGAGGATTTCAGCGGCTTTGAGGATGAGGTAGTGGTGGAGTCGGGCAATATTATGGAGATGAGGAAAGGCAGAGCGAGTCGTTGCTTGGATGCGGGGGAGGAAAGACAGTTGAGGATCGAACAAGACACCTAGGTTCCTGACTGGCTTGGTGAGGGAGGTCGAGTGAGCAACCATGCTGCCAGCACCTGATGCAGGAAGGGTAGAGGCAGAGAGATAAGAGTTGGGTGTCATCTGCATACATGTGGAAGTTAACCCCATATCTGCGGATGATGTCACCAAGTGGGAGCATGTAGATGTTGAAAAGTTCAGCTACTGATCAATCAATCAATCAAAATTTACATTTATATAGCGCCTTTCACGTCAAGAGGACATCCCAAGGCGCTTTACAGTTAGGTAGGGACAACAGCAGGGGTGAGAGGGGTCAGGGCAGGATGAAGAAGAGTAGGAAAATTGACTGTATATGCACAACACAATCATTTACAGAACATGGAACATCCAAAACAGAGTTAAAATAATTAAGTGTAACCAGGGATTATAATTAGCCAGCAGTTCATATAATAAATGAGCACATTAAAGATTGACTATTGATATCCACAGTCTGGAACAAACATAGATGTTATTCCACAGAGTGATTCATTTATCTACAATCAAACAAGATACTGTATTCTGATAATGAGCAGAGATACAAGGACTGGTGCCTTTCCCCCATTTCACTCACATACAGAGTCCTGACATATCGCTAGTCTCACTATAGCAACGGAGTTAGAGCCAGTGCCAAATCCTCTTGAATCTCCAATGTGAAAGATTTAGGCTCCAGCTCAAATTACATTCATTGTGCGTACCACCACTGCTGCTCTCCCACTCTCAGCTTTCAGCTCATTGCAGATGAATTGTAGAACCAAAGAAATTTACGGCACAGAAGGCAGTCATTCAGCCAGTCGTCTCTGCTGGTTCTTTTAAAGAGCAATCCTTTCGGTTCCACAAAATACAGTCAATTCATTTTACAGTATATTCTGTGAAGCTATTTGAGGTGTCTAGAAGACGTGATTAGGCACTATATCAAATGCAAGGATTAATGTTACTGAATTATCCAAACGATGCAATTAATACAATATACGTCAAAATTATAGATGGGAATTCAAAACGAAAAGCAAGTTAAAAATGACTTTCAAGTTATGCTGAGTTCTCATTAGATTATGAAACCACAAATCAAAATCAATCAGTATCCAAATTTCCATCTTCAAGTCTTTGAGATAATTGATTTCTACATAGATGCATTGCCTTCTGTACCTAGAAACCTTTACATAACAGGTCATACAATACCACTGATCAGTTACTACAGAATAATTTTTTAGATGCTTGAATTAATATCAGTAGGAACTGTTCCTGTGTTTGGTACTGCCTTATTTGGGTATCAACTTACAGGTTGGGTGAAACTGAGGCTTTGTGTGCAGAAGATTATGGTGCATTCGCCAATGACATATTAATATATTTGCCTTGTATGGATCTAAACCATCACACTCCATTGATGACTCATGTAACTGGATATAGAACTTCAGGCTAAATCCATCATCAATTCAGCACATCACTTCCACCAAAATTTTTAATAATAATCGTTGCACACCAGCCACCTCCGCTCCTTCAAGGCATAGCTGCTTTTCCGCCAAACTCACCTAGCTCGAGTCTAATTTAACAGTCCATCAATAGATCTGGCTGGACCACATCAAAAGTTACCGCTTCGTCCTCGCCTCCACTAAATCACCCTTCTACTCCAAGATAATCTTGAAGGCCAAGGTCAACCCCAGGCTCATCTTCTCCATCAGCAAACAACTCCTCCACTCACCCTCTCACATTTTGCTTATCCTTCCCTCCAACTGTGAGGAGATGCTGGACTTGAGTGGTTCACATTTTACTTCTCATACCATTTCCACTTTGTCTCCACAAACGGCTTCTCCTCCCACCCCCACACCGTCTCATGTGATGTTCCTCACAGCTGGCCTTCAACCTCTCCAATTTGTATAAACTTCCTCTTGGTGATATCATCCGCAGACATGGGGTAAACTTTCACATGTATATGTATGACACCCAACTCTATCTCTGCCTCCATCCTTGACTCCACTGCGGTCCTTGACAGAACGTGTCAGACATCAACTCCTGGATGATAGCTAACTTTCTAAAATTGAACGTCAACAAGACCGAGGCTCTCCTGATTGGCTCTAGTCAGTGCCTCCACACATCAGGTACTGGCAACATTACCATCCAAAGGTGCACACTCAACCTTACTTAGCCAGTCCAGTAGCCCTGAAAACTTGGCCTCCCAAATAATTATCTGCTGCTCTCAAAAGTTGTTATGGAATCAGCTTTCACCACCCTTTCAGGCAATCCATTCCAGATCCGAACAACTCCCTGTATGAAAAGCGAGTTGCACCCACAATGGTTTTTTTCCTGACACACGACCATCCCTCATCTTCAGTCACAACAGATTTCCAGCTAGGACCACCCAAATTTATTCAGGCTATGGCTTGAAAGGTTAACAGAGCTGAGTGGGAAGAATCCCTGTCTCCAGTGACTGGTCTACCAATTCAAGTCTTAGAGGCAGAGGCAGCTGAGTTATTCACAATCTACCTGTGTTAATTCCACTCTTGCCAGTCACACTCTCAGTATCTCCTGTAAATGAACACCAGCTTACACATGCCATAAAACACCACTTAAACATAATACATTTCATTTTATAGTACAGTACTTTCCTACACTAATTGATTAGAAATGAAGTGAATGTCATTCTATAGGCAAAAAGGACTGTTAAATGTGCGTAATAAGCAAATATATTAACAAAATCAAAGAATTAACAGAAACATACATATGTATTACTCCCATTAACAATAATAATCCTTGCATTTGTTAGAGCGCTTTTCACGTCTTCTAGATGTCTCAAAGCGCTTCACAGGAAATACCATAAAGTGAATTCACTATATATTTGTGAGCAAAATGTGACAGCCAATTGCAAACAGTAGTGTCCCACAAAGTCATGGACTGAAATAACCAATTTACTATACGATTGTTTTTTTGAGGGATTATTATCAGGCGTGTGGAGTAAGGAAACTCGTCCAAGGTTGCACTCTGCAGGGAATTGAACCCCGGTCTCCCGATCGTAAGGCGAGTGCTCTTAAAGCGCTTCCCCTAATGCACTCCACTCGGCGTCTCTCTCCCTGACTGCGGTTTATGTCACCCCCCCCCCCCCCCCCCCCCGATTGCAGGATTCACAAACGCCGTTATTTGCCGGCACTTGTTTTCACTTTAAACCGTGTCTTGCTCGCTCTGGCCGCAATGCACCGCAGCACAGGCTCTCCCCTCAGAGACACTCAGAGGCCCCTGGTCCCTCTCTACACGCTGGCAGTGCTCTCTCCCACCTCCAGCACCCGGGGGCCGAGCTCCACAGGCCCACAACGATCTGAGACGGGCCGCTTTAGCCCCAGTGTCCCTCCACTTTTCCTTTACCTGCAGGCGGCGGGCACAGGCTGCTGTCCGGGAGCTGGCGCTCCGCGTGCTGCGGCTCCGGCTCTCTCGACCCCAGCTCCCTGTGGCGGAGCTCCTCTATCACTCTCCCCGTGGCGGAGCTCCTCTCTCTCTCACTGTGCCTATGATGGAGCTCTCACTGTCCTCTGTGGTGCAGCTCCTCTATCTCTGTCACTGCCCCCTGTGGTGGAACTCCTCTCTCACTCACTCTCCCTGTGATGGAGTTCCTTTCGCTCACTATCGGAGCTCCTCTCTCTATCTCACAGTCCCTATGGCGGAGCTTCTCTCACCCACTGTCTATGTGGCGGAGCTCCTCTCTCTCTCACTGTGCCTATGATGGAGCTCTCACTGTCCTTTGTGGTGCAGCTCCTCTATCTCTGTCACTGCCCCCTGTGGTGGAGCTCCTCTCTCACTCACTCTCCCTGTGATGGAGTTCCTTTCGCTCACTATCGGAGCTCCTCTCTCTATCTCACAGTCCCTATGGCGGAGCTTCTCTCACCCACTGTCCCTGTGGCGGAGCTCCTCTCTCACTGATAGCGGACCCGCTCCCTCGCGCCTCCAATACGGTTTGAACTGCGACCGTTTGATACATACAGCCAGTCACCGCGCGCCATGATCCACCAAACATCGCGAGAGTCTGAGCGACGCCTACTGGACTTGTGGTTTGTTGCTTTACACTGGGGTCGCCAACAATAACATTCCACTAGACAGCGCCTCTCAGGTCGGGAGGACGTCCCGAGTGTTTCAGACCCGAGCTGAGATCGGGGGAAATGGAGGGAAGGGAGGGAGGGGAAGAGCAGCAGGATCTGGGCCATGGAACTCACCCTCTCCCGCCGTGGCTTCCCATCAGCCACCCACTGGCGCTGGGGGGGGTGGGGGGGTGACATAGGGCGCAGTCAAGGAGAGAGACTCCGAGTGGAGTGTATTATGGGAAGCGCTTTAAGGCGTGACAGGCGCTATAATAAATGTAAGGTTTTTAAAAATCGGGAACAGCAATGGAAACAACATAAAATAACCTCCCCGTCTCCGACCTCCCCGTCTCCGACCTCCCCGTCTCCGACCTCCCCGTCTCCGACCTCCCCTTCCTTGAAAGAGTCTTTGCCTCCCAGCTTCGCTGCTTTCTCTCATCCCACTCGCTCCACGAGCCCCTCCAATCAGGTTACCATGGACCACACAATCCTCCACCACCTCCTCCCACCTCAACCTTCAAGGTTCTCTCCTTGATTGGTTCCAGTCCTACCTTTCACACCGCCTGCCTCCACTCTGTGTCCGACAACGGCTTTTCCTCCAGCCCCCGCACCGTTTCGTGTGGCGTTCCTCAGGGCTCTGTCCTTGGTCCCCTCTTCACGCTCTACATGCTCCCCCTCGGTGACATCATCCACATGGGGTAAATTTCCACATGTTTGTGGATGACACCCAACTCTACATTTCCGCTCCTACCACTAACTACCAGGACTACCAGCGTCCTGACTGCCTGCCTGTCTAACATTGACTCCTGGATGAGAGTGTTTTATCATGCCTTTTGAGACATCTCAAAGTGCTTAACTAAATTGAATTGACTATATATTGTGGGCAAAATGCGGCAGCCAATTGCACAAAGCTTTGTCCCACAAACAGTTGTGGATTAAGTGACAATTTTTTTAAAAAGGATTATTACCGCTAGTTCCTACTAACTGTTAGGTAATCGTGCCCAACGTTTTGCTCTGTCCGGGAACTGTATCCAAGTCCTCTCGCTTGAGAAACGATTGCTGTAATCATTGAGTTACAGAACCCCACATTTGATACAGCTCCTTTTATAATGGGAGTGCGTCTTAGCATTCTTCACAGGATTTTTTGTAAAATACTGTATTACAATTAGTTGGCAGAACAAAGGGCCGAACAGCCTCCCTCTGTGCCATATGATTCTTTATGTTTAGAAGACGTAAAAAGCGATATATTAAATTCAAGGATTATAGGACACTGGAAGAATCTCCTTTCTCTTTTCCAATAATGGCATGAGATCTTTAACATCCATCTGCACAGGGTTGATTTAACTTGTCTAGAGGATAATAATAGTAATAATAATTCTTGCATTTGATATAACACTTTTCACATCTTATCAACATCTCAAAGCGCTTCACAGAATACACTGTAAAGTGAATTGCCTGTATATTTGTGGGCGAAACACAGCAGCTCTATCAATGTGATGATCCCTCCAGCAATGAAATAGGGCACCAATTCAAGACTGACTATAAATGTTCAAAATCAGTTCCAAACCAACCTCAGTGGAGCCACACATAGTTCAGTAGATTGGATACCAATAGAAATGTTACAATATCTTCAGTACTGTGCAGTAATTGCTATCAGCTGATCTTTCTCAAACCCAGACACACCAACATAGCACAAACAAGAGACAGAAGAGACAAAGATGAGGATTTATTTACAGAAGACAATATGCTGCAGTTACCGACAGTGCTGGTCACTGAGCGGAGGACATTTAAGGCTTTGTAAATTGCCTGCAGTCACCAGCTCCACATTGTGTTACTCTCCTATATAATGTACTCATGAGTGACATGGACATTTCCCCATTCTGGGCATCGAATATCGCTATCCACATTCCTAGATCAGCATAATAATAATAATAATCCTTGTGTTGTGATATAGCGCTTTTCACGTCTTCTAGATGTCTCAAAGCGCTTCACAGAATATACTGTAAAGTGAATTGACTGTATATTTTGTGGGTGAAACGTGGCAGCCAATGGGTTAGTAAAGCTCTCTCTACCCTGTCCGTCCACACTCCTACGTTAGTGGCAACATAGTCCAGATTAGCAGGATTTTTTCCGTTCTAAACAGATGGCAAAACCACTTCTCTCACACAGAGAATGATTAATTTCGTGAATAAAGAGACAATTTCACGTTAATGTTCAGCAGCTCAGCCCTGCCTAGTATCCTTTGAGGATTCAGGCTGTCTCCCTGGATCAGATGAGATGGCTCCTCACTCCTCCTGATCATGAGGGGTGAAGGCTCTTTGGGCCCCAGTGCTCAGCTCCCTGGAGTCACAGCTAAGCTGCCCCCACTCACATGCAGTCTCTCCTGTCCTTGTGCGTCTGAAGTCATGACAACATACAGTTGATTGTGTTTGGCTAGTCACGCTCCACCTCTTAGCTCTGAGAATTGTATGTTTGAAAGTATGTTGTAAAGGGCAGCGCTTGATCAGCCCTCATAGACTGAACCCAGCTAAGTGTTGGGACATCTCACCAAGAGCAGTCAAGGTAGTTAAACACACACACATACACGCACACAGCTCAACTTCATTTCAACAGTGCAACACAGATGTGATTTCAACAAATGGGAACATTAGTCGGAGGTAAGACACAGGTGCACTAATGCACACACGTGCACAAATGTATACACACACATGCATGTGAGCCAGTGCTTGTCATCAGTGACTTTGCTCTGGTTTTATCAGATGAGCAAGCTTCACACCAATGATAATAAAATTTCATTTGATTTAACGCCTTTCACTTCACGAGGATATTCCAATGCGGTGGTCATAATAATAATAATCCTTGCATTTAATATAGTGTTTTTTCAGGACTTCTAGATGTCTCAAAGGGTTTCACTGAATATACTGTAAAGTGAATTGACTGTATATATGTGGGTGAAACTGGCCAGCCAATTGCACAAAGCAGTGTCCCACAAACAGTCATGGATTGAAATGACCAATTTTGTTTTGTTGGAGTGTATTAGGCGTGTGGAGTAAGGAAACTTGCCCAAGGTTTCGCCCTGTCTGGAATAGAACCCTGGTTTCTCACTCTAACTTGCTTTAACCACTCAGCCACAGGACTCGACATACAGTTCACCAGGTGCAATATGTTTGCTTAAGTATTAAAACTCCATCTCAATCAACAGATGGTGTGTGGCACTCTCACTATGGGTCTGAGCGGGTCCCTCCGCGCTGGATCACAACTTCTCTTCCCACACACGGCACTCCTTAATGACACCACGAAGAGAGTCACAACAGAGAGGCCACGACGGTCTCCCGTCCAGCGAACCCCCCAGCTCCTGGAGGAAATGAGTGAGTTGCGATGGCAAAGCGTATACAGACAGGGTGCTAAACAGCTGTGGGATCTCTGCCCGCGTATGTAAGTCTTCGAAGTACGCCACAATATACTTCTCAGTAGATTTTCCCATCATAATATCAGGAAGTACACAGTTTAAGGCAGCCATGAACCCATCATATGGGTCATATTTTGTGGTGCTGTCTCTGACGCGCTGCAGCCACTCAGCGCACTTGGTATTCGCTCCCCGAGAGAAGAGAAGCACAATCTTGCCTCCGTCTTCGGTAACCTGACGTTTCTGGGCGTGGGTCCAGGGCAGTGGCCCCTGAGCACACATCTCCCGCCGTCTCCACAAGTCCACAACTACTTCCACCCCTGCCTCCAACAGCAGGTTGGCAAAGGTGCTGACCAATTTCTCATACTGTTCATGATCCAGGGAATACAGGACCAGCACCTTCCCCACACTCCCACAACCTGTAAGGAGAGAGAGAAACAAAGAGGTAACCAGAGCAGGATACAACCCTCTATTCAGGTCTTTTCCTCATGCACAATACAAGTCAATATCATTGGCCGGTTTCTGGCTATGAATGACTCTCACATTGACCTGTGCCGCAATTCTCATGGCTCAGCCATGTCTCTCCAGGGGTTGGGATGGGGAAGGTGGAATGTGTCGCTGTGGGTTCTGGAATGGTCCCACCAGGCAGCGCACAGCCACTCACAAACACCTGGAAATGACAACACATCCCCCGACAGTGTGGGGCTGTCGGCTTGGGTAACGCACAAGTGTTATTCTGCACTCTTTACCTGCTTGCGGACCTGCTATCCTGTAGTCCTGTTTGATCTTCTTTATCCAGCCTACAGTAACAGAACAGAATAGGACAGGGTGAGATTCATCCATCAATGGGGTCTGTGGGTCTACAGACCAGAGCCATGGCCAATATATTCACTACAATGTGCACAGCCTGGGCTACAGTCCCAGTGACAGGCTCACAGTATAGTACAATAAAGATCATAGAATAATACAGCACAGTAGGCCATTTAGCCCATCATGTCTATGCCCACTTTTTGAAAAGAGCTGTCCAAATCAATTCCATCGGCCCTGCTTAGCCCTGCAAACTTGTCGTTTCCAAATAATTATCCCCATATAATTAAGACTGAAAGGCACAAGAGAGCAGGAGGCTTCACACTCACAGCAACACACACACACTCAGACAGTATCACTGGGCGCTGGAGAACAGTGTGTGAGAGACAGGGCTAGGGTGCCCTGAACCCTTACATGTACAATGTTGGGCTATTCCCAGTGTTTGAATGTCAGGCAGTAATTGCCATGGTGACATTGGTGTGCCTGTACCTTTCACTCTCCACCTCCGGTCAGCGAGGAGCAGCACTCCCAGCACAGAGACAGCCAACAGCACAGCCAGTAACAGCAACCATCGGGTCCGTGCGTCTGTAACACACACAGCATCAGTGGCTGGGACATCAACTGCCATTCCACACCCACACAAAGCCCCCCACCCTCTCCCCCACATGCATATAACATCTCCCTACCCCACCACACTCACACACAGCCCATCCCCTGACATACACAGCCTCTCCCCGCACACCCTTCCCCTCCCACCATATACACAGCCCCTCCCCGCGTACAGCCCCTCCCTGCCACATTCACCTCCTCTCCCCACACCCAGCCCCTCAACCCCACACACAAACAGAGCCCCTCACACCCACCCCCAACCCCCACACAGCCTCTCCCCACCTCCAATATATAGTTCCTCCCTCCTCACCTCCCCCACACAAACAGTGTCTGACACTAGCCCTGCTTATCGCTCTGAGACGTTACACTACATGAAGGCCACTGTGTGAACTGATGTTGATGTTGATGTGCCAATGACAAGGACTTACAGATATCAAAGGGACACACAGTAACTCGGGCTGAGAAACTCACATCCGATCTCCAAATCTGAAAGGAAGGAATCTTGTCAGATGATTTAGACATCAAGTGGATTTTTTGGTCAGACAATATCCAAACCAAACTGAGAATTCCATGCATCCCACCTACACGTGGAAATTCCAGGGATATTTATTGGACTGGAATCCACATCCTGTTTACCTATTCCCAAAAATATTAGTCTAGCAGGACCCCAAGTTTGAGGACCCCAGAGTGTGTGTTGGGGTAACTGCTAGCTAACCATGTTGTAGCAGTCCTTGATAGCACTGGTTTGCAAGATTTCCTGCTGCTAGGATCATCCTACCTGTTAGGGCTGTAGTTTACAGGAGCTGAATGGGATGTCACAAACTGATGAATAAGAACAATAATCAGTGACACTGGACTTGACACATGGTAGTACTTGACTCTTAGAAGCATGGTGACTGTGGGAGCAGCCCTCACAGCCAGGAGATGGCCAAGAAATTGTGTGTGTGTGGTGTGTGTGTTTGTGTGTGAAGGAGAGACACGCAGACCAGAATCCAAGGAAGCAGAGGCATGGGCGCAACCTTCACCTGAATCTCCAGACAGCCTGAACATTCAATACAACTAAGCTAACCTCTGGCACCTTTCAACTCTCGGGGAGCCCTGCAGTGACAGATCTTGACCTAAGGACCCATCTCAACCTGTTCAGGTGGACATTAAAATTCCTGTGGCACTATTTGAAAAGAGAACCGAGTTTCTCTCTCCTGGTGACCTACCCAACAATATCTCAAATAAAATTGACCCAAATTGACCCAAATTGGCTGCTGCATTCACTGACAAAATTACTATAAAGTGACTACACAAATCTTGCAAGGCAATTTGAAATGTTTTGATTGTATAAGCTGCTAGAAAGATATGAAAACTCTCACAGGGACACTGACCTGCAGGCAGCGGGGAGCAGATAGGTTTGAAATGTGAAATTGCTTCATGCCATCCGTCTTCATCAAACATGGAAGAGAAGTGAAAGTTGTTAGCCTACATACATTGCCCATCACTCCATGCTCCTCACCTCACATTCCTCCCTCATCACCCTCAGTCCTCCCTCCTCACCCTTTACCTCGCACTCCTCACGGATAATTATTTGACGATCCATATTTCTGTGCCAGACAATATGTTTGTTAACAGAGTTCCTTAATAACAAATCAGAGTTGCACAAATAGGGGAAACACATCGTTCTAACCGGACATGGGCAACATAATTTGCAGGAACTGTGCTCTAACCTATTCCCAGAGGAGCTTTCTCACGGGAGTTTTGATGGCATTGGTTGCTGACCCCAGATTAGATTGCCTGCCCTGTAGTTAGCTGTTTGTGTGGCAATGTTTTTCTATAACATTGATTTTTTTTGTGAGTAGGTGGAAATCCGTCACCTGCTTAAGAAAATGCAAACCAAACTGATAAATTCCATGCATCCCACCTAGACATGGAAATTCCAGAGTTTAATTCTTGGAATGGAATGCGCTCTCTCACCCTGGAGGGACACATCTTATTTCCTAATTCTGGACAGTATAAGGTGCACGTTGTTAAGGAAGATAGTCACTAGTTGGTCATTTGACATCTGACAAGCACTGACCAGTGACCTTGGATGGGGAATAGTGTGTGTGGGGGCGTGGGGGATGAAGGAGATGACTGACCTCTTGAATGGTGTGTGTGAGGAGCTCACACTTGTCTCCATTCACTGCACACATTGAGAAGTCCATTTTGGTCGGGTGTAGAACAATCAACGTCACATTTTTCACCAGCAACTTCACGTGGACAGTCCATGGGACAAAGCTCTCTGAAATCATTAGCTCAAGTCAGATAAGCACCTCTACATCACCTGTCATCACCTGTCACCCCCAGTTGCCCCCCGTCACCCTGCGTCACATTCCCCCCATCCCCCCACCAGTCCACCCTGCCTCAGTGTCAGTGGGGTCAGTATCTGTCCATCAGGGTCAGTGTCTGACACATAGGATCAAAGGGAGCACAGACAGGTAACTGCACTTCAAGGCACTTAAAGACAAGGAAAGAGAGGGACCTGAATAAAAGGCAGCTGAAAGCCCAGATACAGCCCTTAGGCCACTCAAATAAGGAGCAGAGTGGCTGAGAGCTTATATCAGAAAGACAGCCCAGTATCAGTCCCTGAATTCCTCTCTTCTTACCAATCTGCTGTAAATTGTACAACTCACAGAATTGTGGAACATTCTAATTTGATGGTTGGGGCTTATTAAGAACCATAGAAAATCAGTTTCTACAGCGAAATCTGGAGAGATTTCAAGTTGATTGACTTCCAGTTGTCCAATTTGTACTGAAATCACCCCAGTGTGTGTGAGACTAGCTTAGTGTATGATTCTGTGACACAGTTCATACTGAGCCACACTGCCTGTCTCCACCAATATCTCACCCCAAAAGCTGCCGAAACCCTGATCCATGCCTCTCAGCTGGACTATTCCAATGCCCTCCTCGCTGGTCTCCCTTCGGCCACCATCACACAATCCAGCTCATACACTCCGCTGCCCGTATTCTCACCCAAACCAAACTTTGCTTTCTGATTACCCCAATCCTCACAGAGTTCACTAGCTCCCTGTCACAGAGTGGATTGACTTCAAGATCCTCACTCTTGTATTTAAATCCAACCACTCCTCTGCAACCCCTTACCTCTCTAGCCTCCTCTCTCCTCACAGCAGTACCTGCTACCTCCGCTCTACAGGGTCTGGCCTCCTCCTCGTCCCCCGAATCCTCCGCTCCACCATCGGCGGCCGGGCCTTCAGCCATTATGCCCCAAAACTCTGGATCTCCCTCCCTCAATCCCTCCGCCTCACCCCTTCCTTTTCCATTTCCAGGTCGCGCCTGAAGATATTTCTGTTCGCCCGAGCCTACGGTCACCTTCCCCCCCAACTGGCTCGGCCCCGGGTTCCGCTATTGTGAAGCGCTCTGAGACGCCATCTGGAGTGGAGGGCACTATATAAAAGCAAGTTGTTGTTCTTGTTGTAACTAGGCTACACGTACTGAGCCGGGCTACACACACTGAGCTGGGCTGACACACGCATATGTTGCACCAAACAAAGATTCAATAGGAATTTCTCAAATTGATAATGAAAGAGCCTGTGGGGTGGAATGCAGACTTGTGTATTACCGAGCACTGGGGCATTCACACAGTCATTGTGCTCTTCCTTCATTTCTCAAATCTCACAGAACCAGTCAGACCAGATTATCCCAGCATTTTATCTGGCATTCCCGTAATCTACTCACCAAAGGGACACGTGAGATTGTCGTATGGTTCCGAGACAACCTGGGGAGCAATATCAACCAGGTCACAATTACCGAGTGAATATAACACACTGTAATTACTGCTTCAATTACAGACATCAAATAATTGGTTTAATAAATGACTAACTGCTGACTGCCTCAGAGTTTCTCGGAAACTTTGCCGTCACTATGGAGAGCAGCCACACCCACCCACACACACATATACATACACACACACACACAGTCACTGTGAGTTAAGATACTCCCCACTGTTCCCAGGCCATGTGGAGATGCTTTCCGTGGGATGTGAGGCTGCCACTATCAGGAAGGGTTTGACTCAGGGCCACAGTTTGCTTCACCGTTGAATCCACTGAGGCTGGCACTAAAATGCACCACATGCACATATCCAACCTGAACTGAGAATTCTATTCAAGCCACCTATACATGGGAATTCCAGAGATAGATTGATTTTTGGAATGGAATA
The DNA here is from genome assembly GCA_035084275.1 of Hydrolagus colliei. Classification (NCBI taxonomy): domain Eukaryota; kingdom Metazoa; phylum Chordata; class Chondrichthyes; order Chimaeriformes; family Chimaeridae; genus Hydrolagus; species Hydrolagus colliei. The sequence goes on from CM068753.1 coordinate 7,867,905, forward strand.
AGCTCTCTCTTCCTGGAGGGACAAATCCTGCTTATCTAATTCCGGACCTTATTGAGCACAGGTTGGCAAGAGCCACGGCTTGGGACCCCAGAGAGTGCGTTGGGGTACCTGTTGGAGTTTAACCAGTTAAAACCATATAACTCGCCATTCATATCGCTGTCTGGAAAAATTTCCCACTACTTGTCCAGCTAGGACTATGCTACCTCCCAGGGCTTCAACTTGCAGGATTAACAGGAACTGAGTGGGAGGATTCCCTGCCCACCCAGTCACTGGTCTGCTCCTCCAAGACCTGCTGATGAGCCAGCCAGGCTGTGCTGTCATCATAAGTGTCCTGGAATACTGCTGAACCTCCTAGCTCAGGAACCAGGCTAGAGACCGTAACGGGGGCTGGCTCAATTCCGACATTTCATTGCCAAACATACCACTTTGCTGCTACTTCAGTTGTAAGGAGACTCTGCTTACACATACACTACATACATATAGAAATAATAATATGTGTATACAGTCTATATACTGTAGAAATAATGAAAACGATAATTAACCAACTGTGTGTGAGAGATCACTAGGGAGCATATGGACGGAATGTTTAGAGAGTTACACTGAACTCAGCCCAGTCTAAACAGTGGCTCCTGAGATAAAAACAGAAATTGTGCGTGATTTATAGCAAGAACAACTTGCATTTATACAGCACCCTTCAAGCGAGCAGTATCTCAGAGTGCTCAACAACTTATCACTGATCGGCAAAGGCAAGGTTGAAGAGGAAAGGTCTTCAGGTGTGATTTGATCGGACACGGCAGAGGAAATGAGGCAGGGAGTTTCAGAGATTCGGCAGGGTCGATGAATGCACGGCCGTTTATTGTGGAGCAGAGAGAACAGGGTCATGCAGCAAACCCTTAGACAGCTGAATGAAAGTGGTAAGAAGAGAAGTGGGGTATGAGCAGATTGGAGAGGTAGAGAAATGCCAGGGCATAAAGAGATTTGAAAATGAGAGTGAGGGTCTTGACATCGATCTGTTCTGTGACAAGGAGCCAGTTAAGCCTGTATTTAAACTAGATTTTCAAGGGAGGGAAGAGGGTGAGCGTGAAGATTGATAAGGTTTAAGCAGGTCAGAGAGGTAGGAAGGAGCAAGATCATGGAGGACTTTAAAGGTAAGGACAAAGATCTTAAGCTCTCTGGAACATCATCACCGTCTCCCTTCGATTCTTCCCCTCTCTCCTCATTCAAGGTCCATCTCAAAATCTATCTCTCTGACCTTGTTTCGGTCTTCTTTCCCCTCCCACGCCTCTGGGTTCCTACCCCAGCTCTCTAAGACATCCTTCTTGCATGAAAGATGCTGTGTAAATGTGGATTCTGTTGGTTATTGTGTCTAACGATCTGTTACCTGCACACAGAGCGAAGGGTGCGGGTCCACATCCCTGAACTCACTCGGTGTCTGAAAAGGAGATGTTCAGAGGGAAAATCAGTTAGTTGTGTGTCTCAGGATTCAGTGACATGCATTTCAGCCCCAAGACCTATATTGCTCCCTCCCACCTCAATATACAGAGCAGCAATTTATTCAGATTCAGACTGCACACTGTCTCACACACATACACAAACATACTGGCATTGACACACACACTCACCGACACAGACACACACACAGATGCGCACACACAGACAAAGAACAACTATGAAACGGCTCCAGTATTCTACCATTATTGGAGCTGGGATCTTTGACTTACGTTAATACGAAGCTGCTGCCGTGAGCCGGTGACCTCCTGACAGTCCCCACGCAGTGACCTGTAGCAGAGTGTGATGTGGCCGGACACATTACAGGGGGCGGAGAATGTCCATTGCAGTGCCGTGCCTCTCGTCTCCACATGCAGTCGGCTCAACCTCCACACGTTCTTTCTGAACTCTGGGTCTATACCAACACAGTGACCATTAATGCAGTGATCATCAATATCAGCACCGATCATATGTTCCCATCCAGCTCAAACTCGCCACCCTCACCACCGCCGCTACAAGCCCCAAAAGACATAGAGGGAGAGAGTTAGGGAGGGAGGAGAACAGAGAGAGAAAGGGAGAGTCACAAAACTCACTTTCTGTAAAGGGACATTTTCGTCGTCTCCAGGCATCTACCATTGATGCTGACCACACCTTGAGAGAGAGGATCAGGCACCATCAGAGTTTATTATCACAAGTGGTGTTCGCTTCCCCATTGGAACTCTCTACACCAATCCCATTCCCTGCTCTCTCCGCACTGTGTCTGTGCTGGTCCTCGCTTCCCCACTGGAGCTCTCTAATCCCATTCTGCTGCTTCACTGAAACATTGAGGTGACATAACAAAGTCTGTGCCCTGATTGTGTGACAATTCCACTCAGTGAAGAGAGACCCGCCTATCCCTGGTTCATCCCCCTCCAATGTGAAGCCTGGCCACAGAGCAGAAGCCACTCTTTAACCTCCTAAGTCTGGTTTGGGAACTTTGATCTGTGTGATTGGTTTCTGTAGGTGTCTGACACCCGACACGTACCTCAATACATAGACAAGGGACAATGTCTCGGAAGCTGCGTTGCACCTCGGTCTCTTTCTGGAAAGAATATGAGAGAATCATGAGCGGACAATTTGAAAGCGTGTTATTGACAGGCCTTGTGTTTGTAGCTGTCAGAGCAACTGAGAACTTAAACTATTCATGGTCCCTGGAGGCCACTCACTCCTGGTCAAAGTTCCTGAATTAAAAGGGAATAGAACCAGGATAGAGCCTAGGATTGAGGCCGGACAAGAGTCAGCCATGTCTCCCGGCATCACCCACAGTTATGTCTGTTTAGTTCCATGTCCCAAACACTATTCACAAAAACAATCTGGCTCCAAAACAACCAAATATCGGCTCTGCTGCTGCTTAGAGGGTTTGAGGCTGTTGATGGGTGTCAGGGTGCATCCTCACCAGTTTACTGGAGTCCTGAGGATTTGTGCTCTCGAACTCTGGCACCACATTATACTGGAACCTCAGGAAGTAATTGGCAGGAACAGTGATGACAGCTCTCTGTTCCACATCCTCCAGGCTGACCGAGGGCTCCGGCACTGTGATAAAACAGAAACACAGTCACACAACACTTCTCAGGCTCTCAGACTTCACAATGGTGCCACAATGGTACATCTCTTACTCACCTCTGCACAATTTAATATTCTGGAAATCCTTCACAAAGCAGTCTATCAAAGCAGAACAAAGGTGTTAGGAAATAATAATCTAGGTGATACCCACCTCCGCAAACCCCAGCATTTTGTTCTGCTCAGTATTGTAACTGGAGCTTTTCATCTATAGCCTCCAGCATCCTAATATCAGGGACTAGCCTCCATGCCCGAGCTTCTGGATTTATATATCGGAGCCAGAGCCTTAGCTCCAGGCCCAAAAGGCTCACAATAAACTGTTCAGATGGATTAGCTGTATCTGTACACAGATCCCCTGTGTTGCAATGGGTTATCTATGTCGTTAGTCGATTGGAGGATTGTTTTTTTCAGGGGGTAATAATCCCTTAAAAAAAAAGATAAATGTTATCACTCAAAGCATGACTGTTTGTGGGACACTGCTGTGTGTAATTGGCTGCTGCGTTTCACCAAAATACGAAGTGAATTCACTTAACAGTATTCTGTGAAGCGCTTTGCGACATCTAGAAATGATAAGGCACTATATGGAATGCAAGAATTATTATTATGTTCCTATCTCTGGGCAGTGATCAGTGTAGCGTGTGTTCACATGCTGACCTGGCACCTTGTGTGTAAACTCCCAACGCTCCTCCCACTTGATGTCTGTGAAAACTGTTATCAGAACGTTAGTGTTCATGGATGCTGGGAAACAGCTGAACTCGACAGTGCCCTGAGAAAACAAAATCCTGTCACTTTTCTCCACCAGCATCTGCTCGGCTTTACCTCCCAATGTCACCGCAGACAGCGTAACTGAACCATAGAAATCTACTAAACCCTACGAGGTCTGTTTCCATCAGTGTGGGACATTGTTCCTCCAGTGAAACATCTATCCCAATCCCAATTCCCTGTCCCAAATATATCCTTCCTCCACACTGTCAGCCTGGCCCGATTGATAGCACTCTCGCCTCTGGGTCAGACGGGTGTTGGTTCAAGGCCCATGTGAAGCTTTGGAACTCATTCAATTTGCATTGATAGTGCAATGCTGGAGGAGTGGTGCATTGTCGAAGATGCTGTCCTTCGTTTGAGACATTAAGCCAAGGTCCTGTCCGCCTGTTCATGTGAGTGTCAAAGATCCTAGGGCACTATCCAAACAAAGAAGGGAGTTTCTGCTTATGTCCTGACACCCAGCTGATCAAGTTGATGGGTATGTATTAGACACCCATCTGATCGTGGTGACGGGTTTCTGTGTGTGTCTGATACCTGGCTGATCACAGTGATAGACATCTGTGTATGTCAGATACTTGGCTGATCACAGTGATCAAAGTAGGTAAGACACCTGACTGATGAAAGGAAAACTACACAATGTTCCCACAACTACACTACACTTAGCAACTCATACAGTCTCGTGCCTGTAGTTTCCCATACAACAGGTATGTCTGATGATGCCTGCAGGAGTGACAATGTTGGGTAATGTGATTAGTTAGTGAGGGGCAGTATGAACAGCCAGCATCTCTCTCCCTCACACCTACCTGGCCCTGTCTCACCACAGGCCCTGTCTCCCGTGCCCTGTTGTGTCTGGGAGGCAATTCAATCCGGAGCTCCACACAGTTGTGTTTTCCACCCTCGTTCTGATGGGACTGGATGTACATTACTGTTATGTCTGTGAGAAAAATGACAAGATTGTATGTTACACAGCCAGCGGCAACTAATTAATGTACCAGCCAGCCCGGCTAACACATGCTCTCCTCTGAGCTAGAAGCAATGGGTTTCAGTCCTATGAAGGGACTTTAATTTCACAGTCTAAGCTGATGCTCCAATGCAGTGTTGGGGGGAGCGCTGTATTGTCATTCACATGAGACTTTAAACCGAGGTCCTGTACTGCCTGTTCAGATGGATGTTAAAGATCTCGAGGCACTGTTTGAAAAGAGTAGGGAGTTTCTCTCCGGCGTCTTGGTTAAAAATCCCACAGGTAAAATTGGTCACTCAATCTACGGATATTCAGGAAGGACAGGACGAGGGAGCGGCAGTGTGAACATAGCAGTTCGTGCAGTGGGGAGGAGGCTATATTTCACTTGAAGACTAATAAACTGGCAGCACGCTGCCTGACATTAAACAATTGAAGATAAGGCTAAAAACGCTTTGATTACATGCAGCCTTTGAAATGTGAAACAAGCAGTGTTTGTACTGAAAGGAGGCTCACACTGACTCACCCAGCATGAGCCAATGAAGTTCAGAGGTCACTAGTAGGAACACGAGCCCGTCGAGCCTGTTCCCCATTTAATTAGATCACTGTATCTCTGTATCTCTACTGATCCTTTAAATTCCAATTTACCCCGTATCCCTTAATATCCCGACCTACCAAAAATCTATCAACCTTATTCTTTAAGGCGTGGATGGATCCAGCATCCATGACCTTTTGGGGGAGAGAATTCCAGATTTCTACCACCCTTGACGGGTATGTATCAGGCACCCATCTGATTGAGTGCCTGAATGCTTCCTGATTTCACTCTTAAATGGTCCGGTTCTAATATTAAGCCTATGCCTCCTTGTTTTGTATTTCCTCCACCAAAGGAAATTGCTTCTCTGTATCTACACTATCAAATCCCTTTATCATCCTAAAAACCTGAACGCTCTGGGAAGGGCACTATATAAATGCAGGCTGTTTTTGAGATTGGGCATAATATAACACAGAGGATGTTTGTTTGTGCGTATCTGTGTGTATCTTTGGACGTCCTCCTCACGTGAAAGGACCTATACAAATGTAACTTTGTTGTTGTTGTATCTGTGCGTCCATGCAAGTGTGTGGTGGGTGAAAGTGCTTAACATATAAAAACAACAATAAATTGTTCACTTCAATTCACAACTGTTTGTGGGTCATGGCTGTGTGCAATTGGCTGCCGTGTTTCAATTCACTTTACAGTATATTCTGTGAAGCGCATTGAGACATTTAGAAGTCGTGAAAAGCGCTTTATCAAATGCATGGATTATCATTAATTTATTAATATTTGTTTATTATTTCACCTCCTCTCTTGCACACTTACCTTCATCATCCCCACCATCAGCTTCCCCACTTCCTTCTCCCCTAGTGCTGGCCATGTTTCCATTGGATTTGCTCCGATGTTGGCTGAGATCTGCCACAGATACATCAGTGAAGCTCACAGTCAGCTCCACCTCAGCCAGGCTCTTTGTGATCATAGCCCCAGCACAGCCACTAATGTTCAACACACATCCACACACACATGCCACAAATACATCCCATGCTCACACACCCCACAAAAACATCACAAACACATGCACACTCCTCCCACATTTGCAAACCCTGCCCATATAAGCACACCACACACATCCCACAAATACACTCCCCACATACACACACCCCACACATACACCCCCCACCCCAGACACAAACACACACGCCCACACATACACACACATCCCACACATCCTCCAACACAGACACAAAAACATATACCCTCTCCACACACCCACATAGACCTGACATGCACCCCCGACACACATACACTCCAAATACAGACACACACAGTCTAACCAGCTCATCATCACCTCCTTACTCATGGATTCTCTATCTCGGTTCATAAAACTAAGGATCCATGTGTTGACTATTTTATGACATTTCTGCCCCCTTTGCTGACCAATACAGTCCTAAGCCTTGGCTCTTGCCAACCTGTGACTAATACCATGGAAATGGGTAAGCAGGATGCATCCTTTCAGACAGGAATTTCCATGTGGGATGGGCAGCATGGATCTCAGTCAGGTTTGGATACTCCTAAGCATTGTGCTGAGTTTCTACTAATGAAAAATAATAACCAATGTTTCTGTACATCGAGACCTTCTGAACTTGGCCTCAGAGCTCCAAATCTCTAATAGGCCTGAGGCAAGCGGGAGTGCCTTAGAAACGCTGTTAGCAGCTTTACTGACCAGAGCTGGAGATGGAGCTGGAGCCCGGGATGGAGATGGAGAGGTTGAGGTGGACCCGCACACATGGGGAGCACAGCCCAGGGCTCTCACAGTGCAGCACACTGGAGGTGCTCAGGCCTGAGAGAAGCAGGACTTGTCCTGACACTTGCTGGATGTCCTTCCCAGGGAGGCAGAGCTGTTTATCTAGAGGAAATAAACAGGTCAGTAATGGAGTTCCACTGGCTCCCATCATTCCTCTTCATCAAGATTTCACATTCAGAGACTGCTATACGATCATACCACACGTGACACACAGCAATTTGGCGGGAAAAAAGTATTGGAGCCAAGGCTTGGGAAACCATTATTCTAACAGAAGATGGGTTTAATGCCCTTAATAGGAGCGAGCCCAAATAACTTTTGGTCGCTATTCACCTTGTTTTTTCATCAAAGAGGTGAATGCCTGACTTCAGGAAGAGTCCTCTAGGTCAAGATTGTTTTTTCTGTTGTTTATTAACATGTTAAACAACAACAACATGACATATACAATGCCTTCAATGCATGGTAGTGTCTCAGAGCACTTAACAGTGGCTATTCTAAAATGGTCGAAGAGGTGTTCAGGCAGGAGGGGGCAAGGTAGACGGATTGAGGGAGGGAGAGTGTTTCAGAGTTTCTGGGCAGAAAGTACGACCTCTGATGTCAGGGGCGAGTGGCGGAATTCTGAATCAGCTGGATCATTTGAATGGTGGAGCTGGGAAGACTGGCAAGGAGTGCATTGGGAGTAATCCAGAATCTAGAACTGAATGTAGGCAGTTGGCACCAATTGTAGTAGATATGATAAGTGTGAAGGATGGAGAACAGTAAATATGTTCAGTTAAAGACGTCAATATAACTACTCTGTGTCTTCCCAAAGGTGGGAAATCATGGGGTAAGTGAGGAGGCAGACAAAACAGGGTAGATGGGGAGGTGTTTGAGAACAGCTCTGCTAGTTCTCAAACACCCCCAGGGTGTTTGAGAACTAGCAGAGCTGTATAAGCGAATAAGCGAGGCTGGTGGAGGGATAAAGATAGGAGGGAAAGAGTGACACATCACAACAGGTGGGGAATATCTCAAAGTGGAAACCGAGATCTCCAGCCTGCCACTGTTGTCCAGAACTGCTGGAACGGGTAGCATGGTTCCAGTTGTTCTGTTTTACAGGCAGGGAAGTGCCAGTTACAGAAATAGTCGCCTGTTGTAGTGTGTGTTTGCATAAGCAAGAATAAAACCAGCTTCAGCCAATGTGGTATCATCAGTTATTTCGGAACCTAAAGAGTTAAGATCAGTGCATGGGTCTTTCTACAACACTTTGCTATAACTATAAAGCACTGATGGAATCTGTCATCGTGTTAACGCTCATTAGTAAAGTTATACCTTAGAATAAGAAACTTGCACTCACAGAGAAGGATCGAGACACCACCGAGTTCACTCGTTCAGGAGACTCTTTGTAGGTTCACATTAGCAGTGAGAACCATCACTGTATGTATGTGTGTGTGTATGTACATATGTGTGTGTGTATGTATGTATGTGTGAGAATGTGTTTGTGTGGCGTAGAGGGCGCTATATAAATCAAAGTTGTTGTGTGTGAATTTGGGTGATTATGAGTGTGTGGATATATACAAGTGTGTGTATGGGTGTAAATGTATGTGTATGAATGTGTGTGAGTTTGTGTGAATGTGTGAGTATGTGTGTGTGTGATTAAGCGTGAAACCACATACAGTAAAAGCTCATTTATCCGGCATCTTCAGGATCTGACTGGTGCCGTTTAATTAAATACGCTGGATATTCGAGCAGCAAGTTGCCGAAAATCCTACACAAAAAATTAACTTATTTTAAAACATACCATATTAATAATAGACTAAATAATAACAGAATATTGTATGGATATTTACTTTCACTCAGTAAAATAAAAATTCCAGCGTTCGTTAAGTTTAATCAGTGCGCATGGGCACACATTGCACGCATGTGCAAAGTGAGCATAGTCACGAGTGTCCCGGATGGCTCTGGTGTGAGATCTGTTTGCTGGAATGGTGAACTGTATTGGGAGATACCGGTTGGTTGGGTGCCGTACAAAGGAGCTTTTACTGTAATCTGTTTCTTGGAATTTCAGAGACAAACAGAGTATGAACGCTCTGTGTAACACAGATTAAACACTTACCGTTCACCTCGCAAAACAAGCCCTGTGCACAAAGAGAGAGGGAAAGAGACATTTGTCACAACCATGAGCTCATAGCAACACTCACTCACACTGCTCGCACTCACACTATTCAAACTAATTCACAGTGCACACCACTCCCACTGCTTCCACTCAGTCATTGTGCACATTGCTCACACTGTTCACACTTGCACTCCTCACACTGCGCATGCCCACACTGCTCACACTCTCACTAAATGATTCTTTTCTATTTAACCAGTTTGAAATTTACATTCCCAGCACAATCTCTCCACTCTGCTTGTCACACACAGTCCCACACTCTGCCTGCTACACTCACACTCTGCCTGCTACACTCAACACTGCTTGTAACGCACCCATCCTCACTCCATGGTTCGCTGAAACTCTCATACATACATGAGTTCTGACAAAGGGTCATGAACCCAAAACATTGACTCACTTTTCCTTTCCCCATAGATGCTGCCTGACCTGCTGAGTGTTCCCAGCGATTTCTGTTTCAGATTTCTTGCATATGCAGTATTTTGCATTTTTGTTCATGACATCCAGGCTTGTTTATGCAAACTCCTTCCTTGTCAGCCTCCCCAACTTCTCGCTGATCAGGCTGCAGATCATCCAGAACCATGCAGCCTGTGTACTCGCCTGTACTAGACTCCGTGACCATATCACCCCCATCTTCGCCCGACTCCACTGATTTTCCATCACATAAAGGATACGGTTCAAGATCCCGGTCCTCACCTTCAAAGCCTTCCATTGCCTCACTCCCTTCTTACCTCTGTGACCTCCTAATAGCCTACCAGCCAACAGCGCTCGGCGGGCTCTCCAGCCTGCCACGCGACCCACGCCTTACCCGTGCCATCAATGGCGGGCAGACCGTCAGCCATTCTGCCGCCACCCTCTGGAGCTCCAGCCCTCAGCCATTCTGCCCTGCACCATCTCTCATCTCCTTCATGACCCACCTCAAGGCCCTCCTCTTGTGTGAAGGTGAAGGCGAGAGCGGGACACGGAACACACACATACACACACTCCTCCACACACCTTACACACTCGACTGTCAAACGCCCTACATAGCACTGGTGGCATCTGTCATTGTGTTATCACTCATTAGTGAAGGGCCCCATTCACATGCAAGTCGCTGTTGTTGTTGAATGGGATCGGTGTGGAAGGCAAGGATTATTGTTTTTCTGACCTTTGGCTCCGAATTAACGATTGAGTTAATCATCAGCTTCACAGGTTGAACCTTTGCTCCCCGGTTCTCCCAGCAACAAGCTCTACCTGGCACTCCCTCCCCAACACCCGCCAGCGCCTGGACCTGTTCACCTCACCCCCCCAGCCCCCCGAGCGCTCTGAGACGCCGTTTGGTTTGGAGGGCGCTGTATAAATCAATGTCGTCGTTCTTGTTGATGACTCCTCCCCCCCTCCCCCCCCCACCTGGAAGGTTTTGGTGACTGAGCCAAGGTGACACCTTGATGTCCTTCTAACCTTCTGTCCTGGCTGCCTCCCCCCCACCACCTTATTACCCTCTGAGCCGGGTTGTTACATTTGGCTTCAATTTGACAATGCATTCTTCTGTCAACGTTGGAAAGAAATTTCCCTAAACCACAGTCACAGTCACAGCCTCAACTGCATTGCTTAATTTGACAGACATGGGCTCCAAACCTGCTTCAATCAGAGACGGCGGAGACCAGAGCCTCTCAGTGTTTACTGTGGGGAGAGGAGTGGGGGGGGGGGGGAGAGGGGTGGGGGGGGGGGGGGGGAGAGGAGTGGGGGGGGGGGGGGGGAGAGGAGTGGGGAGTGGGGGGAGAGGAGTGGGGGGGGGGGGGGAGAGGAGTGGGGGGGGGGGGGGAGGAGTGGGGGGGGGGGAGAGGAGTGGGGAGTTGGGGGGGGGGGGAGAGGGGTGGGGGGGGGGGGGGGAGAGGAGTGGGGAGTGGGAATGTCAGTCAGGCAGGAATATTAAAATCAGAAGAGATTCAGAGAGACAGCGACAGAGAGAGAGAGACGGACACACACACACACACACAGAGAGAGAGCCAGACAGAGAGAGAAGGAGGGAATCTCACCTCAGAACATGCGACTTGTGGCAATGGTCCTCGGATTGTGTCCAAACAGAGAACTCCAGTGTTACAGAGAAGCGAGATCAGCCAAACCCCGGCCCGCACTGAACCCATTAACCCGCTCAGCTCCGCACGCCAACTCAGGGAGACCTCTCCTGCCTCTCTCCAACCTCCCCTTCCCCTCTTCCTCTCTCCAACCTCCCCTTCCCCTCTTCCTCTCTCCAACCTCCCCTTCCCCTCTTCCTCTCTCCAACCTCCCCTTCCCCTTCCCCTCTTCCTCTCTCCAACCTCCCCTTCCCCTCTTCCTCTCTCCAACCGTCCCAGTCCTCTCTTCCTCTCTCTAAACTTCCTTTCCTCCCTACCTCTCTCCGACCTTTCCGTCCGCCCTTCCTCTCTCCAACCTTCCCTTCCTCCCTCCCACTCGGTATCTGATTCCCTCGCACACCTCTCTGTGTCAGTGGTGAGACACTGCGCAGCCACAGCCACAGCTTTCACAATCAGCGCGAACTTTACTCGAGCAAAGTTCTGTGTTAGCGTTTGGGCTGGCTCCTTGCCAGTCTTCCCCTTGCCAGCCCTCCCCATGCCAGCCACTGCCAGCCCTCCCCGTGCCAGTCACTGCCAGCCCTCCCCGTGCCAGCCACTGCCAGCCCTCCCTGTGCCAGTCACTGCCAGCCCTCCCCGTGCCAGTCACTGCCAGCCCTCCCCGTGCCAGCCACTGCCAGCCCTCCCCGTGCCAGCCACTGCCAGCCCTCCCCGTGACAGCCACTGCCAGCCCTCCCCGTGCCAGCCACTGCCAGCCCTCCCCGTGCCAGCCACTGCCAGCCCTCCCCGTGCCAGTCACTGCCAGCCCTCCCCGTGCCAGTCACTGCCAGCCCTCCCCGTGCCGGCCACTGCCAGCCCTCCCCGTGCCTGCCACTGCCAGCCCTCCCCGTGCCAGCCACTGCCAGCCCTCCCCGTGCCAGTCACTGCCAGCCCTCCCCGTGCCAGCCACTGCCAGCCCTCCCTGTGCCAGTCACTGCCAGCCCTCCCCGTGCCAGTCACTGCCAGCCCTCCCCGTGCCAGCCACTGCCAGCCCTCCCTGTGCCAGTCACTGCCAGCCCTCCCCGTGCCAGTCACTGCCAGCCCTCCCCGTGCCAGCCACTGCCAGCCCTCCCCGTGACAGCCACTGCCAGCCCTCCCCGTGACAGCCACTGCCAGCCCTCCCCGTGACAGCCACTGCCAGCCCTCCCCGTGCCAGCCACTGCCAGCCCTCCCCGTGCCAGCCACTGCCAGCCCTCCCCGTGCCAGTCACTGCCAGCCCTCCCCGTGCCAGTCACTGCCAGCCCTCCCCGTGCCAGTCACTGCCAGCCCTCCCCATGCCAGCCACTGCCAGCCCTCCCCGTGCCAATCAATGCCAGCCCTCCCCGTGTCAGTCACTGCCAGCCCTCCCCGTGTCAGTCACTGCCAGCCCTCCCCTTGCCAGCCACTGCCAGCCCTCCCCGTGCCAATCAATGCCAGCCCTCCCCATGTCAGTCACTGCCAGCCCTCCCTGTGTCAGTCACTGCCAGCCCTCCCCTTGCCAATCAATGCCAGCCCTCCCTGTGTCAGTCACTGCCAGCCCTCCCTGTGTCAGTCACTGCCAGCCCTCCCCTTGCCAGTCACTGCCAGCCCCCCCTTTGCCAGGCAATGCCAGCCCCCCCTTGCCAGGCAATACCCACCTTGGCTGGTGTGCTCTGAGCAGTGGGTGCTGTGATGCTTGTTTTTGTGCAAATTACTCAGTGAGGTGTGGGACATTCCATCATTCCAGGAACTCAGTCACTGCAGCCTCTGTTCCCTGAGCTTTAAAGAATGCACACGGAGGTGACTGGCATTAAAGCGACTCCACGGCTGCCTGTTCAGGGGAACTTTACAGATTCTGTGGCACTACTCAAAAAACAAAATGATATACAATGTCCTGGCCAACATCCCCCCAAATAACAATGGTGGGATATTGCCTGCCGGCTGCAAATTGGCTGCCTGTTTGCCTATAAAACACACAGTCACTATACTCCACAAATACAGAATCAACCAGTGTCTGTGTGGGGGAATAATAACCGGGATGTCATTTACAAGGGAGTGCAAGTAACTTGGTTAACAAACTGCTCCCACAGTTTTTTTTTGGTACTGTATTACTGTAACGCTTAGTGAAATATTGTACCTGGTGCTATGAGACCCACAAGCTATCAGATGAGAGTGATGAGAGCCAGGAGTTTCTGGTTCAACAGGGGAAAGCATTTGGGTTGGACGAGCAGATTTATAGACCACGATGGGACATTGGTCTCTGAGCTCACAGTCAGCGTGACACTCCAGTGGTGTACTGGGGTACGCTGAACTGTCCGAGCCTCTGTCCTTCAGATGAAATGTTAAACTGAGTCTATTCAGGTGGATGTTAAAAGATGCCATGGCACTATTTGAAAGAATAGGGAATTTCTTCTCTCCTGACCAACAATCAATCCCGCAGATGAAATTGGTCACTCACTCCGTGGCTACTTGTGGGACTTTGTTGTGTGCAAATTGACTGCTGTGTTTCTTCCACAAAACATACAGTCGCTACACTTTAGTCATATCCTGCGAAGCGCTTTGAGACGTCTGGATGATGCGACAAGGCTCAATATCTAACAAAAGGGTTATTATGGTGAAATTGCCCATCATTTACTGTGTACAGTATTACATTTGTTACATGTGCTGTTTATGTTGATCTGGGAGTAGCAGTTTTGAAGGTGTGGCCATTGATACCTGTAACAGGTTCAACCTGTCTTAGACATGGCTGGAGTTGAAAGCGTGTGAATCCAACGAGTCGAAGCGATTTGTCACTCACAGAGAGAACAGTACAGCACAATGCCTCAGGCAGAGAGTAACTAGGCCAGCTAACTCTGTGTCGTTTGAATCAATGACAACTTGCATCTAAATAGCACTCTTCACGTGGGGTGGCATCCCAGAGTGCTTGACAGTAGCGGAGTCTGACCCCAAGAGAGGGAGTGGGGAGAGAGGGAGTGGGGAGAGAGGGAGAGAGGAGAGAGGGGAGGTGACCGTAAGCACAAATCAAAATGGAAGATCTTTAGGTGGGATTTGAAAGTGGGGAGGTAGGGAAATGCGAGGGGGTGCAGATGAAAACATGGGAGGCAGAGTTCTGAATTAGTTTACTTTTATGTACTATAGCGAACCTGGGGAGACCAACAAGGAGGGCATTGGAATAGTCCATCTGGGAAGTGACAAAGGCATCGACGAGGGTTTCATTTTTGGTTGTGAGAAGACAATTCGGAAGAAACCTTACAGAGATATATAACATTTTAACTGAACTGAAAACGTAAATCCAGATCAATGCTTTCAGATGCACCAAGACAAAAAACATGAGGACACGGGCTTAAAGTGGAGTCTTGTAGCTCAGTGGTTAGAACACTCGCTTTGCAAGCGAGAGGCCTGGATTTGATTCGACAAGTTTACTTACTCCACACGCCTAAAAATAATCCCTTCCCCAAAAATTGGGTCATTTCAAACCCAGACTGGTTGTGGGATACTGCTGCGCGCAATTGGCTGCCGCGTTTTGCTTACATATATAGTCAATTCAGTTTACAGTATATTCTGTGAAGCGATTTGAGGTGTCTAAATGTCGTGAAAAGCACTATGATCGAATGTAAGGATTATTATTATTAAAATTTCCTTACGCAGCATGCCTAGTAATAATCTCTCAAAAAACATTAATTAATTGGCTACTTCAATCCATGACTATTGTGGGACACTGCTGTGTGCAAATGGCTGCCATGTTTCACCCATATATATACAGTCTTTACAGTATATTCTTTACAGTATATTCTGTGAAGCGCTTTGAGACGTCTGGAAGATATGAAAAGCACTATGTCAAATCTAAGGATTATTGTTATTATTAAATAACAGAAAAGGATGTCAGGGAGCATGCTGGGAAGATCAGCCCAGGACTGAATGCTGTAACCGAACACTCAGAGTGGCGCCCTTCCAGAGAAGTGCATTGGTCTAGGGCCAGAGCCAGAGAAAGACAGACAACACAATGGATAACAGGCTCATTTCAACTGTCAGTTTTCCATTTACATGAAGTTTACATGACACTGACAAAGGCTGGTTTGTACATAGCTGGCAGGATCATTGCCCTCTCTGACTTGGTGCCTGTTGTAATATAATTGCTCCTTTCACCTCAAGCCATTTCAAAGCACTTTGACACTTTTGGCTGTTAACCTTGCAAGCCAAAGGACTAATGGCTAGGATGATCCTCGCAGGACCAGTAATGGGAAAGCTTGTCCTCAGTTATAAGGTACTGTATACGGTTTTATCTGGTTACCCCTAATTGCACTGTGGGGTCCTATGCTGACTCAGCAACTGAACACCAGACCTGTTCAACTCATCCATAAGACAGCCAACCCACATGAACTTCGGAAACTTACTCTTTCTTATCTAATTTTAATTAAGATATTGATTAATTTCTTGTGAAGCGGGCACCAGCCTGCTTCAGGTCCACCGAATCACCCACCCAACCATTGGTGGTTGGGTCTGCAGCCTTCTGGCTCCCCACTTTCTGAAACTGGCTAAGTGTTTAATCAGCCAGGCTCCATGTGCGTCAGCCTGGCTTGGTGTTCATCAACCCGACTCTGTATATGTCTGCCTGTCTCTGTGTGTGTCAGCCCAGCTCAGTTCTAAGTCAGTAGCTATAAGTTTAAGACTTTTGAGTTAATAATGCTTCAGTGCAGTACTGGGGGGTGGGGGGAGCTTTGCAATGTCGCAGGTGCCGTCCTTTTGATGAGATGTTCAACCTAGGTTCCAACCTTGCTCGTCCAGGTAGGTGAATGTCCCATGTTACTATTGGAAAAGAGAATAGAGTTTCTCTCTCTTGGCTATCAATCCCTCAAATAAAATTGGTCACTCATTCCATGGCTGTTTGTGAAACATTGCTGTCGGCTGCATTCATCTAATAGTCTAATGACCTGTGAAGCACTTTGAGACATTTTGGCAATATCAAATACGACTATTGCTACCATCTCAGAAAATAACGAGCAAAATTCACTCAACTATTACTGATTTTATTCAGATATTTTGAGACTGAAGCTGGAAAATCGAGAGCTCTGACGCTTGAGAGACAGAGTTGGGATGGAGCGGCTCCAGGCTGGTCAGACTTTATACACAAACACAACTTGCATTTATATAGCGCCCTGCATGCCGAGAACCCTTAACGGTGGGAGAGCCTGACCCGCGGGGCCAGAAGCACAGCCGAAGAGGATGGTTTTCAGGCAGGTCTTGAAAATGGGGAGAGAGGGGGGCAAGACGGAGGGATTGAGGGAGAGTGTTCTAGAGTTTTTTGGGGTAATGGCTGAAGGCATGACCTCTGATGGTGGGGCAGAGGGTGTGATGGGCAAGCAGGAGGCCGGCGCCAATTGAACAGTGGTGCCGGGTGGTGGATTGGGGAGTGAAGAGGTCGGAGAGGTAGGGAGATGCCAGTGAGGGAGTAGATTAGAACACAAGTATGAGGATCTTAAAGTCAATCCATTCAATGATGGGGAGCCAGTGGAGCCTTTCCCTGCACATCTTATTGTGCCACTCACTCGGCTTCGTCTGCACCCCTTTCGTCTCCACACTTCTCATCTCTTGTTCTCGCTAATAATCTCCCAAGAGCCAAATACCGTTCGCTGCACGTGAGGGGCATTTTACCCTGGGGCCTGCCCTGCTGGTATCTTCACCCTCTGACCCGCGGCTGCATCTAAACAGCATTTATTGCGGTTAAACCACCCACACCAGACGAGCCGTGCCCTGTCAGGCACCCCGACGGTTGCTATGGTTGCAATCTGGCCTCACCAATGCTCATTAGGTTCCCCATGGGTCACAGTGAGTCCCTCTGGCCGTCCCGCTGACACCTCTCGATCTGGCCCCGCAGGCTCCGCGTTCTCTCGGACTGCAGCACCGTGCGCACCAGCCGCTTGATGCCGAAGAAAGAGCCGCGGGGCCGCTCCGGAACATTCCGCAGCTCGTGCACCAGGCTGGAAAAATCCTTCAGCAACTGGTACCTGGGGATGTGGTGGAAGAGATCGGGGATGTCCCGTTTGCTACACAAGCCTTCAAAATACACCAGGCTGTAATCCCGCAGTTTCCTGCAGCGTAGAAAGTCACTGTAAACACAAGCCATGGCGGTGTTAAAGAGATCGTGAGGGTCAGCGTGGTTGTGTCCGCAGGCTGGCGCTGACCACTGCAGATACTGCCCATGGCTGCGCTGGGACCAGACGATGAGAATTTTCCCATTCTCGGCCACCACCTGCTTCCGTCTGCTGTAAAGCCAGGCCACCACCCCGAGCCGCGCCACTGCACCACAGTCCCACAGGTCTAGCAGCACATTACACTGCACTTCGTTCTTCAGCACGTCCGCCAAACCACAGACCAGGCTCGTGTGCTCCTCACAGCCTGGCAGGTACAGCAGCAGGACTGTCCGGCTCCAGTGCGGGGCTGCTGGGGAGAGCACAGTTAGTGGCAGCTCTTTCTACGGTAATCCTGGCTCAACTCTGCCTTTTTCTTTGTTTTATTGATGAGTGAGGTTAGGCTTACTCACCTCCAATAACTAAATTCCCCCAAATGTATTCTGTGGCACTGGATAATAAAGCTTGTAACCACAGAGAAGCCTCTACCACAAAAAAGGCCGTCAAATTGCCAAAGGATAATGAGGACCTGAATCTGACATCACAACCACCCAAGCAAGTCAACTGACGGGATGGCCGCTCTAGATTCTGGTATCTCCTTGTGAAGGCAGATCACACTCCTCAGATGGGAAGTACTGCAAGAACCATCATTGCACTGATCCCAACCAGCAGAAACTCTGCTTTCTTTTAGTTATCCCACCTCTAAACCACCCACTGGGCTGAGGAATGCATCCTTCAACACAACTCACAACTGGTAATCTAATAATCACACATTTTACTCTCAGGCGTCATGGAAATTGCTCCTCAAATTGATTGACAAAGGGAGAACCAAGGAACTTTTCTCATATATTCTAGAACTTGTCTCCTCAGACTTGTCATCAGGCTCCACAATCCCAACACTACAATCTTCACCAGGCTCTACTTTTATGGACTTCAAGATCCTCACCCACACCCCAGCTTGTCCCTCTCTGACCCACTGTAAATGTAGACTTGCTGGATATTGCCTGACCTTCCCTCCGTCACCATCCACCGACCGGCCTTCAGCCAGCCACAACAACAAAATTAAACTTGTATAGTGCCTTTCACGTCAGGAGTGAGATGTTATTGTATGTGATGGGTGGTGTATAACTTTTTGAGACTCTTGACATGAATAGCCGGTATAAACTAAAGCTGTTACTATCTTACCCGAGTCACCATTCCTGGTAAAGTATCGGATGAGATAGCCCGCGAGCAGCCCGCAGACTAGCCCCATGAGCAGGGCCACCAGACACAAGCCAAGCCTTCCCTCAGACCCTGCGAAAAGAGCAAGATTGGGTTTTGTCAGCTTGGGCATGTGTCATGACGAAACCCATCTCTGTGCTGAAATATATCCAAACCAGACTGAGGGTTTGCATTGCTTGTCTGCCACCAACACATGGAAATATACCTTTGCTGGGAATGGAATATGCTCTTTCTCTGGAGGGACACATCCTGTTTACCTAATTCCAAAATGTATTAGGCACAGGTTGGCAAGAGCCAAGTCACAGGTTGGCAAGAGCTTGGGGACCCCAGACTATGCATACGGGAAACTGCTACAATATAACCAGGTAAAACTGCACAGCTTGCTATTGTGAGTCCCGCTGGCTAAGCTTCCCAATGCTTGTCCAACTAGGACCACCCTACCTGTTAGGGCTCTGGCTTGCAGGGCTAACAGGAGCTGAGTGGAATGATTCCCTGACCCCCAGTGACCAGTCTACCCTTCCAATTGCTGCTGATGTTCAAGAAGAACTTCAGGAAGGATATTAAGGCATTGGAAAGGGTGCAGAGGAGATTTATCAGGATGGTACGAGGAATTAGGGACTTCGGTTATGAGGAAAGGCTGGAGAGGCCAGGAATATTCTCATTGGAGCAGAGAAAAGGAAAGCAGTTACGAGGAAACCTAATATGGTTTTCAAAATGATGAGGGGATTTGATAGGGTAAACAGGGAAAAACTGTTTCCACTGGTGTCAGTGACTCAAAGTCACAGATTGAAAATAGTTTCTAAAAGAAGCAAAGGGGATTGTTTGAAGGGAAAGGGGGATTGTTTGGGATGGGGGAGATTGTTTGGGGGGATGGGGTAAAACTCAGATAACGGGATACATTCACGACAGGTGAGCTGTTGGCTTGACTGACAGGACCATCGTCCAATAATCAGGTGCCAGACTACACAGTGCTGATAAATACAACAACAAAATTACATGTGTACAGCGCCTTTCACATTGGAGGGCATCCCAAGGCCCTGGAAGTTGGGAGGGGGGTAGTGCACTGGATAGGGCTGCTCAGAAGGCTGGCTGCGGTTTTCCACGGGGTTCACTTTTTCCTTAGGGGGATCTGAACACCTTCTAACCCAAGCAGCCTGCTGCCCGAGCCGAACCCATGTGGGGAAGACTTCAAGGCCTTGCCCTATAATGGACTTGAATGCTGGAAAGAGAGCAGGGCCATGGGGCAGATTTGGGACAAATAGATCCAGGAGACAGGTATGAGAATCCAACAGGCGTGAACGATATTGTAGTGACTAGATGAGCTGAGTCAGCCGTTGCAGGGCATCACTGTAGCCGGCAAACAATGTAGGTGATTATGGTACTCACGAGGGCACACACGTTGAGCCCCAGCAAAATGCACATCTGATCGCTGCACCTGTGAGGGAGAGAGTAACAGGCCAGTGAAGAGAATGAGCACGCGAGTGAGTGACCACTGACCCTCAAGGGAAGTGAGTAAGGAGTTACTCACCATTACACAGAACTGGAGACTGGGGACGGGCAATGAGAGCTGGGGGTTGGAGCTGTGCTCAGTCTGTAAGTAAATCACATTATTAGAGGATCGGGAAATAATACCCCAGCAATCCCCGCTCCACCACACCGAACATTTGTGACCAGGGCTCTCTCTGCCTCCTCAATCTATCTGCCGTCTTTGATACCGTGGACCACACAATCCTCCTCCAACACCAATCCTCCCATGTCAACCTTCAAGGTTCTGCCCTTAACTGGTTCCGCTCCTATCTTTCACACCGTCTCCACTTTGTGTCCACTAACGGCTTTTCCTCCAGCCCCCTCACTGTCTCGTGCGGCATTCCTCAGGGCTCTGTCTTTGTCCCCTCTACTTCACCCTCTACACGCTTCCTCTCGGTGACATGATCTGCAGGTATGGGGTAAATTTCCACATGTATGCGGATGACACCCAACTCTAGCTTTCTGCTTCCACCCTCAACTCCATTCAGCGGGCTCTGTTCTGCTCTCCCGCCTGATGCACCCTACCATCAATGGACAGGCTTTCAGCCTCTCTGCCACCACTCTCTGTAACTCCATCCCACAGTCCCTTTCGCTCGCTTCTTCCCTTGCCTCCTTCAAGTCTGGTCTCAAGACCCTTCTCTTCTATTGTGCCTTCTGCCTTCCTCCCAGCTCTCTCCCGCCTCTTCTAACTGTCTCCCCACCCTCCCACTTATCCTTCCCCTCCTCCTTGCTTGAGTCCCGACCTGACTGTTCATCCCGCATAACCAACATCCCTCTTTCCTTGACCATTCCTGGTAAATCTCCTCTGCGCCCTATCAAGGCCTTGATATCCTTCCTAAAGTGAAGTGGTGTACAATTGGACATAATACTCCAGCTGAGGCCTAACCAAAATCCATCACCTTACACTTGTCTGCATTAAATTTCATCTGCCAGGGGCTCGTTATACCCAAGTCCAAGTCATTCACATGAGGGGCACTAACCTGGGTTACAGTGTACACAGAGCTGCTGGGCTCACACCCAGTGCCTGTGGGTTTGCACAGAAACACGCTGAAGTTTGCTGGGATACGAGAGCTGATCGTGATCAGGAAGCTGTCTGATTCAGTCACCAACGACACGTTCCAATCCCTGTCTGATAGAGAGACATGGAGCGAAGCGATGAGAGCAGCACCCAACCTTCACCTGATACATACACATACGCACAAACACACATAAGTACACACCCCATGCATCCACACCCTGCAAAGGCACGCATGTACAAACCCCGCATATATATGCATGTACAGCATCCAAACATGCATGCACACATCATGCACATACAATCTCTAAAGCTTTAGTTTGGTGTCTCACCCGCTTGGTTGCGACACTCCACGTAGCCGCTGTTTTTGTATTCAAACTGTAACAGAGAGGCTCACTGTCACACTCCCATCCCAGCAGTCACCATCGGCAAAGATACACCAAGTACCCCACACACACATTGCGCCTCCCCACCCCCACCCCCCACACACACAAACATTGCACCTCCCCCCCCACACACACACACTGCCCCCCTCAGCACACACACTGCCACCTCACCACACATACTGCCCCCCTCATCACACACTGCCCCCCTCACCACACACACTCCCCCCTCACCACACACACTCCCTCCTCACCACACACACTCCCCCCTCACCACACACACTCCCCCCTTACCCAGAGGGCGGTGGTGACAGTTGAAGAGGATAATAAAGCGGGAGGGGAATGATCAACGGTAGATTCGCTGATTCATGTGACAAAACTCAACACTGATGAAATGTTTGTGGGTGTTACAGACCTTGAAGCACATGCGGGAATGTCTGTCAACACTCTCAAACACGTAAGAATTGGTCTGAAAAGAGAAGAGAGAGCGTCATACAGACAGAGACAAACGGTGAGCGTTTTAATCTCAGTCCGACATAGAACATCAAGCTTCTTATCAGCTAGCGACTGCACTGACCCATCGAGAGAGGGCAGCTCGCTAAATCACCTCACTCACACCCTGGGTCAGAATGTGGGAGCTGCACAGGTACAGTCAACAGCAATAACAACGTGCATTTATAGCAACAATAACAGTTTGCTCTTCAATCTGGGGAGCGTCCCGGAGGCGCTCGACAGTGACAGAGTCTGACCCCAGCAAATACAATCAATAGTAATCCTGCCATTTCACACAGTGCCTTCCATACCAGGAGGGCGTCACGGGTAATCCTGCAGGTCAAATTGTTCATTCACTGCCCACTGGCAAGTTCACTTCCCTGGGTGGAACAGAGCAGCTGCCATGTTCAGCAAATGCAATCATCATCTACTTTGTAGAAAACTTATCAAATGCAAAGCTTGTTATTCATTGTTAATATTGACATGAATAGCCCGTAAATTTATTGATGTCTTCCTGCATCTTCTTACAAACTCTTCAAAATTCACTCCCCAGTTTGGTGTGACTGGGAGTCCAAATCATTTCTGTACATGGTGAGCAGTATCAGTACTACTACCGATCCCTTTGGACACCACTCCCTGCTTCTTGTCAGGCTGAGTCTCTGCCCTTTACTTCCAATCTTTGTTTCCTATTTTCTAACGTTTCTCAGCCCATTCTGCTGTCTCTCCCAGTATCCACAGCCCTGATTTTAGCCACAAAGTGTCTTACGTGGCACCTTAAAGGGTGTGCCTGCAAGGATGGTGGAAGCCAATTCATTAACTACTTTCATGAGTAGATAATCATTTGGCGAAGACAAGTTTGCAGGGCTATGGGGAGAGTGGGAGAATGTGATTGATTTGGACAGATCTTTTAAAAGAGTCGTCACAGTCATGATTGGCTGCATGGCTTCCTTCTGTGCGGTGGAATTTGTGAATCTATAATTTATCAAAGGCCCACTGGAAGCCCATATACACCACATCAACTCCAAGGGAGTCCTATAGCTCAGTGGTTAGAGCATTCCCCCACATGCTGCCCCACCACTCCCCGCACACCTACAATGTCCCACCCGTACACACGCTGCCCCCACCCCACCCCACACACACACAGCCGCCCACCCTCCCCTCCCTCCCCACCACCAAGGACAACACGTTGTGTGTGAAGACATGAGACATTGAGGGTGAGATTATTGAAAACCTGATTCCGATGTCACCCATTGAATCATACACTCAAGAGTGAAGAGGGCAGTGTTCCCATCATCAGATACAGAATTAAAGGGGAGTTTAGATACAGAAGTTTCATCCAGAGGCCAGTGGGGACAGTTGAAGAGGATAATAAAGTGGGAGGGGAATGATCAATGGTAGGCTAGCTGGATTCATGTGACAAAATCCAGCACTGATGAAATGTTTGTGGGTGTTACAGACCTTGAAGCACATAGAATCATAGAAACATAGAATCATAGAAACATAGAAACATAGAAACATAGAATCTTACAGCACACATGTTGGGGCGTCTGTTACGATTGAACTGAAAAGAGAAGAGAGACAGAGTCATACAGACAGAGACAAATGGTGAGCGTTTTAATCTCAATCCGACATAGAGCATCAAGCTTCTTATCAGCTAGTGACTGCACTGACCCATCGAGACAGGGCAGCTCGCTAAATCACCTCACTCACAACCATGGGTCAGAATGTGGGAGCTGCACAGGTACAGTCTGTCAACCAAACAACAATAACAACTTGCATTTATAGCAACAATAACAATTTGCTCTTCAAGCTGCAGAGCGTCCCGGAGGCGCTTGACAGTGACAGAGTCTGACCACAGAAAATACAATCAATACTAATCCTGCTATTTCATACAGTGCCTTCCATATCAGGAGGAAATCCTGCGGGTCAAACTGCTCATTCCCTCCCATTGCCACTGCCCATTGAAGCGCTCTGAGACGCTGTCCAGGGTGGCGGGCGCTATATAAATCAAAGTTGTTGTTGTCAAGTTCACTATTCCCTGTTACTGTTCCCTGTTACTGTTCCCTGTGTAGAGCAGAGCAACTGCCATGGTCAACAAATACAGTCATTTACTTTGTAGAAAACTTATCAAATGCAAAGCTTATTATTAACTATTATTAATATTGACATGAATATCCTGTGTCAGCTGAAGCCGGGCTGTGTATGCAGCCAGTGACACCTCGTACTGTCACCTCGTACTATTACTCCAGTAATTATAGCCTCAGAGCAAACAATCCTACAGGGTTACACTGTGGTACATCACACATAGGACCATTCTGTAAATTTATTGATGTCTTCCTGCATCTTCTTACAAACCCTTCAAAGTTCACTCCCCAGTTTGGTGTGACTGGGAGTCCAAATCATTTCTGTACACGGTGAGCAGTATCACTGTTATTAGAGATCCCTTTGGACACCACTTCCTGCTTCTTGTCAGGCTGAGACTCTGCCCTTTACTTCCACTCTTTTCTAGCGTTTCTCAGCCTATTCTGCTGTCTCTCCCAGTATCCAGAGCCCTGATTTTAGCCACAAGTGTGTGTCCAATCTAGCACCTTAAAGGGTGTGCCTGCAAGGGTTGTGGAAGCCAACAACAACAACACCTCCACAATTACACTTATATAGCGCCTTTCACATCAGGTGGACGTCCTAATTGCAGGACGGGCAATGTTTCAGACGCGACCTGGGTCGGCGAGGGACCCCCCCACTCCACCCTATCCTCAGCCCCACCCAGTGTCCAATGTGTCTTCAGTGACCAGCTGCTGCACCAGTGACGTGCGATTGGTAAAATGACCGGGTAGGCACTTCCCTCAGTCCATACTCACTTTTGGGGGCACGGCTTTATGACATTGTCATAAAACTACGTCCCCCCCACAAAGGCAGCAGCCGACTCTGCCTTTTTCCCAGTCATTTTTTCCGCAAATACGCATACGCGGAGACGGCATTTCAATGTGATCTGATTGCAATTGATAGAAAGAGGAAAGGCAGCGGCAGCTTGTGCCTATTTCACCCGTTACTGAGACACTGAGAAAGGAAAGCTAATGTGCATCGGAATTACATTCGCCTGAATGGGTAAAAAAGGCACGGTGTCTCGCTGCCTTTCTATTGCTTTTAAGGTAGGCGTATAAAATCGCAGTTGAATAATTTTGGTAGTTTCGACTAAAAATCGTTTGAATTATGTAAAATGTGTATTGTAAAAATATAACCATTAAGTAATCATTTACAATTTAACGTTTTTATTTTCATAAGGTAAGCACTGCCTACCCTGCCTATGCTGACTGTACGCCCCTGTGCTGCACCCAGTGTTAAACATTCACTCTCTTACTCACACGATTCAGGCTTTCAATGGTTGAATTTGCAATCTGTTGACAGGAGGAGGATGCAGTGTGCTCAGACATCCAGCAGAGAGAGACACGAGGAACTGTTCGGCATTTGTTGCAGAAATGCAGATCCATGGTGTCGGGCTCACTGAGCAGCGAGAAGTAGCTCAAGCGCCTCAGGTCTGGGCCGTCTGTGCACAAAACACAGCCTCCCTCGTAAATTCAGGCCCCACATCTGGGACTGAGCCCACAACTTTGTGCAGGGGACATCCCCTCGTCCCTCTCACCCCCCAGCACCACCCCCCACTCCTCTCCACCCTCGACACCCACCCCCTGATACCCCCACCGACATCCCCCCCCACCCGGCACTGCTCCCAACACCCCACCCAGCATCCCCTCACTGGTACGGCCACCCCCAGCACCACCACCCCCACCCCCGACACCCCCACCCACCCCCCGACATCCCCGCCCCCTCAGCACTGCCCCCAAACCCCCCCCCCCCCCCAGCACCCCCCCCACTGGCACGGCCACCCTCGGCAATCCCTCACCGCACCAACCCCCCCTCCTCCCCAACACTGCCCCTGGTATCCCCCCCCAGCACCGCTCTCGCCCCCCGGCATGGCCTCTCTCCCGCTTTGATACTCACAAGCCCCTGTGTCTCTTTTGAAAGGGCAATGCTGTGTGCGGTTACTATCATATGCAAAGGAAAACACCTGAGGAGAGAAACCCAGAGTCAGCCACTCACGAGAAGTATCTATGTGTGTCATCGACTGATAATAGTGAGGGGTTGCCACATGTGTCAGACATTCTGCTGATCTGATTTTGAATATCTCTATTAAACCTCCCCTCAACCTTCTCTAAGGAGAATAATCCCAACCTGTCTAGTATCGCCACATAATTGTAGTCCCTCATCATAAATATCATTCTTGATTCTGAAATGTCTGAGGGCAGGGATCCCCCTTCCTTCCCCACTGCCCAATTATCTAGCCCCCCACCCCCTCCCCATGCCTCGTTGTGAACTGTGAAATAGGAATCTGAGGCTATTAAGCCCATTAATTTAAGCCGATCTCTTCCTGATTTCAGTCACCTTTTATTTCCATTCTTTCTTGACATGTTTTTATATAGCGCTTTCACGTCTTCTAGTCGTCCTCGCAAGGTGAAAGGCATCAGGAAATTTAGGGTTGTCAAACCTGCCCTGCCAGGTTATCCCATCCCCATCTTGTCCCTCACCTCTTATTTCCCAACCATCTCCCTTCTAAACGTTTCAACCTCTCCTGCCTTCAATCATTATGTGACAATGTGTGGCACATGGTCATGGCCTGGCTGAGGTGAAACACGTTCTGATTACTGTTTACACAGGAGCACCTCGGTTACCTGTATGCAGAGACAGGGGAGCAGGTAGTCATAGGACAGCGTCGCCTTCCAGGACGGTGCTCTAATCTACAGACAGACAGGCAGAAGGTTACAGTCAGAAAGCTTCGGCAATAGAACAATTCTGAGCAATTAAATGCATCAGAAGAATATAGCCAGACAGCCACAGCAATGTAATAACAATAATAATCCTTACGTTTGATAAAGCGCTTTATCACATTGTCAAGATGTCTCAAAGCATTTCACAGATTGACTTCACAGATCGCAGCCAATCGCACACAGCAGTGTCCAACAAACAGTGGTGGATTGAGTGACCAAATGTTTTTTTAAATCATTATTATCCCCGGAAACGATCCGCCAATCAACTAGTGTAAGGTAAACAGAGGTGAATGGAGTAAGGAAACTTGCTTGAGGTTTGGCTATTGACAATTGTCTATGTACCCACCTACCCACAATTGTCTCATCAGTGAGTAAACCTGGGCACTGTGCTATCAGATGTCTTCTGATTAGACATCACATCGAGGTCCTGTTTGTCTGTTGAGGTGGATGTTAAATATCTTTTGAAAAGTGTTAACACACAGTTTCTCTCTCCCTGGGTCCTGGCCAACAATCCTCAAGACAAAATTGGTCGCTCACTCCATGGCTGTCTGTGAGACATGTGCTGATTGGTTGATGTATTCGCTTACAATTAGACTCACTAATAAGCTCCTTTTAATGCCAACTATTACTGGAAAATAATTAAGATGTTACAAAATTATTGGTGCCGTATTCAATGCAAATGCTGTTATTCTGTTATATAATTGAGCCATTGTAACACATGCAGCATCTCATCGTCTCGGGTACAGCTGCTGGAACCTTACCTGGACAGGGGAGTGGTTGAGTAAGTTCCGACATGCCAAGGCCTGCTCATAACACAGTACAGCATTCACCTCCTGGTCAGGACTCACGCTCACCACGATCTGCCTCCGCTCCAGGTCAACAGAATGATTGAACGCCAATCCTGAGAAACACCCAGAATAGCAATCAGTCAATCGGTAAACATCATCAACCACAACATCTACAACAACAACACCAACAACAACCACATCAAACACAATCCTCCTTTTTCTGGACCACTGCTTTTTGCATTCCCTTCCCACTTCAAAATTTGTTTAAACCCTCCCCTACAGCACTAGATAAACTCCCTGCAAGGATATTGGTCCCAGCCCTGGTCAGGTGTAATCCATCCATCTTGTACAGGTTCCACCTGCCCCAGAACTGATCCAGGAACCTGAAGCTCTCATTTCTGCATCATTTCTCTAGCCATGCATTCATGTGCTTGATCCTACCATTTTGAAACTCACTTGCACGAGGCATTGTGTGTACGTGTGTAACATGGTGTGTGAGTAACATTGTGTTATTTGTCCCAAGGCCTTGGGACCTCCTCCTGACATGAAAGGCTCTATACAAGTGTCATTTTATTGTTGTTGTGTGTATGTGAGTAGCATGGTGTGTGTGTGTGTATAACGTCTGCAATACATCATGTTGAACAGCAGGAAGTGCTAGTGTTCAGCTATTTCATACAGAGACTGGGACATGCAGAAAACTTGTGCAGTACAGTATAACCAACCATACTACCAAAGAAATACAATGGAAATAATTTCTCCATTTTGACTCAAAACAAAACACTTCATAATTTTGAAGACCTTAATTAGGTCACCCTCAGCCTCCTTTATTCCAATGAAATAAATCCACAGTTCCTCCAGTCTCTGTTCTAAGGCAAAACTCCTCATCTCCAGTATCATCCTGGTAAATCTCCTCTACACCACCTCTATCATCACATTGACATCGTTCATAAAATGGGGATCGATGCTGACATAATATTCTAACTGTTAGCTAACTAATTATTTATATGAGGTTAGTATTACATTTTTGCCTTTATATTCTATACTCCTATTTGTAAAACCTAAGATTCCATTAGCTTTTTGACAGCTTTGTCCACCTGTCTTCTCATCTTTACAACAAAAACTTGCACCTATACCTCTACACAGGGTAATGTCTCAGAGTGCTTAACTGTAACCACGATGAGTTCTGAATGAGCTGGATTTTTTGAATAGTGTTACTGGGTAGACCAGTGAGGGGTGGGTTTGAGTAATCCAGGCGGGAGGTGAGATCCAGAAGGCCAGCTCATTCAAAAAGCAAGCATACCATGAGTGTCCCGGATATGAGATGTATGAGATGCGGTTGCTGGAATGGTGAATTGTACTGGGAGATACCAGTTGGTTGAATACTCCGTTTGGTTGGGTCAACAAGGTTTTACTGTACTTGGATATCGAACTTTACAATACAATAATACCTAGATACTTTCGGATGTCGAACTGGAAACCATACGATAATACCTGGCTACCTTTTGATGGATTTATATTTGGGTCAATATGGAGATTAAATTGGACTTTGCTATTCTATCTCATCCGCAGCATTCGGTTTGGTCAACTTAAATCATTGTGAACTCTGCATCGATATGTAAGGATTGTGGTGATGTATACTTTTAGTTACTTATAACTATTACTAATCTGAATTAATAAACATGCATATGAATTGTACAACATTTGTTCAGTCCTTATTTCACCACAGGGTCACAAATTGAAATCAACCCTTACAACTCCACTTTCTCCCCTTCCTCCCCCCTCCCCCCCCTTCCCCCCAAGGATAATCACCTGTTCCTCACAAAATGTGAAACCGTACAATCTTCTTCCACAATTCTTATTTTCTTGCCATTTGCAAACTTGCAAATCATGCCTCTAAACCAGACTCCAGATCATTTGTATAAATGAAGAAAAGCATTGGTGCTAACACTGACTCAGGGGTACACCACAGTTTACAACAACAACAAAATTACACATGTATAGCACCTTCCCTGTTAGGAGGATGTCCCAAGGTGCTGTACATTGGAATGTTCCCCGCGACATGAAAGGTTCTATACAAATGTAATTTTGTTTTGTAATTCAAGTGCTTTGAGATGCCCTTCTGACTTGATAACGCTCGATATCAAATGCAAGGATTATTATTATTAAGGGAAGAGAGAGATTTTGTCCTGAGACACTGTTGTGATAGAGACTGTTTCGTTGCCGGGTGATTCAGCTTTTCTTAAATGTGTGTCAGTGTGTCTGTTACCCTCCACAGAGCACAATATAAAGTCTCATCGCTGTCTCCAGGTGATGCTGAAGCCCTTCCGTGATCCCGACACTCATTCTCACCGCTTGTGTCCTCACACAAGATTATCTAATCCCACTCTCTGGCTCCCTATTCATCCCTCTTTGGAAACCCTTCCTCCCTCCAATACTTTCCCAGGTACTTTAACAGTTCCCTCTTTGGCTTTTGGTCTCTTCCCATCTTGGTGAATCCAGCCGGCAGAGCTAAGTGCTCTGATACATCCGGAGCTAATAATCCCATCCATAATAATAATAATTTTGTCACTCAATCCACAATTGTTTGTGGGAGACACTGCTACAGCATTTGGATGCTGCATTTCACCCACAAAGTACATAATCGATTCACTTTACAGTATAATCTGCTTTGAGATGTGATAAAACGCCACACCAAATGCAAGGATTATTATTACTGTATTATCATCCTGACGTGAAAGGGCGCAATATATATATATAGTAGTGACCTATCACATTAGATGTCTGAAGTGCTTGACACTGAATAAAGGTAGATTGTATTGTGTTGTCTCCTGTTATGTACAATATGTAAAATTAAGGTATGAAGGAATGATGGTGAAAGAACTGGAAGGCGAGAGCAAAGCTGTGTAACAAATAGACCGCGAGAGGTGAGAACAAGAAAGGAGCAGAAGCCACACACACACACAGACAGACAGCCATCAATACATACCAGTCAATAGGCAGGCCTGCAAAAAACACAAACACCTGCTTTAGTCATTGAGCCAATGTGACAGAGAACGTGAACACACGCATCTAACTATTGTGTGATTGTGTGTACTGCGTGAGGCAATGCATGTGTGTGAGTGTTAGTGCAGTATGTGAGTGAGTAGCATATGAGTGTGTAAGAGTCAATGCAGTGTGTTATTTGCAACACCCTCCTCACCATCTCCCCTCCACCACAATCCACAAAATCCAGCTAATTCAAAACTCTGCCGCTCGCATACTCACCCACACCAAGCTTTGCTCCCCCATTTCCCCAGTCCTTGCCACACGTTACTGGCTCCCTGTCTCTAAGAGGATTAACTTCAAGATCCTCACCCTTGTTTTAAAATCCCTCCACTCCTCTGCACCTCCCTACCTCTCTTATCTCCTCTCTCCCCAAACCAGCACCCGCTGCCTTCGCTCCACCGGGTCTGGCCTCCTCCATGTCCCCCCGAATCCTCCGCTCCACCCTCGGCGGCCGTGCCTTCAGCCACTGCGCCCCAAGGCTCTGGAACTCCCTTCCTCACTCCCTTCACCTCGCCCCCTCTCTTCCCAGTTTCAGGTCCCAGCTAAAGTCTTTTTTTTTCGACCGCACGTTTGGTCAACTTTCTACACCTGTCCCTGGCTCGGTCCCGGGATCTGCTATTGTGACGCGCTCTGAGACGCCGTTGGCGTGGAGGGCGCTATATAAATCAAAGTTGTTGTTGTTATTAATGTATCTATGCGAATAGGAACAAAAAGAGCAAGGGGATACCACTCAGCCCACATGTCTGTTCAATCAATTCATCGGATCACGGCAGATCTTTTATCCCTCTCTTAAGAACACTGAAAGCTTTCACTTCCCACAAATACTGTACCTATCCATTTCCTTGTTAAACTGAATAATTCTCTGCGCAACACAATCTCTCCCTTCGGCTGAGATTAAATTGTAAGCATTCAGATGGACATTAAAAATCCCATGGTACAGCTCAGAAAGGGAAGTGAGTTTCTCTCCCCGGTATTCTGGGCAATAATCCGCCAGATAAAATTACTCACTCACTTCATGGCTGTTTGGGGGTCGTCGCTGTGTGTAAAATTGGCTGCCATGTTTGCCAATAATGGATTAAACTTGCCAAGAGGGAAGCTGAGAGAGATCCTGGGATGTTAGCTCACTCATCTATCACAACAATAACAAAGTTATATTTGTAGAGTGCCTTTCACGTCGGGAGGACGGCCCAAGGCGCTGAATAGTTAGGTCACAATACATAATGCTGGGCTATATTGCTTATCGGGGTGGGGAGGGGTTAGATACTCAGACGTCACACTGTACAGTGCTCTGGTCAGGCCGCACCATGAACACAACTCTGGTCACTCTGACATAAGAGAAACCTAGAGACAGCACAGAGAAGAGCAACTAGGATGATCCCCGGTGTCAGAAGGATGAGCTTGTGAGCAACAATTAGACAAGCTCGGACTTTTCAGCCTCGAGAGAAGATGTCTCAAGAGCGGACCTGATGGAACGGATAAAATGTTAAACGGGATTGAAAAAGTAAACCCTTAAAATACCATCAGATGAACTAAAACTGTACAACAGGTGGATCCAAGATTTGTAAAGAATGGTTCCCTGGGCCATGCGCCAGTCAGCACAGTTACGGTTTCCCTGTTACTAGTACTATCTGTTACAGCTGGCATAACGAGCGATTCTGAAATGACTGTACTGGCATCATTACGATCTATCACTAATTTATAAATCTCCAGCTTTTAAATCTCACGTTTTCGCAGCTCGGTGCTTATTTGCTTTCCTTCTGAACAATTGAGATGAAGTGATCTGTAGCCACTTTGAATGAAATCCAAACCTCAGGGAGACAATTTCCTCTCACCTCTCCCCAAATCCTTTGCTAATAGCCCTGAGACCTCGCTGCTTGTCACCCATCCCCCCAACTAAAAGGACAGGGTTTTTTTTCTCTTTCCAAAGCCATACTTCCTGCATTTTATGAAGTTCGACAAAAACTAGTATTTACACTGAGCTCTTCACATGGGCGTCTCGGAGCGCTTTACATTGGTGGAGTCCCAACACCGAGCTGGGGAGAGAGGGGAGGGAATGAACATTGGATGGACTGAGCCCTGGGGTTGGGGTGGGGGGGGGGAGGGCAAGGGGGTTGAGGTCACAGTGAACTGGGGGTGGGGGGTGAAACACAGCAGGTTGCAGGAACATTCAAGAATGAGAAAGCGGAACTGTATGAGAGAGCCTCGCTCCAGGCAGTTGCAGATTCCCCCCAGGTTATGAGGCTGGACATTCTATCTCCCTCACAATTTCCCTCCCTCCCTCCCTCCCTCCCTCACTCACTCATTGTTTCACTCTCTCTCTCCCCTGTGGCTTGGGGTTCTTACCCTCAGCAGCAGCAGCAGGACGAGGCGAAGGAGAGGGCAGACTGGAATGCTGAATACCATGGTGCCCCAACACACAGCACAGAGCTGCTGTGGACACCCCAGCATGTAATAGCTGTGTCCCGTCTGTGACTGTGTGGCTGAGAAAGAAGAGGAACCTGCTCTCACTTGGGGGTTGGGCAAGTCCCCACAAACGACTTACTTAAAGGAACAGTGATCTCAGCAGCAGAGGTTTTCAGACATCCTTTGACATATTAAAATTTCCATAGCTATCCTATAATAAGAGTGACTCAGCTCTCAACAGCCAGTTCAGCATTCAGCTGGAGAACACAGTTTCTGGACTTTTTCAAAGTACAAATAATAAAAGTATGAATGACCGAGTGGTTTATGAAAGGAACCCAGACCGTCAGCTCAGGAGCCTTACAGATAATTTGTGCGTGAACACTCAATTAATGAGTAGTGGGGATAACTGACAACTTTAGTTATCTAAAAACTATTAAGAGATAAGTAGATCAACATTTGGAGAGGATAAGTTTGCAGGACTATGGGGAGAGCGCGGGGACAGTGGTATTGATTTGGACGGCTCTTTTCAAAGAACGGGCACAGACTGGGTTGGTGAGAAAAACAACTCACATCCATCCACAGCAACTGCCTGAGACATTGTCCCTGCCCCGAGATGAGCAAACAAACTGAGCAAGAATAAACTTCCATAAACAGATACACTCAGCAGAGGATCACAGCCATTAATCCAACACATTTCTCCAATAATTGCCAGCATCAGCCATTGTGGTTACTTCTTGTGTGTATATATATAGTTTGTGTCTCTATATTTGGAAACCAGGTGGGATGGCCACTTACTTGCCAGAGAGCCAGACTGACCTCTGGCTGTTGGGAGAGGGCCCTGGTGAGTGAGTGTGCAAATTGGCTGCTATGTTCACTCACAAAACATTTAGTAAATCTTGTTTAATGCTTTCAAACATCTTCTGATGTGTAAGTCACTGGGTCAAATGTAAAAATATTATAATTCAACAAAAAGTTGTACTTTTACAGTGCCATCACATGGTGAAGTGCTTCACATTGGCTGGGACAGGCATTGAGCATCAGAGGGGGAGGTGACCCCCGGGCACAGACCACAAAAGTGAGTTTTAAGGAGAGGTTTGAAGACAGATAGGGAGGCGATGAGAGGGGCTGAGAAGGACAGAGTTAGGGGTGTACAATCTGAGAGGTTGCTACTGATGGGAGAGTGGGATTGAGCATCAATGCTGAACGGAGGGCAGAGTGGAGGAGGAGATTGGAGAATTAGAGGTATGGAGGTAGTGAGGTGCTTGAGTGTGAATGGATTTATTGGTGATAAGGACTTTCAAATCAATCTGCAGTTGAGCCGAACGAGGACTGGAGAGACATGCAGGGTGGGTGGGGGCAACAGAGTTTTGGTCGAAACAAAAACAGAAGTTGCTGGGGAAACTCAGCAGGTCAGGCAGCATCCATGGAGAGAGGAAAATTAATCAAAGTTTGAAGGGTTGTAGACCCAAAATGTTGACTCTTTTTCCTCTCTCCATGGATGCTGCCTGACCTGCTGAGTTTCCCCAGCAACTTCTGTTTTTGTTTCAGATTCCCAGCATCTGTGGTATTTTGTGTTTTGTTTAGAGTTTTGGTCGAGTTGAAGTATAAGGATGGTGGAATGAGGGAGCGCAATGTCCGGGCCTGAATTCCCTCCCCTTCCTAGTAACTGTTACAGTCTTAATTACCCTCTATGTTAAAAAAAATACTTATTTGTGTTTGTTTTGAAATTGCCTTTTGTAGCTCTAAACCTGTATCCTCTAGTTCTACTGTCTTGGTGCATCCTAAAGTATTGATCTGGGTTTACCTTTTCAGTCCCATTTAAAATGTTACACTTCGTCACAAAGTCCCCTCTGAGTTGTCTTAGCTTCTCCAACTGCTGCTCACAGCTCATTCCTCTAACACAGGGATCATCCTCGTTGCTCTCCTCTGACTCTGGGACCTGAGCAGCTCCTTACATCACCGGTGATGAGAGTTGTCTGCAGTGTTCAAGGTGTGGCCTGACTAGGAAGTTCTAGAGTCACTTTCTTGTCAGTTTGTTTCTATGTGTGAAAGGCTTTAATTTGTGAAAGGAAGCGCTAATTAGGTCATGTGCAAAGCCCTGCTTGTGGTTATGGTAATAAACTAGAGCCTGGTGGAATCTTATTGTGCTGATCTCAGCTCTAAGCCTGTGAAAATGTCAGTGCTGTTAACTACTACATCCTATTGTAGGAGTCCTGAAAACATTCCACTGTAACCACAGATAAAATAATCAGTATTTCCAACCACAGGCTGGGGTGTTCAGTAAGCCTAACGCTACACAGAGAGTTTAGCTCACAGGGCCTGGTGTCACGTAACCCTGTGAGCAACCATGAGAGTTACAGCGAGCTCAGACACACATACGTTTATTCTCATGGAAAGGGTTGCCTTAAAAAAATCAACAGAGACATGCCACATTCCTTATACAACACAATTAGCATTTATATAACGCCCTCCAAGCCTGACGGCATCTCAGAGCGCTTCACAAAAGCGGAGCCAGGAGGGGAGGGGGAAGGTGACTGTAGGTGCAGTCGAACAGTAAGGTCTTCAGGTGCAACCTGAAAATGGAAAAGGAGCGGGTGAGGCAAAGGGATTGAAGGAGGGAGTTCAAAGGTTTCAGGGCGTAGTGCCTGAAGGCAAGGCCGCCGATGGTGGAGCAGAGGATTCGGGAGACAAGGAGGAGGCCAGACCCAGTAGAGCGGAGGCAGCAGGTATTGCTGCGTGGAGAGAGGAGGTTAGTGAGATAGGAGGGTGCAGAAGTGTGGATGGATTTAAGCATAAGAGTGAGGATCTTGAAGTCGATCCACTCTGTGACAGGGAGCCAAGGAGCCTCTGATGAGGACTGGGGTAATTGGGGAACGAAGTTTGATTCGAGTAAGAATGCGGGCGGCGGAGTTCTGCATGAGCTGGATTTTGTGAACGGTGGTGGAGGGGAGACCAGCGAGGAGGGCATTGGAGTAGTTCAGCTGAGAAGTGACAAAGGCATGGACCAGTGTTTCGGCATCTTTTGGAGTTAGATATTGGTGGAGACGGGCAACGTGGTGGAGATGGAAGAAGGGGGTGCTAGTGAGGGACCGGATGTGTGAGAGGAAGAATAATTGAGGGTTGAACCAACGCCTAGGTTGCCTACTGGTTTGGAGAATTTTAGGAGCAGGTTGGGTAGGTGGAGGAGGTGGGAACCATGGGACTGAAAACGTCGACGAGAGCCAAAGAGTATGGTTTCCGTCTTGTCAACATTTAGCTGCAGGAAGTTTGCACTCATTCAGCTCTTGATGTCTGACATGTCTGCGGATGACATCAACAAGAGTGAGCACGTAGATAAGGAAAGAAGGGGGCCAAGGATGGATCCTTGGGGTACCCCGCAGGTGACCGGGCAAAAGGGAGACGAAAAGCCGTTTGTGGCGATGTACCTCTAGCGGTTTGTGAGGTAGAACTCGAGCCAGGCGAGTGCAGTCTCACTGAGGTGGATGACAGAGGACAGGCAGTGGAGGATAATGGCGTGATTGACTGTGTTTCAGCACAGATTCAGCAGTGGCACGGCCCAGTTCAAGTCCTGACTGAACGAGATTGACTCGCGCTGAGTCGGACTAGCACACTAAATTAAATCTCCAACAGAGTAATTCTAGCTCTGGGTTAGAGACAACGAATGAGAAGAAAACACACCTAGGGTTCAGGCAAGAGGCAATGTGGGGTTGATAAACATTGAGGTCGCTTGAATAGCAGTGAGCTGAGTGAGAGGAGGAAGCTGGCGGCAAAAGCGTGATCTATATAACAGTCAAATGAGGTAAAGAGATTGTGAGCTAGGCAGATAGTGAGATATATAATGAGATAAAGAGATAATAAGTAGTAATAACCCTTACATTTCATTCAGCGTTTTATCACATCTTTGAGATGTCTCAAAGCACTTCACAGAATATATTGCAAAATGAATTGGCTGTATATTTGTGAACAAAACACAACTGTCATTTGTGCACAGAAGTGTCCCACCAGTCATCGATTGAAAATTACCAATTTTTTTTTTTAGGGATTATTATACGACATGTGGAGTAAAGCAACTTACCCAAGGTTTCATCTTGCCTGGAATTGAACCTAGGTCTCTCACTTGCGAGGTGAGTGCTCTCACTGAGCTACAGAACAACAACAACATTACACTTATATAGCGCCTTTCACATCGGGAGGACGTCCCAAAGCGCTACAGAGCTCCACAATCTACGTACATTGTGTTTTGGATTCAACATATTGTGAACAATGGTGACTTCAGAGGGTCAGTGAAGCTTTTCTTTTAAGAGAATTCTACTGAGATTTCCCCTCAGATGATTATTGGAGTGTTCCTGTTCAATACCTGATCACTTGATTGCCTTTACACATATGTTCATTTACAAAATACATAGTCACTCTACTTTACAGTAAATCCTGCAAAGCGCTATGGGACTTGCTGACATGAAATGCAAAGATTATTTTTGTGGAGTCCTGTAGCTCAGTGGTTAGAGCAAGTGTGAGACCCGTGTTCAAATCCAGGCAAGGCGAAACCTTGAGCAAGTTTCCTTATCTTTACATGCCTAATAATAATCCATCCCCCCAAAATTATAATAACTTGGTCATTTCAATCCACGACTGTTTGTGGGACACGTTTCGTACCACAAATATAGTCAATTGATTCACTTTAAAGTTTATTCTGTGAAGCACTTTGAGACGTTTAGAAGAATTGAAAAGCGCTTTATCAAATGCAAGTATTATTATTATAACGATTAATCACTCTCCAAGTCAAAATTGGGAACAGGAATCTGTTCGAGGCCAGGGTGCTGTGGTTTATTTAAAAAGCAGCTAGATGCTGTGATCAGGGAACAGTCGGAGGGAGATCAGAAAGGCTTCATCCAAACTGATTTTATGATGGTGTTTGACAGAAGCAGGTGATTGTGGTGTATGTGTGTGTGTCATTGTGTTGTAACAATGACAACCTGTTCAGTAAAGTGGCCACAAGATGGGGATTCTGGGCCAATATCACCCGATGGAGAGCGAGAGAGAGGCGGCGAGGAGACCCCCCCCAATTCTCGCAGTTCGAGTGATCATCAATGGTTACCTGGACCTTTGCAATGCAGAGAAATGTCCCGTGTATCAGGTTCAGATCAGAGCTCCTCACAAGTCCTTCATCACCAGAATTCATAACAGTCGGCTGAATGATCGCAGGATCTTTTACGTGAAATTAAAAAAGATTGAGAGCTCGAAAAAAAAGGCGATTACTTGTTCCAGGGTGGGCAGTAGCTGCTGCTTCCAAGGGCTCTGGCAATCCCGCATCCCATTGGATGATTTCCTTTACAGGTAATGTTTCCATTTGCTCACCACTGACCAACACTCCTCACCATTCACCGCCGATCACATCAAACTGTGGTAGGCGAGCTGGGTCCTAGCACCAAACAGTGTGTGAAGTTGTTTAACAGATGAATAACCCTGTGCAGCAATGAAAGGTGGTTGAGGCCAAGACATTGGACACAGGGACGAGAGGATGAGGGTTAGGTTCTGGAGATGATGAGATCAGATGGGCTGAAGGATCTTCTTCATCCAAAATGGTGAGAGGTATTTGGGAAGAACAATTAATATAATACACACAATGGCCACTGCAGTGTTATATGCTGACACAGAGGTCACAGGGCAGTTATAGAGGGTCACGGGGCAGTTACAGGGGCTCACAGGGAGGTTACAGGGATCACAGGGAAGTTACAGGAGCAAACAGTAACTGTATGTGTTTAATGGCCTCTCTTGTTGCCCAGCTACCACATTCATTACATTGCTGTGAGAAGGTTTTACACGATGGCACCTGAGGAAATGCTGCTGGACGTCATTTTGGAGCTGGTGGACCTGACAGAGCAGCGAGGGGCAACATTCGTTCAGAGAGTCCCCCAACTGTCCTGAACCCCTCCACACGGAAGACACCTGTAACATACCTACTACAGCTTCACTCGTTCACTTACTAAAACCTGAACCAGAATTAGCAATTGTCAGATAATCTTTTTCAAGTTGAGGAAAATCGTGTCAGCAGTTTTGTTTATTGGTCACACAATACTTTGAGAGCAGAGTACAGGGCCTCTACTCACATAGCAGGGAAGGGTTTTGCCTACAAATAAACAGTCAATTCACTTTACAGGACATTCTGTGAAGCGCTTTGAGACATTGATGTGAAAAACGCTATATCAAATACAAGGATCATTATTATTATAACGGTGGCAAACAAAATATGTACAGGCCAAAAACACGTGCGGTGTTTAGTAAAGTGACTGTTTGTACTGAATAGGTCCTGATCTACAGAACTCCACTATGTAATTTTTAAGGTTCTATATCATTATAAATTATATACAATGTACAGGCCAATAATTCCTCAGTCATTCACTTTCATGAGTTTGTGGATATTGCTGTGTAAATTGGCTGCCACAATCCCTACATTTTACAGTAAATCCTATGAAGAGCTTTGAATATTTTTCCTGATGTGAAGGCCACGATAACCAATGCAAAGATTAATCGATGAAAGCCTTGACTGGATTGAAAAGTGCAATATATACCTCCTGGATCCCAGCATGCATTTATAGAATAATAATCTTTCTGTTTTGTACAGCATATTTCATATCAGAACATCTACAGTGCTTCAAAGGATTTATTGTAAGGTGGATTTTGTGGGCAAATGCAGCAGCCAATTTGCACACAGGGTCCAACAAACAGCCCCACACTCAAAAAATGAGTGACTAACTTTATATGGGAGAATATTGGCCAGGAAACTCCCTTCTCCTTTTGAATAGATCATTAGCAGCAATTAGCAATTAGATCACGAGCAGCTCTATAAATAGATCATTACTCCCCCCCCCCCCCCCCCCCCCCCCACCACCCCTCAGGATAGGTGTCAATGGCAGGGCTGACTCGGCTAGTCACCCCCTAACCATGGCCACACATGCTCTGGGATGATGCTGCCCCACTGATCCCTCGCTCTCAGCTCCCTGCGTGCACGTTTTGGCTGCTGCCCCAACCCAACCGGAGCCTCCCCCACCACCGCAAATATCTCTCTCGCCGTCCTCCTTTATGTCTCTCCTACCGTCCCCCTCTATCCGCTACTCTAAATCTGTCCTACTTTCCCTCCGCCCCCACCCCTCCTCCCCCCCCCCGCCTACTCTCCCTCCTGGCCCCCACCACCGCTTCCCTCTGTTCCAGTCTGGGCCTCCTCCGCCAGGCCCATCATGGCACCAGGCGCCTGATGTCCCGTAGCAGCCACCCCAATTGTCCCATCATCCACTCTCTCCACCCAAACCGCCTCAAGGCAAACACCACTTCCCCCTCTGCCCTATTTCCCCTCCCCACATCCCCTCCCTCCACTCTCCCCACACCCATCTCTCCTACACACCCTCAGATCCTCTCCTCACCATTCTCTCCTCCCTCTCCCCCCTCCAGCAAACTCATCCGCACTGCTCTCCAGAAAGTCTGCTCCCTTTCCAACAAAGTCCTCACTATCTATGATCTCATCCTGGATGAGAACATTGATATTCTTGGGTTTCCGGAAACCTGGCTCTCCCCCAATGACCCCATGCCTCTAGTCGAGGCCTCCCCTCCAGCAAACCCCCCGCCCCAACCAACGCGGCGGCAGGGTGGCCATCATCTCAAATGCCTCCCTTGGTCTCTCCCCCTACTCCTCTGGCTATTTCCCCTCCTTCAAGCACCTCATGCTCTACCATCCTTCCCTTTCCTTAAAAATCCTTCTTCTTTATCATCCTCCTAAACCCCCTGGATCTTTCCTCTCCGATATCTCCGCTCTCCTCTCCTCCCTGTCCCTCAGCTCTGGGACTGCTCATCATGGGAGACTTCAATCCCCACCTAATCCCCACCTAAACTCCCCCTGCACCATCTCTTCTGATTATACTGCCCTCCTCTCCTCCCTAAACCTCACCCTCCACATTGACTCTCCGACCCACAACCGTGGCCACGCCCTCGACCTCATTATCACCCATGGCCTTGACATTTCTGACCTCAGCATCTCGGACAAGGCCATCTCGGACCACCTTCTTGTCTCCTCCTCTTCCATCCCTCTCCCCTCTACCAAGCCCTCAACCATACTTTTCCACCCGTGGAAAAGCCTCCCCCCTGAGACCCTCACAGATGCCCTCACATCCTCTGACCTCCTACCCCTCTGGTCTTCCACCCACAGCAATCCTGAAGCAGCTGTCCAGCTGCTCCATGACCACCTCTCCTCCACCTTCAACTCTCTCGTCCCCCTGAAATCCAGGTCTATTTCCAACCCCACCCGCTCCCCCTAGTACAACTCTCATCTCCACACTCTCAAATGACAAACCCGGCTGCTCAAGCGCAGGTGGCAGAAAACCTGCCTCACAGTTCACCACCAGCTGTGGCTCGAGCAACTCCACAGCTACCGCTGTTCCTTGGGTCAAGCAAACATGGCCTACTGGAGGCAAAAAACCCTAAAGTCCGCTTTTCCACCACCCACCACCTCCTCCTCGCACCCCTTCAGGCCTCCTCAATATTCACTTCAAATGCGAAGTGCAAGGAGGTCATGGACTTCTTTTCTTCCAAGATCTACAATATCCGCCAGGCAGCATCATCCTCCAGCCTCTCGTCACCTCCATCTCACCCCCCCCGCCCCCCCATCTTCAGCTCCTACCTCAACCCCCTTCCTACACTCCTTCCCTCTCTCCTTCCTCCCTCTCTCTCACGCACTCTCACCTCTATGAGGCCAACAACCTGCTGCCTCGATCCCATCCCCACTAACCTACTGGTCACCCAGCTCCCCCTCCCCTGCCCACTGCTGACTGATATCATCAACCAGTCCCTCTCCACCAGATCAGTCCCTGACCCCCTCAAAACTGCTGTCATCACCCACCTCCTTAAAAAAAAACCTTCCTAGATCCCTAGCCACTACCGCCCTATTTCTAACCTGCCCTTTCTTTCAAAAGCACTGGAACTGTCCTTTCTCCCCCACAGTCTGTTACCAGCACTGCCTTCTATCACCTCAGACGGATCGCCCGTCTCCGGCAATACCTCACCCCAAAAGCTGCTGAAACATTGATCCATGCCTTTGTCACCTCTCGGCTGAACTATTGCAATGCCCTCCTCTCCGGTCTCCCCTCCACCACAATCCACAAAATCCAGCTAATCCAAAACTCTGCCGCCTGCATACGCACCCCCGCATTACCCCAGTCCTTGCCAGACTTCACTGGCTCCCTATCCCAGAGAGGATCAACTTCAAGATCCTCACTCTTGTTTTCAAATCCCTCCACTCCTCTGCACCCCCTATCTCTCTGATCTCCTCTCTCCCCAAACCAGCTCCCGCTGCCTTCGCTCCACTGGGTCTGGCCTCCTCCACGTCCCCTGAATCCTCCGCTCCACCCTCGGCGGCCGTGCCTTCAGCCACTATGCCCCGAGGCTCTGGAATTCCCTTCCTCACTCCCTTTGCCTCACCCCCTCTTTTCCCAATTTCAAGTCACAGCTGAAGACCTTTCTCTTTGACCGAGCTTTTGGTCACCTTTCTGCCTCTGGTTCGGTCCCACTATTGTAAAGCGCTCTGAGACGCCGTCCGGTGTGGAGGGCGCGATATAAATCAAAGTTGTTGTTGAATAGCACCATGGGATCTTTAGCACTCTATCTAATTCTCTTCTGAAAGCTATGATGAACTCTGCTTCCATACCCTCCTTGTTCTACACCCCAACACCTGAGTGAAACACACACCCTCCCATCATACTCACCTTTCTGTGCTTGTGGCATCATATAACCACATCCCCTTGTTACTGACTCCCCTATAAATGAAAATAACTTCTCCCTATTTACGCTAATAAAACTCATCATTGCGTCCATCTCTATCAGTTTGCCTTCTCCAAAGAAAACAGACCCAACTTCTCCAATCTCTCCTCATAACTGTAAACCTTCAGCCCCAATTCATTCATATAAACCTCCTCTGCCCAGTAGTAGGGAGTTTTGAGGGCACTGAACTCAGATTGTGATGAGGGAGTTAAAGGAGAGGGTAAAATCAGAGAAGTGATTTGACCAGGCTGTGATTTGGGAAGAGTGCTCTAACAGCCAGAGAACACTGGACCAGCACACACAGGTGAAGTGTATTGGGGGAATTCGGATTAAGTTTGATGACTTCTTGGAGGAGCAAACACCAACGGGAGAAATAGTGTGAATGTCATACTAGTTCTATAGCCTTCACCGATAGACCAGGTGTGAAGATTTCCTCCTGGCGCAGGCTTCAATGAAACAGAAGAGCTCAACACCACCCTCTGGTGGGCGTGAAACAAACAGACATGAGATGAATGACCAGTTTATTGGCTGAGTCACTTTCTCTTTTTGGGTCTTGAACATTTCAGTGACAAGCATTCAGGACCTCACTTTAACACAAAAACATAAGAAATGCTAGATGTGACAGAGCAAGGTTCATCTGGTGTGCCTTCCACGCACATATGTCCCAAGCTATCCCATCATGTTATTCCCTAACGGAAAACTATCTGTGTTTGAAAGGGGAATAGCAATTCGGCCTCAATACAGCATCTCCATCCCCACCCTAGACTGTAACCTTATCATTTAAATCCACAAATTTTTGATCTACAGGTTGAGTGTCCCTCTAGAAAGCTTCCCTGGGCAGGTACCTGCCGGGTGGGGGAGGTGGCACTCACAGACCTTCCAATCATGGGGTTGCTCTGGCGGGTTCAGGTCCCATCTGTCCTTAGCCTCGGCTGAGCCCAGCTTCAGTGCGTCCCTCATGACAAACTCTTGTCTGAAGTAGTCTGCAGCAAGTCTTTACCGACCCATCTCCATGCTTGAAGACCATCTGGTGTCAGCAATCCCAAAGGGCTTCCTTCATCGAGTTGATGACTCTCCAGACACATTGAATGAAGAGCAGAGTCAGGAGAGTGCTGGGCGTAGCCGAGGCCTGCCAGCAGGTATAAAGCCTAGCGAGGTCAGGAACCGCTCAATCAGGAGCAGAGTCAGGGGGCGCAGAGGAAATGCAGATATACAAAAGTAACATCAACATGTCGTCATAATTAAATAACTGAACCATGGTAAGCAGAGCTAATACTAATACTAATAATACCAACAACACTAATACTTAGAAAACCTTAAAAAAAACTTTTAAAATAACACACAAAAAAACTATAATACATAGTGACAGTGGGAAAGGTGAAAATGGCACGGCAGACCTTGTCGGGAAAACAAGAATGAGGATCTTGAAATCGATCCGCTCTGAGACAAGAAGCCAGTGAAGTCTGGCAAGGACTGAGGTAATCAGGGAGTGAAGTTTGGTTCGGGTGAGAATGCAGGCGGCGGAATTTTGGATAACTTGGATTTCGTGAATGGTGGTGAAGGAGAGACCGGTGAGCAGGGCGTTGGAATATTCCAGCCGAGAGGTGACAAAGACAAGGCCATGCCTTTGCATGGTCTCTGATGCCTCATGATAAGGTTGGTTTTCCTTGTTCTGGTACCTTGCACATGTCTAACATCTTTCTATATAATCTTCTAGTTGCTTATTAATGCCTGGCCAAAATACCTCCCCTGTTGTCCTTTTTTCTTTGCCTATTCCCCAATGTTCTTCATGCATGTTCTTTGGTACTTAATTCCCTAATTCTTTAAGCCCTATAATCAAATACAAGGATTCTTATTATAACTTCTTTACTCACAGATCACAATCATTTTCCAGCCTCCCCTGGCTCTCCTCCCATCAACCCTTTAAACACCTGCTTCTATCCTATTGACTCCTTCTTCATTGCTATTAATTTCTTAAAGGGATATCCAACAGGGAGGATGTGTATGATC
This sequence comes from Hydrolagus colliei, assembly GCA_035084275.1. Taxonomy (NCBI): domain Eukaryota; kingdom Metazoa; phylum Chordata; class Chondrichthyes; order Chimaeriformes; family Chimaeridae; genus Hydrolagus; species Hydrolagus colliei. Next base: position 7,912,881 of record CM068753.1, read on the forward strand.
AGGGTAATAAACACTGAATGCTGGCAAAGACTGTTGTATAACACATTTGTAAGCCCACTTCCATTCTTTCTGTTATGGAATGTGTGCGGTCTCTCAGCTCAATGCCACAGGGCGATCAGCTTCTTTTCTTGGTAACAGATTTGTTAAACCCTTCATCCTTAAGGGTTCATCTTTAAACCCAGCAATTGGAGTGTCCTGGTGAAGAAAGCAGGCAGAGGAGCTGTGATTACAGTCTCTGAGCTCTTTCTGCCACACGCGGGGATTGAGAATCTGTGTAAGTGCAGGTGAAGTGGCATTTGGTGCATCTGCTCCCGGCGGAAATGCATCTTCTGTAATAAGGCATCATCCAGGACCTGAGAAACAAGAGAGCGTCAGCATCAAGTTCATCCTGTCCCTCCCTAGAAAGACAGCGGTTGGCAGTAAAAACAACAACAAAATTACACTTGTAAAGCGTCTTTCACTGAAGCTAGCAACAACCACAGCCACCCTGTGCCCACACCCTCCTCTCACACACTGTCCACACCCCTCACCCACCCACCGCCCACCCCCCTCACCCCCTCCCCACCCAGTAACTACTTCCTGTTCCAATATTAACCCTGACTTTACTTACCTGAGTACGGGGAACAGCCAAGTGAACCGAGAGGAAGACATGATGCCCCAGAAGCTGCCCCACCCGAGAGGAATAAACATGATCTCCAAGTACAGAGCACAGCTTGTGGGTCAGGTGAACCTGCAGCTGGCTCTGAAAGGCTGGAAGAACAAAATTGTCAATTACAATTCAAACGTGAATGTAACCTGGCTCTGTTTCGCAGGCATCAATTACTTGCTGCAAACCACTGAGACTCGCACACACTGATGTTGAAAATGAAACTTAAGCTGGATATCAACAATGTAATACAAAAACAGAAGTCACTGGGAACACTCAGCAGGTCAGGCAGCATCTATGGAGAAAGGAAAAGTGAGTCAACGTTTCGGGTCCACGGCCCTTCATCAACCCTTCGTCACCAGCAATGTAATTCTTGGCTCATCCACAGGTGCATTAAATAACCTTCAGTTCACGCACAGCCTCTTAATAATAAAAATAATAACAATCATCCTTACATTTGATGCAGCACCTTAAGGCAGGGGACATCTCAAGACATTTTACAGGATTTAGAGTAAAGTGTGTTTTGTGGACGAACAAGACCCATAATTTGCACAATATTCTGCAAACAGCCAGGGAGTGAATGATTCATTTTACTGTAAAGTAAAATTAATCATTTTATTTGGGGGATTGCTAGCCACGACACTGGGAGAAGTTCTTCCTTCTCTTTTCCAATAGTGCCATGGGATCTTTAACACCTGCCTTTAAAGGTGGTTTAACGTTTCATCTGAATACCATTGTCTCCAAAAATACAGGACTTCCTCCTCCACTGCACTGGAATTGTCAGCAAAACCACAGTCCATATGTGGGGCTTGATCCCACAACCAATGTGACTCGGAAGTGAGAGTGTAACTAGCCGAGCCACGTAGTTTCACAGCGACTGAAATACTCACTTGTGAGTGGCTGAAGCTGTACCAATGCACAGCCATTGGCAGCATCCAACACCCGGTACCGAGTCACTGCCTTCTTCACCTCCCTCCTCTCAAAGTTTCCGGCAGAGGGATTGAGCACGGGCACCACCTGTGGCCACACAATTTTAGATTGGCTCAGAAAGGGAAGTATAAACATGCAGCTGTACACAGGCCTTGCCCGTCAGTCATACGTCAGTCGGTCAGTCAATCACAGTCAGACACTGTCCGCCCGTTAGAGAGCCACAGTCAGTCAGACGCACTCAGTCAGTGTCAGTCAGCCAGACAGATACAGTCAGTCGGGTGGCAGTCAGCACCCACCCCTCGTCAGTCCTGCTCTGTCCGCCCATCCGGCTCCTGTCCCGCTCCACCTGCCCACCCTGCTCACATGACCCGTCACTCATCGCCCGCTAGCCAGGCCCAGCCCTCAATGCCTTTCCTGCTCCACCCAACCATCCCTCTCAGTCCATACTGCTCCACCTATCCCAACTACACCGCCAGTCGCGTACCGCCTTTCCGCACCGCCCACCACTGCACATCGCCCGTCCGTCCATCAGTCACACACCACCCATCAGTCAGCCACACACTTTCACAATCAAAACACACACAGCTCCTTCCATATCCTGTCCCCTAACCAGACTCGCAGAGAGGAAATAAATGGAATAGGAACCGTAGTCTGATCCCCAAATCTCTTTTGTGTCAGTGCAACACTGATCTCCCCTGTTGCTGGTTCAGGAACTCCCACTGTCACGGCACTGCAGGTGAACAAACAGGTATTAACCGGACAGGACTCTACATCCCCAGGAATGAGTAAACCCCAGCCTCCCCCTACCATCCATCAGACCCACCACCCTGTCCCGTCTGGAACATGTGATACATTAAAATATGGGTAAAAAGAGTTTAATGAAAGTGATTTATGTGACTGATATAAGACTGACAGTGACTGACAGTTGTATTGATTTGAAACCACTACTGGAAGATTTCTGATCTAACGAGATTCAGACATCTATCACTATATTCTGTACAATCATGTATTAATTACCAGTAGCTTGTTGATTTTATCATCTTCTTCCCACCACGCTGGGTACAGGCATCCTCAATGTTTTTGGTGGTTTGGTGACAGGTTGAGAGCAGAACCAGTCCTGAATGTTCTCTAAAAAGAAACAATTGTTGGCATTCCAGTTCACACAGCAGCTTCAGTACAATACAACCGAATGCACATTTTTCAGTGTCCTTCACGTCTGAAAGCTGACACTGCCAACCGGGCACCTGAGCTGGGAATGGGAGACCAGACACCCGGGACAGGAAAGATGCCTGAAAGCGTGGTAAAAAGAACCCCCACCCCTACATTGCTGAATAGCAGCCCTATTCCAATAGGATATTGATGGCCAAGTGGCCATTGATGGCCAAGTGGCCATTGATGGCCAACTGAGACTGGGGTTGAACCTGTGACATAACAACATGTTTGTTCCCTGATGAAGCCACTTACTTGCTGCTTGCTTTCACTATGTGCAGGTCCTGTGCGAGAGACAAACGTCGCTGAACATCAGACATCAGCGAGGTCAGACACAAGTCATCTTTACCTGACAAACAAATCCAGTGTTTGAACTTCCTACACTAACAGCACTGACAGCTAAAACAGCACAGAATCGAATCATAGTACAGTAGTAACAAAGCTCGATCAGAAATTATAATTACACATTAAAGAAATAAACACTAGTGTATATGTCTGTGTGTGTGGTTATGTATTGTGGGAATGTGTGTATGATGTGCTTGTGGGGATGCATGTATGGTGTGTGTGTATGGGATGTGTGTATGCTGTGTGTAGGGGTTGTGTGTGGTTTGGTGTGTGGAGTGTGTGTGGGGGGGCGGGTGGTGGATTTGTTGTGTGTGTTTCTGTATGTGAAGGAGGTTTAGTGTGTGTGGTTTGTGTGCATGAGAGTGAGTGTGGAACAAAGAATCTGAGTCCTCTTACCTGTGATGGCCAGATTCAGAGGTTTATTGAAACCAATCAGAGAACCTGAAATAAATTAAAAGAGATCTCTTCATAGAATCGTAGAATTATACTTGAGCATCCGGAATTATATTATGTTTGAGAATCTGACTTTGGGTTATAAGTGTGCAGAGATGACTGTTGTATAAGAGAGAGTGGATCGATTTGGAAACAGTTCTAGATTTAAGGAGAACCAGGGAATTAAAGGTTGTGGAGAGACAATCATTCAGCATTGATGACTGCATCTGGATTGCTGTCAGTAGAGGGGGAAATCACAGGGAAGCTTTTTTCAGATGGATGCAAAACGATGGTGGAGGGCTTGGAAGAGGGGAGGAGATGTGGGAGAAGAGGGAGTTGAGAAAGTCGTCTGAGATGGCCTTGTCTGTATGGACAGCTCGGAAATGTCATGGAAGCTCTCGACTGGGGACACTATAACACCCACTATTTCATACACTCAAACATTATAAACAGTTTGTCAGTCTGCAGGCTCTGGTTGAGTCTCAATTTCTCACTCTACAATTCAGTCTCTATTTGGAAGGTGGTCTTCCAGCTTCCAAATGAATACTGAAATTAAGATTTTTTTTCACAATTCTGCAGCATCTAAAAGACAAAACGTTCTCAAAAGCTGACTGGTGTAATTTTGGACTCTGGCACTGGGAAATTTCTATCATTGTAGCATTGTGACATTATTGTTTGGGGCAAATTTCTGGGGATAATACTGTACACAGTTCAACATCTTTAAACTTATTTTGCACCAACACCAAGGCAAATGGTTATTGAAATGCTCACCTTCCTGATATACCACGTTCGCTACTAATAAATCCACCACAGCTTGCCTGCTCATGTTCCCCACTACAGGGACACCAGGCTCTTGCAGGATACTGACCACTTTCGAACGCTGGAGCCTTGGCTGCCTGGCTCTCTCTCTCTGCAACTGTATATTGTACCTAGTGGGAAAATAAAAAATAGTAATACAGTAACTACAATGCTTACATTTGACATTGTGCCTTTCATGTCGGGAGGATGCCTCAAAGCAAGTCACAAAAGTGTGATTCATGGCCAGCCCAAATGTACACAGCGAACAGTCATGAAGTGAATGAACAATGTTACACGGGGGGAATTATTGGCCAGAACACCTTTTGTCAATCCAGCTTTTTGTGGATCTTTAACATCCACCTGAATAGGCCTACAGGATCTTGGTTTAATGTCATATCTGGGGACAGCACCTCTCAGCACTGCACTAGTGCCAACCTGGACTGTGTGAATAAGAGACAGAGCTCAACGAGTTTCCCGCACCAAAGCCCCCGACACTGGCTCAGTCGGTAAGTCTCGCTAAGTCAAGAGGATGTGGGTTCAACCTATGTTGAGACTTTGAGCTACTTTGAGCACATACAGTCTTAAGACAGAGTTGTCCAATCTTTTGGCTGCCCTGGGCTGGATTCCCTATTTGCGAAAGATCTGTGGGCCACATCCAGTCTGGGTCAGCAGGCAGCCTGCATCCGCCCCAAGACCATTTTCAACTTCCACTCCCTTCCAGGTGAATGTCCTTCCAGAGCAGCGCAGAATCTTTTTAGAAGGATACACACTGGAGTGTGGAAATAATATCGGCCATTCCTGCAGTCTGTCAAGCAGGCGAACACATCTCTTACCAACCCCATTCTTAGGTACCTCTGGCTCCTCTCACTGCAGATAGTGACCCGCGCAGCTGGTTGGGAGAGAAAGAGATGTGGGGAGTGGGGCTGGGGGAAAATGGGGACAGAGGAGTTGGGACACTTTCTCCTTCTTTCTCTCTATGCCACCCTCACCCCCACCTCTCTCACGCACTCTCTTGCGCTCTCTCAATTACTCTCCCTCACTTCACTTTTCACACTCTCTTCCCTCTCCCACTCCACCTCCTCCTCTCCCACACATACGTACTCCCTCAATTACTCTCTCTCTCTCTCTCTCTCACTCCCCTTCTGCTCCACACACATTCTCACCTCCCCCTCTCAAACTTTCTCAATCGCCCACTGGTTTCTTTCTTTCCCCCCCCTCACCCCATCTCCCCCCCCCCCCTCCCTCACCCCCCCCCCCCCCCCCCTTCACCCCCCCACTTTTCCCTCACAATCTCAGATCACTATTAACTCACGGGCTTGCCTTCCCGACAGACCGCGGTAACTTCCGATGTCATTTCCACTCTCCTCACGGCGTCTTCCCAACTCCCGACTCTGCTGTTTGGGAATGTTGGAAAGGGTTTTGTGTCGGACAAAATCGCCCTCCCTCCCCCCCCGGCCACCACGTTGGCTGCTCTGAGATGATGACATTGCAGGCAGTGCTGTGGGAGGGTTGGGAGGCCCACCCTTGGGTGTTAAGCCGAGCTCCCGTTTGGCTGTTTCGTAAAGAGAAGAGAGTTTCTCCCTCCTGGTGTCCTGGCCAACAATCCCAATAACAAACCCGGTCCCTCCCTCCGCCCGCCCGCCCGCCCGCCTACACACGTGTGCGGGGGCACGGCTGTGACCACAAGCAGTCACTCGAATTTACACCATATCCTGTGAAGCGCTTTCCCCCACCACCACCCGAGGGGACAGGCCCCGGTGGGGGCCCAGTGACTGACCAGGCGGCGGGTGTGTAGAGGCGGCGCTGGGCCCGGCCCGCGGTCTCCACCCGCATCATCATCAGCATCTCTCCCCCCGCTCCCCGGCCGCGCACGCGCACTGACTCTCGGGTGTCCCGGCCGGAAACCCGGCCCCCGCAGGTTGGTTCCGCCTCCGGACTCTTTTAACAGCACAGAGCGCGGAGCTCCCCAACTCACAATGTCTGAGGAGACGGCTGGTGATGAAAGTCATGGAGGGGGTTACAGCATTAAAATATCTGCCGAAATCTGACAAAGTAACGGAACTGTGGCTGAATGGCCTCCTGTTCCCGGCGGCCAGACACCAGATACCTCCTCTGGGCCTGCTGACCAATCACTGTACAGGACAGGTTGAGCTCACCTGGTCTAACAGCATGGTGTGTCTCTGTCTGTGTGAATGTGCATTCTGTTTCTATATTCACTACCTATAATAAATAATGTTTGACGTTTGCATTTGGTGTAGCGCTCTCCGTGTCTTCTAGACGTCTCAAAGCGCTTCACAGAATATCGCTGCACTCCCAAGTATGATCTAACTGACTCAAGAGTATAAATACTACCATCAATTTTATATTCTACAACTTACGTTTATATAACTCCCTCCACACTGGATGGCGTCTGAGAGCACTTCACAATGGCAGAGCCCAAGGCCAAGCCAGGGGGAGGGGGCAGGCGTGTCCGAAGAAGAAAATCTTCAGGCACGACCTGAAGATGGGAAAGGAGGGGGGTGCGAGATAAAGGAGTTGAGGGAGGAAGTTCTATTCCTCTGGACTTAAAAATGTTTAGTAAGGATTTAGAATCATAACATTAATAACAAAAATGTACTGTATTGACTGTATTTTGTTGGCGAATCACGTTAGCCAATTTATATATTATGTTTTACAATAATGCACTTGAGATGTCTCAAAGTGCTTCACAGAATATATTGCAAGGTGAATTTACTGTATATTTTATGGATAAAACACAGCAGCCAATTACGCACAGGAGCTTCCCCACAAACAGTCGTGGTTTGAGTGACCAAATTATTATTGGTTTTAAATCTTTCTTTTCTTGCAACGTAACTTTGAAAATCATGGAAAAAGTTAAAACAATGGAATGTGTGACATTCATTTTATTGTCCTTAATTCATTACAGTCTTATTACAATCGATTGTGCCCAAGGCCGAGCAGAACACAAATTTCCAGTGATATTGAATAATTCTTGTTTTTGATACAGGATATCAGTTTAATTATCTGATTGTTTACCCTATAAAAAAATGATCAACAATCAATCCATTGATGTAGTCTAATGCCAAATGTTCCCTGTGCCCGCAGCTTCCCCAAATGTCTTTCCATTCTGTTACCAATCTGGCAATTGATTCTGATACTGTTTCTCTTACAGTCCATTTTAATTTCATTCACCTCATAACGGCTACATAGTGAATGATACCCTCATAATTGATTGGCAAACGGTGGAGGGGAACTGTTTCCTTAGTGGAGGCAGGAGAATCTGAGCCATTTTACAATATACCAATAATGAGAATCACCGTTACACTATTAAAATCACCCCCACCACTTTCCTAAGTGCATTGTGGAACTGACGTAGGCACCACAACTGCTCTTTTGAAAGTTCTTTCACCATTGTTATGATTAAGTAGCAGCGATTTTTTTCTGTCAAAACGTACAAATTCTTCATAGACAAAAAGTTACTTTTAAAGTAAATTGATTTTGAGTACCTAATCTTGAAAATAGTGCATGAAACGTGCCTTGTGTTACTGAGCTCCTGGCATCAAAAATCATTGTTACTGGAAAAGTGCAAAGGTGCTTACAAGTTGGTGTTTTTTTAGTCTGTGCTGGTTAGCCTTTAGCCCTGCACTGGTTTGCTGAGGCACGTCTGTGAATCCCTTGCTCGTGATAACTGGGACACCTTTAAAGTTAGGCAGCAAACTGGTAATGTGCAGCTGCGGGACAGCAGGGCTCTTCAACCGCATCCTCGGAGAATTATAGGAATAACGCAGTGGCATCGTTTTCTCCAGGGTACTTTTGCTTCTGTCTGAGGAAATTGTAGATTTTGAGTTTTTGTTACGACTAAAATCCAGGGAGTCGAGGCTAAGAATCTTCAGGCTGATGTGCAGTGGATTGCGGAGTGTCTGTCGGTTGGGTAGGATCAGGTGCTTGACAGACATGTTCACCTCTGACATATTAGGTGAGTAAATAGGTGTCTTTCTGCTCATATTCATTTTGATGGGCTTCTGTGGTGTGTTATAGCGGTGTTCATCTTGGTCGATAGCGCTATATTTCTCGACGTTTTCAGTTATAGCTGTTGCAATACCTGCTTGCATGCCTTCAGCAATTTTACTCTTAATTTCCTCAATCTTATCCCATGCACTTAAGACGTGTTTGCCTATTATTTTTGTGTTGCCTGGATTATTTGTCTTGTGATGGTTGGAACTGTTGACATGTTTTGTTTTCTGGGAAATCTTAGAAATAGCATGATTCTTCATCTGGCTCAAATTGCTGGAGGTTTTTTGATTCTTCACATGGGTAGGATTGGATACAAAGAAACCTCTAGTATTAAATGAATTGCTGATAAATAAAGGACTCTTTGCAGTGCTGGAATTATTGGAAGGGGAAGACCTCAAACTATTGGTAACGGTAGAATTCTTTGTATTGGAAGAATTATTGGGCACAATGGAATTCCTTGCACCAGTGGGATTATCGGGGAGAACACAATTCCTCACACTGGTTGAATTATTGGGAAGGACACAATTCCTTACACTAGTGTAATTATTGGGAAGGACACAATTCCTTACACTAGTGGAATTATTGGGGACAATCCGAATCACTTCATTGGTTACATTGTTGGAGACAGTATTATTCCCAATGCTGCAACAGGGAATTAAGGAATTTGTTGTGCTGGTGGTGCTGGGAAATGGGACATTTCTAGACATGTTTGGACAGAATGCAGAAAACGGGTTCGCGCCTGGTACCATGCGGATGCACTCCTTCAAGCTGGCAGAACAGTTGTGGGCTCCAAGGGAAGGAGCTTTCTCTGTTGTGCTGGGGTTCTGGGCACCGTTGCCAACCCAGATGGTGGTGACATTTTTCTGTACTGGAGGACGTGGTTTCCTGATACATGATCCTTCGACCAAGAGGTTTATTCCAATGTACAGAGGAATGTCCATTACAGGCTGTGAAAGAAGCAAAACAACAAGTAATAATACTGGCAATTGGTACTGCCCTTATGATGTCAGAGTCTCAAAGTGCTTCACCAGAAATTGGTATCAAGTGATGTGAGTATCTTTGTGGGCAAATACTATAGATAATGTGCCTACAACATGTCTGCTGCCACAACATTGGTTGAATGTTCGAGCTTCTCTAGATCAACATGGAATCACACCCTATAGCCAGCTCCATGTTGCCAAAATTGACACATCTGTCTCTGGATAGCAAGCAGAACTCACCTGGGTCGAACACTGAGGACTCAAGTGAAATGGACACCTCATTTGGCTGTACCATAGGCATCCATCTGCCTGTAACCCACAGTATCCACGAGATTACCACCTTGGTACATTGAAGTAAACACTGACACGCATATGACACATCCTGTCTATCACACCCCGTCCATCACACACCTTGTATATCATACATGCTCTTTCTTATGCACTGTGTATATTACACTGTCTATATCATACATCTTGTATATCACACCCACTGTATATCATGTATGCTGTATATTATGCACTCTGTACATCACACCATATCTATTACATGCCATATATTACACACCCTGTATATCATATAGTGTATCACGCATGCTGTGTATTACACATGCTGTGGATTACCTGTTTATACAAAAGCTCAAATCGTCCTATGTCACAGGTCCTTTCATTCCTTCGATCGACAACCACCTTGATAGTGTCCTCCTGCACATTGGTGCACAGCATGGCAGTGACCGCTGTGGACGGTGACATTGTGGGGCTACAATTAATCTCTATCAGCCACGGGATATAGTCCTTTCCAATTAGAAAATCTGCTCCATACAGTTCAAAGCTGTTCTTGCGAGGTTTCATCCCATCCTGCACCATCTGCATGGTGTGCACTATAGCCTTCTTCATGCCCGGGGAGATGATGTGCTCCCACATGCTGCCTTTGCCGTTCTTCCTCAGATAGTCCTTGAATTGTTCACTCGTCCACATGTTGTCTGTGGGCACCAGTGGGTGTCGGCTTGAGGAGTTTTCGCAGCGTCTCTGGATTGAGTTATTGCACAAGTGAATTGATCTGAAGACAGGAAGACGTTGGTTATCCATACTGTAAATGAGTCATGTTTTACGGAGAGGTGTGGGCTCTAGGTGAGACATGATCAATATCAGGACAGCACATGGCACAAATCAACCCTTAGGGGGAATGTGGGCTCCTTCCAGGATTGCCAGCCAGTGTTGCACCTGAGCTGGTTATATGCTCACAGTATAACCCTCACTGTATAATTCTCACTATACAATACGTAGTGTAACCTGCACTGTATAACCCACACTATAATTCTCACTATATAATCTCACTGTATAACCCACACTGTGTAACCTATGCTGTATAACCCTCACGTGAGGCATTGACAATAGGAATTTGGTGAGAAAGGGAATTCCTTGTTCACTAATTGAAATTTAAGATTTAAATTAACAATATCAAGGCAGTTTGCAGGTGATCACATGTTAAATGTTAGCTGACCAATTGACACTGATTCTATCTGAGGGGTATTTAAAGGGAAGAGACTCATTCGAACAGAGAGCCCAATGGAGGAATACCAATATGGCAAACAGAATGAGGCCCTAATAACAGGAATTTGGTGAGAGTGGGAATTTGGTGCAGAGGGGGAAGGAGATGTTCATTTAAAAAAAAAAAAATAAAGAATAGAAAATGGTAGCACATGCAGGGTGATGAAACTGCAGAATGTGGAAAACAACAACAGCAACAACTTGGATTTATATAGTGCCCTCCACGGAGGATGATGTCTCAGAGCGCTTATTGTGGATAGTGAGAGTGTGCCAGATGATATTTGTGCAAAATGCCTATGTCTTGAGTCACTCCAGCTTTGAGCTGGAGTGTCAGTTAGAGACACTCTAACACATAAGGGAGGGGGAGGAATATCTGGATAGTTTACTCCAGAATATAGTCACACCACATATAGAGAGACAGGTACAGGAAGAGGAGTGTGACTTAGAGTCAGCAGGGTAGGCACAACCTAATGGAGTCAGAGAAGGAGGAACTGGAGGGACGATTCTGTCCAACAGCTGTGATGTCCTTGCTCCATGTGAGGATAGGCAAGAAGTGTCGGGACCAAGACAGACCAAGGCACTGTGGAGCAGGAAGCAGTTCAGGTGAGAGGAGGAGAGAGAAGCAGAAAATAAACATAGTTATGAAGGATTAAATAATTAAGGGGAAAGTTGCTATCCTCTGCAATCACGATCGATAGTCGAGGTGCGTTATCTACCCCAGTGCCAAGGTCAAGGATCTTTCAAAGCAGCTGGAATGGATTTTGGAAAGGGAGGGGAAAGAACCAGTTCTCGTGAACCATGTCGGAACCAGTGACATTAGAAAGAACAGGAAAGGGGTCCTGGTTAGGGAGTACCAGGAGCTAGGAGCTGAATTAAAAAACACAACCTTGAGGGAGCTAATGTCAGGATTCTACGTGCAAAGTGTCATAGGGATAAACATATCAAAATAGGCAATGAGTGATATGTGAAGGAAGGCTTCCATTTTATGGAATGCTGGCATCGATAATGAGATAGGAAGGAACTGTACTGACGGGTTACACCTGTACCGGGCTGGGACTAAGGTTTTCCTGCAAATTATAAATAGGACTGCAGAACAATAATGGGGGGAGTAGTTGGGTACACATGATAGTAAACTAAAAATAATAATATTAGTCCTTGCATTTGATATAGCACTCTTCAGTCTTCTAGATGTCTCAAAATACTTCACAGAATATACTGAAGGTGAATTGTATATGTGGGCGAAACGTGGCAGCCAATTGTGCACAGCAATGTTGCATAAACAGTCGTGGATTGAAATGACCAATTTATTATTTTTTTGAGGGACTATTATTAGGCGTATGGAGTAAGGAAACTTGCCCTGCCTGGAATTGAACCCAGGTCTCTCATATGTAAGGCAAGTGCTCTAACCACTGAGCTACTGGACACTACTAAAAAAGGGATAAGAGCAAGGGTCAGAGCACGTAAAGCGATAAATGTAAGATAAATACTCAGAAAAGAAAATGGGTGCGGATCCCTGACTGTCCAGTGACGTGGGATGTCTTTCTGATGTGAAAGGCGCTATACAAATGTAATTTGTTGTTGTTATGATGTAGTAGCCAATACAGAGACCTGGGAATGACTTGGAGCTAAATATTCCAAGTTATAAGATGTTTAGAAAGGATAGGGAAATTCGATGTGGGGAAGTGTGAAGTCATCCAGTGTGGATCCGAAAATAGCAAAACAGAATATTTTATAAATGGTGAGAATTAAGAACTGTGGAGTAAGAAAGGGATTTTGGTGTACATATACACAAATCACTAGAAACAAGCTCACAAATCCAAAAAGTTATCAGAAAAGCTAATGGGTGGGGGTGGGGGGGGGGGGGAGTTGGGGTAGGTAATTGGACTTGAGGTACAGATCAGCCATGATCTTACAGAATGGCGGAACAGGCTTGAGGAGCAGAATCGCATACTCCTGTTTCTATGCAACCCTCCCTGTACTACCCTCATAGTGTAACCTTCACTGTGTATCTCACACACTATCTTTCAATGTGTGACCCTCACTGTATAACCCTCACTATGTGAGTCTCAGTGTGTAACCTAGACTTTATAAGACCGTCAACCCTTAAAGCCATTAACCCTTCACATTCCAATTTGCACAGCTGACTAGCAATCACAACTCTTTGCTAACAGCTCTTCCTCCCCATTGCCATTCACTCAGTGCAGAATACGGCTGATACATACATGTCCAGGTTTCTCAATGAGAAAGGCTGAGAAGAGAAGCGCAGGTAACAGTCCTTATAGAACCAGATGGTCACGGGGTTCCAATCCGTCACCAGGAACCACTGGCGCACGTCAAATTTTGTCCCATAAATAAGCAGTGGGTTTTCAATATATTTCTGCACCACCCACTTGCCCTCTGAAAAGATGCTTGCTTCCCCGTAGACAATCTTCAGGATCTCCTCTAACCGGTTCATGCAGGTAATTCCTAGAGGGAAGCACACAGAAACTCCCTTCTCTTTTCAAATAGGTAAAACATCTGCTTACAGGCAGAATGAATCTTGGTTGAAACATCTCATGTGAATTATGACCTCTGATGATGTGGAGTTCTTCCAGCAATACTGGAGTGAACTCTTGAGTTCAGAGTCTTGGTTTGAGGCTCAATCCCACAACCTTCATCAACAACAACTTGCATTTACATAACGACCTTTACACATTGCAGTTTCTCGAAGTGCTTAACAATGCCGAGCTGGAGGGAAGGGAGGAAGTTACAGTCAAAGAGGAAGGTCTTGAATTGTGATCTAAAAGAGGGGAAAGAGGGCAAGGCAGAGGGATTGGGAGAGTGAGTTCTATACCATTGTGGTGCAGTGCCTGAAAGTGCATCGCTGATGGTGGAATGAAGAGAACAAGGGACAAGCAGAAGGCTAGGTGATGGTGGGGAGAGAGTTCTATTTTATTGTGGATGAGAATATGGCAGAGTTCTGAATCAGTAGTAGTTTGTGGGTAGAGGAACTGGAAAGACCAGTGAGGATGGGTAATCGAGACAGACAGTGACAAAGGCATGGATGAGGGTTTGGGCTGCATTGGGGATAAGATACAGTCGAACACGGGTGATGGAGCTGGAGGAAAGCAGTCATAAGTAGGGATTGGATGCAAGGGTGGGGGATATTTGGGGGTCAACCTGACATCCAGGTAATGTACAGGTTTGTTAAGTCTTAGGTAAAAGCCGGAGAGGTTGAGGAGATCAGAAGCCACAGGAGAGAAGATGTTGACAGTTGCCATGTAGTATGGCTTCAATCTTCTCAATGTTCAGCTGCAGTAAGTTTGCGCTCATCCAGGCCTAGATGTTTAACAGAGAAGCTGACAGAACATCAGGGGACCTGGAGTTGCAGCTGGTTGAGATAGATTTGGGTGTCATCCATATATATTTGATATACAGTATATCAAAGTTTACCCCATGTCTGCGACGACATTGCCGAGAGTGAGCATGTAGATAAGGAAAGGGAGAGTGCCAAGGAGGAAACCCTGGGGTAAACCTTGCGGCTCGGGAGAAAAACACGTTTTGGAGATCAAGTGATGAAGGTTGTTTAAGTAGGACTTGAACCTGGCAAGCGCGGTCCCACTGAGGTGGATGAGGGAGGAGGTTAGTGTGATTCACTCTGTCGAAGGTAGCGGAGAGGAGGACAAAGAAGCAGAGGGAACCATGGTCACAGAGAGAGGAGGTCATTAGTGACTTTGACGAGTGCTGTCTTTATGCTGTTGCCAGGGCGGAACCAAAACTGGAACTGCAGTGAAGGGTGAGGTATGAGCGAGTTGATTTGCAAAAGTGGGCATCAAAAACATTAGCAAAGAAAGGCAATTTGGAAATGGGCTGGAAGGTGTGAGGGATCAATGGTTGTTTTTTGAGGAGTGGAGTGATGACAGCAGTTTTGAGGGGGAATGGGATAGAGCCTATGAAGAGAGACTCTAGGGAAGTTTGGTGGGGAGGAGGTCGAGGCAGCAAGTGGTGGGCTTCATGTTAGTGATGATGGAAGAGAGCGTGGAAGGAGAAACAGGGACAAAGGAATGTAGCATGGAGCAATGTGGTGGAGGAGCAGGTGATGTGGAAGGCAACCCGGTGGATGTTATCTATCTAAGATATGAAGATGTCCAGGGCCTCTGCACAGTTGCCATTTGATGTAAGCATCAAATGCCAAGTGTGAAGTGCAGCACCTTCAGCCTTCACTGATGCACAGCTCCACCTAAAACATATGGAGTCATAGAGAGGTACATTAACAATATGGATACTGCTTGCATTTTAAGGTAACTTATCATCATGTTGAAATGTTCCAAAATGCTTCATTATCATCAACAACAGCAAAATTACACTTTTATTGTGCCTTTTACATCGGGAGGACATCCCAAAGAGCTGGACAATCAATGTTTCGGACCCAAGCTGGAAGTTGGCATCATGGTGGGGAGGAGGGCAGGGGGGTAAAGAGGGTGATCAAAGGCATGGTCGAAGAGGAGTGTTTTCAGACAGTCTTGAAGCAGGCATGGATGGACTGCGGGATGAGGTTCCAGAGGAAGGGGGCAGAGTGGCTGAAGAACCACTCGGCTATGGGGGGGGGGTGAGCGAAGGGATGTAAAGCAGGCAGGAGCCCACTGAGCGGATGGAGAGGGCAGGTTAATAGGGGGGGGAACAAGGTCATGGAGAGCTTTGGTCATGTCAACCAGAGACTTGAATTGCACTCTCTGTGTGATGCAAAGCCAGTAGAGTCGGGTGAGGATGGGGGTGATAGGGTCACAGAGCCTGGTGCGGGTAAGGATACGGGCTGCAAATGATTACATTTATAGACAAAGGCAGCAGTCAATTGCGTCAGATAGATCCCATAAACAGCGAATTCACAAGTTGAATATGCAGTTCATTTGGAGGAACATTTGCCAGGTCATTGGGTGCAAGTCCTGATCGATGTCATGAAATTATTACCTTGCACCCAAGGAATAAGCAGACAGATCCTCAGTTTAAAATCTCACCCAAAGGACGACCCCTCTGATAATGTAGCACTCCCCTGTTGTCAGCCTAGTCTGTAAATTCAAATCCTGGTAAGGGGTTTGAACCTATAGCCTTCACATGCAGAGTAGCGACAGACAGAACCCAAGGACAGACAGAGCTCCTGTAACTCTTGGGAAGGAGAAATGGGTATGATCTGGGAAGAAGGACAGGTATAGTTTACAGCAAAGCAAGCCAAAACTCTAATCGGTAGTGTGGTCCTTGCTGGACAAACAGCAGAAAAGCTTGCTTTCAATGGCATGGCATGCCATTGCTTTCAATGGACAATGCTTTCAATGGCATGGCATGCAGCGTTAGTTGGTTATACTCCAGCACTGAACACTCTGGGCCCCCAATCCTTGATTCTTGCCAAGCTGTGCCTAATACTCCCTGGAATTAGGTAAGCAAGGTGCTTCCCTCCAGCGAGAGAGTGCACACTTCGTTCCGGAACAAGGAAATTTATGTGTGTAGGTGGCATACATAGATACTCTTAAACACAGTGATGGATTTCTGAACGTGTCAGACCAAAAAAAAACCAAGTAGCTCAACTCCCTTGAACTGAAGCAGACTGTAATCCTGTGGATTAGGCAGGGATTGGGGCTCACAGGTTTTGTTCTTGTGTTGAGGATCTCTTTCTGTACCTCTGCCACGGGACTGGGCTCCAGGTTTCACAATCCAGATGTTGTGCATTCCCTCCATATCCATCTGTGGGCTGGCCGCCTGCAGTTGCCGGAGGATGTACGTACACACGCCCACGTAACTGCTCCAGTCCTGAATCATCGCTCCGTTACTGACAATATAATAGGTCATGCTTAGAGAACACCTTTTACATCGGGAGCTGCACACAGCGCGTGGGAGGGCGGGAGAGGGATTGCAATTTGAAAAGTGCCACCTGGAATGCCACCGACGAGAATCAATTACTGATCACCGGATCTGGCCCTCCACCAGCAACAGCTGAGTCTGAGGGTTGTTGGACTGAATAGTCATTTCAACCCTGTTTCCTGATTCCTGTTTTTTTAATGATATCTGCCTCCGGCATATAAAGATAAACAACACCAACTTACATTTAAATAGCAGCTGCATGTGGCAGCATCTCAAGGATCTTAACAATGGCACAGCTTGACACTAAACAAGGAAGAGCAGGGAGGTGACCATAAGCACAGTCGAAGACGAACGCGAGATGAAGATGTGTAAAGAGAGCAGACCAGACATGTCAGGGGGGTTCCAAAGTTTTGAAAGCCAGTAGCTCAAAATATAGCCTCCGATGTTAGAGCAAAGGGGCAATGGACATGCAGGAGGCTGGAGCTAGCTGAGCGAAGGGGCAGGTAGAGCTGACAGCAAGTTGAAAATAGTTATTGGAGGTGCAAGGGCGTGAAGTGATTTGTAGGTGAGTGTGAGAATCTTGAAGTTGCTCCATTCTGTGTCAGGGAGCCTGGCAATGGCTGGGGTGATGTGGATGCAGAGTTTGATATAGGTGTGGAATGGGCAGCGGAGTTTTGAATAAGTGGTACATTGTGAATAGTGGAGGCAGGTAGACAGGTGAGGAGGGCATTGAGGAAATCGAAGCTGGAGATGCAAAGTGTGGATAAGGGTTTCGGCTGGGTTGGGTGGGAGGTACGGTTGGAGGTGAGTGATGTAGCGGGGGTGGAGGAAAGCAGTCCTGAGTTAGGAAGGGGAATGAACCTGATGAACCACAAGAACAATTTATTTATATAGCACCCGTCATACAGGATAGCATCTCGATTTAAAAAAAAATGAAGAGCAAAGCTGAGCAGATTGACAAGTGAGTGGAGGAGCTGTTAGCCTGGTGCTAATTCAGGCATTGGGAGAAACAGCAACAAAATTACATTTGTAGAGAACCTTTCACGTCAGGAGGACATCTCAAGGCCTTCAACTGTCAGGGGTCGGGAACTGGGAAAGATGCAGAGTGATTGAACATGTGGTAACTCACTGCATGACCTGGTAGTATTGCTGGATGATCCTGTCCCAGCACTCCTCTGTTATTGCTGGTGGGGCATCCAGGCTCACATCAATGTCCTTGTGCTCCAGATAGTTCAGATGCTCCTCGCAGGCGAGGATTGCTGACTGCACCAGCTGTGACGAAATGACAACAGAGGACTGCTTTTCTACACCTTGAGAGATTAAAAGGAGGATAATAAAAAGACAAAAGATAGGAACATGTCCTGTTTCCATTTGTATTGTATTGCAGATGACACCCAACTCTATTTTTCTACTTCGACCCTCAATTCCAGGACCACTACTGTCCTGATTGACTGACTGTCTGTCAGACATCAAATCATGGTTGAGAGCTAACTTGCTACAGCTGAACATCAACAAGACCGAGACCTACTTGATTGGCTTGTGCCAGCGCCTTCACACCTCAAGCACTGGCAGTATCATGGCTTGGATTGGGTGGAAAGACCCACAGGAGGGTGTCCTCACTGATTGCTTCCCATTGGCCTTGGGAACCTTGTGTATTACCTTGGGTAATAATAACCCCAATAATAAAAAGCATTATATAGTGCTTTTCAAGTCTCAAAATATTTCCCAAAATATAATATATAATCCTTACATTTAATACAGAGCCAGTCATGCCATGAGAGACTCACAAGGTGATTCATTGGACTTGATGTAAAAAGGAGTGATTGTAATTTGTCATAGAATTTGTCAGCAAATTTGCGCATAGCAATGTCCTAATTCTTATATTTGATTGTGTATTTTTGACTGGAAGTGAACGAGTATGATGTCAAATTGGAAAATGTAGCATCCCAGTGATCTGCCTCAGTGATGTACCCTAAATAACAAGATGAATTTGAAATTGGGGTAAATTTGGTATAAACTAGGATAACCTAGAGCGTGAAATAGCAACAACAGACAGTTATTTTCCTTTACAATCACAAGAACCACCAGCCAAACAGAATAAAATTAATTATAAAATTAATAATTTAACTTTTAATGATCCCCTTTCTCCAATAAAGGTTATCATGTTGGTCATATTTCAGTCAATATCTTGTGTCAAAGTGAACAAGGTGGGCTATGATCTTGTCTCACCTCAGGCACTGGCAACATCAGCATCCAAGGCAACACTCTCCACCTCTCAAAGCCAGTCAGGAACCTGGGTGTCTTGTTTGACCCTGAACTGTCTTTCCTCCCCAACATCTGCGCCATGATCAGTACTGCCTTCCACCACCTCCGCAACATCGCCAGACTCCACCTCTGCCTCACCCCTCAGGCTGCCAAAAAGCTTAACCATGCATTTGTCATATCAAGGCTCGACTATGGAAACTCTATCCTCGAAGTCAAGGTCCTCGTCCTCACCTTCAAGGCCATTGAGCCCTCCTATCTCTCCAACTTGTTGTCCCTCTATGAACCTACCCGACCATTCCGTTCAATGGGCTCCAGTCTGTTCCATGTCCCCCGCCTGGCTCACCCTATCATCAGTGGACAGGCTTTCAGCCTCTCTACCCCCACACTCTGGATCTCCATCCCACAGTCACTTTGCCTCGCTTCCTCCCTTAACTTCTTCAAAGCCGGTCTCAAGACTCTCCTCTTCGATCATGCCTTCTGCTGCCCTCCCAACTCTCTCCCTCTCCTCCTAACTCTCTTCCTCACCTCTCCCCTACTCTGCCCCTCCCACTTGCTCGGGTCCCGACCTGACTGTTCAGTACCTTGGGATGTCCTCCCGACTTGAAAGGCGCTCTAAAAATGTAACTTTATTGTTGTTGTTGTTGTTGTCTGCCATTGAAGTGTGTGCCTTTTGAGTCGTGTTCTGTCCTCTTTTGTACCTTTTTTTCCAGAAGATACAGATTCCTCCTTTTGATTGTTATTCTCTGTTGGATTATGGTCATTCTTCTTCTTCTGGTCCACCACCCATTTCAGAATGTTTCTGGCTGTTGTGAGTCGGAAATCCTCTGAGGAATTCAATGAACTGAGGTAAAGCATCAATACCCACGATGTCCATTCAAGACCATTCATATAATTATTTATCATACAAAACATAAAACATATAATTATCCTATATCATTATATATAAGCATAATAACCCTTCATTGTGCAGATCCATGGGACGACCTACTGACACAAGATGTGCTAAACAATTTATTATTATTATTGTTAATACTTCATTAATGTTATCCATTCTTGATAATAATATTTGATATATCGCTTTATCAGGCCTTTGAAATGTCTCAAATCACTTCACAGAATATGAAAGTGAATTTACTGTATATTTTGTGGGCAAAATGTGGTAGCCAATTGCGGACAGCAGTGGTCATAGATTGAAATTTTGTTTTTTAAGGAATTATTACTCCTGTAAAAGCGATCTGCCAATCAACTAAGTATCGGATTCCTACTTACTGCTAGGTGAACAGAGGCATGTGGAGTAAGGAAACTTGCTTAACCTTTTGCCCTGCTGGGAATCGAACCCAAGTCCCTCGCTTGTGAGTTGAGTGCTCTAATCACTGAGCTACGGGAATCCATGAATAACCAACCCAGCCATTAGGGCTTTGGCTTGCAAGATTACCAGGAATACGCAAGATTCCCGGCTCCCAGTCACTGGTCTGCCCTTCTAAGTCCTACTAATCAGCCAGGCTGGCTGTGCTCTGATCAACATAGCCCTGGTATACTGTGGACCACTGGCTTAGACACTGGACGAGAGACAACCTCAGAGGACTGGCTAAGTTCTAAAACTCTGTTGACAACGTGTCACCTGGGTCCCAATTCAGCTCTTAGTAGACTCGGTTTTCCTCCCTCTTGAAGAGTATATCTCCCTTTAATATCCATCCTTAACATCCCCCATACTGTACTCTTAATATTCCCTAGCCTGTCTAATTCACTTTCAAGGCCATTCATTTCAAGACCTTGCCCCTCTTCTCTTACCTTTCTGACCTGCTGTCCCCTTACGAACCTCCCCGCCCTCTCCGTTCAGCGGGCTCTGGCCTGCTCCATGTCCCCCGCCCAACCCACCCTAGCATCGGTGGACAGAATTTCAGCCTCTCTGCCCTCACACTCTGGAACTCTTTCCCACAATCCCTTCGCCTCGCTCCCTCCCTCTCCTCCTTCAAGTCCGGTCTCAAGACCCTCCTCTTCGACCATGCCTTCTGCTGCCTTCCCAACTCTCTCCCTCCCCTCCTAATTCTCTTCCACAACTCTCCCCTACCCTACCCCCTCTCCCTTACTTGGGTCCCAACCTGACTGTTCGGTGCCTGGGGACGTCCTCCCGACGTGAAAGGCGCTCTATAGATGTAATTTTGTTGTTGTTGTAATGTCGCCTTGTTCTAGTATAAATCCTCTATGCTGACTGAACAAGTAATGTACCGATAAACGATTGCTTTTCCTCTGCCGCTGCCAGCCTGTAGCATCTTGGGAAGAAGGTGTCAGGATTCACCTGGTGGAACCACTGGAAGTTTCGGAGGTTAACACAGAGCCCCGCCTGGAGACCAACAATACAAGAGTTACACACATGCACTAAGAAATTGCCACACAGTATGAAAGACTGTTAGGTTGAGCGGTGGTGATGACAGAATATGCATTGTTTTTTCCCAGGAGATGGAGTACATAGATTTAAGTAGAGTGATATAGCCATCTACGAGTGTCTGTGCCTGGATTGAATTTCAAAGTTGTGGAAGAAATGGGTTTGAACTTAATGGTGTTTTCTTGGCCTACATTCACTTAATTCACCGAAACCTGGGTTACCCCAGGTGATACCTTCCCCCTGAACGAGGCCACACCAACCAGCTACACTTTTCACCAAAACCCATGGCCTAACCGCCGTAGTGGCAGTGTGGTGCTCATCGCCCTGTCCACCCTCGGCCTTTCCCCTTACTCCTCTTGAACCTTCACTTCCTTTCAGCACTTTACTCTCTACCACCCATCTAGTCTCTCCCTCAAATTCCTCCTCGCCTATCGTCCCCCAAGCCCTCCCCCACATTCCTCTCGGACATCTCCACCCTCCTCTATCTTCTCTCTCCCTCTGCTCTGAATGCCTCCTCATCTTAGGTGATTTCAACCTCCATTTCCCCCCATTCTGCTCTATCTCTGGTGACTTCTCTCATCATGGACCACCGTTTCATCTCCCTTAACATCTCCCTACCCATTCCCTATACTCAATCCTCTACCTGCACCTACCACCCCTTGAAAAAAATCTCATCCCTCTCTCTAGAGTGCTGCTCTAAAGTCGTCTGAACTCCTGCCCCTCTGGCCCTCACTAACCGACCTACCCCCTTCACTCATGTTTCAGCAAAACTCCCTCTCCTCCATCCTCGACTCCCTTGCCCTCCCTCACCCCCCGAACCGTCTCTTACTCCATGTACCCCATGTATGCCGATGACACCACCAAGAGGGAGCATGTAGAAAAGGAAGAGAAGGGGGCCAAGGATGGATCCTTGGGGTACCCCGCAGGTAATCGGGTGAGAACCAGAGGAAAAGCTGTTAGTTGACGGTTAGTGAAGTAGGACTCGAACCAGGCGAGTGCAGTCCCACTGAGTTGGATGGCGGAGGATAGGCGTGGAGGAAGATGGCATGATCGATTGTGTTGAAGGCAGTGGAGAGGTCCAGGAGGACAAGGGCGCAGAAAGAGCCCTGGTCACAGATAGGGAGGATATCATTCGTGACTTTCACAAGTGCAGTCTCTGTACTGTGGGCAGAGCGGAAGCTGGACTGGAGGTTGTTCGAAAACGGAGTGGAAGGAGAGGTATGCGCTACCTCATCCTCAGGGCGCAGAAACTCTCATTCATGCCTTCATCACGTCCAGGCTCGATTATGCCAACCCCTTGTTAGCTTGTCGGCCGCCCCAACTCCTCCCTCCATAGGCTGAGGAAGTCATGCTAAACAAGCCAGTAGATGCAATGTATTTAGATTTTCAGGAGGCATTCGACAAGATACCACATAAAATGCTGCTGCACAAGATTAGGGCCCATGGAATTACAGGCAATATATCGGTTTGCCCACAAGTATACAGTCAATTCACTTTACAGTATATTCTGTGAGGCGTTTTGAGACATCAAGAAGACGTGAAAAGTGCAATATCAAATGCAAGCATTATTATTATTATTATATATTAGCATGGATCGAAGAGTGGCTAACAGGAAGAAAACAGAGAGTAGGGATACATGGGTCCTTCTTGGATTGGCAATATGTGACTAGTGGAGTGCCACAAGTGGAGTGGAGTGCTACAAAGATCAGTGCTTGGGTTTGCGCCCATAGTGAAATTTACACTTATGAGTGTAAATTGTACACTCAAGTGTAAATTTATAAGTGTAAACTATATACATGTAAATTGTATTGAGAGGGATAAATTCTGTGGTTTATATTTGAGGAAAATATCTACATTACTCAGAAATGTGTTCGAGGCATCAGTCATTGGGGTGTAGTCTGCAACAGGATTGAATTTAGAGGGTTGTGTTGAAGTGGGATGACTGGCCTTTTTTCTTTCCACTTTATATTTACAGCAGATTGTACCTTAGTGATATTATGGATAATCTCTGATGTGCTAATGCTTGGTGTGGAAGAGCCAGGTGATTTCATGGAGAGTGACTTTACCTTGGTGGTGAAAGAACCAGCTCCGAAATAATGATTAATCATCTGATCCTTGAGCAGATTTTGAACTTCATTCATGTTGATGACAGTTGTCCAGATAAAATATGGGGCATCATGTTTCAGTAGACGGGACTGTAACAACAATAGTGATATAAATGCAAATATAAATCATCCTTGCACTTGATAGACTGCCTTATTACATCAAAACATCTCTAAGTGCACCACAGGTTTTTTTTTCAAGTGACAAGTTATTTTTTCTGTAAAAATTACAGAGGCAAACACAGCAGCCAATTCTTCCACATGGTTTTTCCCAAAAGATCCATGAAGTGAATATTTGGCCAGAATACCTGGAGAAGCTCCTTTTTTTGGAAAAAAAACATCACATCATTTGATATTACGCATTTAATCTTAGGAGGACTTCTCAAATCTCTTCAAACAATTTTTACTATAAACTGTATTAATTGTTTAGCAAACACTTTGTGCATAGCAACATCCAAACAGCTATTGAAGTGAATGACCAACTTTATTTGGGGGATCGATTCTTAGCCAGGACACAAGGAGAAACACTTCTATTAAAGCAATTAGTAACTATCGTCTTGAGGGTGGGGGAGGTAAGCAGTGTTTTCCAGGTGATTTTTTTGGCAACAGAATGTCAGAATTGAACCACCCCTCTGTGCTGCCTCTAGTTCCTGAGATGGATGGGTCCGAATGAGTCCAGAGCACTGCTGAAGGCACAGTCAGCCTGGCAGCAGAAAAGCAAAGGTACAGTTGTGAAGGGCAATTATAGTACAGAGCAGGAAGTATTCTTTTACAAAGGGTAGTCAACAGTTGGAATGGAACAGCTTACCAGGAAAGGTGGGTGAAGACAGGATGCTGGACTAATTTAAGAAATAGGTGAATTAAAAAATAGAAGCATGAGATGGTGAATGTTCTGGAGATCAAAGGGGCCAAAGGAGCCAAAGGGTCTTCTTGTTCCAAATTGCTCCTGATTTTTCAATAACTTCCATCAGTTTTCTTTCGTTATATATTTGGTCTAATTTCATCCATTTTCTCACTCATTACATTGCAGTATATTATGATGCCTCTCTGAATAATAATAATCCTTGCATTTGATATAGTGCTTTTCACATATTCTCGACGTTTCAAAGTGCTTCACAGAATATGCAGCAGTTAATAAGTCTTCACTCTCACCACTGCTCATCCACATGACTAAACTCAGAAACATTTTGGCCATCCTATTCATCTCAATAAGTGACATTGTACACGGTTTAGCTGGTTAGACTCCAACAGTTACCCCCAATGCACACTCTAGCCTTAGCCAAGCCTCAGCTCATCACTAAGATTCATGCACTCACTGAGGCTCCAAGGTTGATTTTATACAATTACAACAGCACCAAAACACACCCGTTGCCCCCAACTCAGCCATGCTGATGCTGGTACTCTGCATGAGCTGCCACCCTCATTGAGATGCCATTTTCAAATCTCCCACCTAAACCAATGAAACAAATTGCTCCATGTGATGTTACTCAAGGGGGGAAGGAAATAAATTAACCGAGGAAGAAATTCTGTTAAATTACTTATTTACCCTTCAATATTTAACTGTACAGTAGATTCTGTGAAGCCCTGTGAGATGTGAAACTCACTATATCAAATACAAGGTTTATTATTAACTGTATAAAAGATTCAGCGGTTACTAAACTAAAACAAAGGGGAAATGTAAAACCTAACCAGCAGTGTTAAGTAAATAAAAATCAATAAATAGAATAAATTAGTAAATAAATAAGTGCTCTAAAAAAAAATTAAATAATACCACTGACAGTTTGTCGAGACTGCAGAATGTGGGAATATGTGGACAATGAGACTGTTCCAGTTGATCATATCTGTGGGAAATGCTTATGTCTTCAGTCACTGCGGCTGAGAGTCTGCGGCTGCATTATTTCTGCCTGAATGAACCCTCTTCTGCCCCACCTTATACAGTACTTGAAACCAGTATAAGGGTAGGGCTGGGGGAGGGTTTAGTAGAAATAACAGTAAGCCAAAGATAAGAATAAAAAGGGATAAGAGCAAAGATCAAAGTACAAAAAGTGATAAATACAACATAAATACTCCAGGAAGGAAAAGGGTTATAGCCTGAAGAACTGCAGAAAACCCACTTTCAAATTGAAACTAAATTGAAGAATTTTCCACAATTCTGCTTGATCTGCAATTGTACAACAATCAGCTTCAGCCCAGTTAACCATCACTGTCTAACATCATCCAGTAGCCTTTTCTCCGCATAGCAACAGTGTAGAGAAAGAAGGGTGGAATGTGGATTGGTGTTTGTGTGTAGTCTAAATACTGACATTTGAAGCTGTTTACAAGGATGTTTACCAATCAGTTTGCTTCCAACACTAACCATTATGTGGAAGACGTTTTCCTGGGTATCATACTTGATCTTGGTTTCTTTATCATCGTCCTTGGTATCTATATTATAAAATGTAATACAAATAGGTGAATCTCAAACCAACTCTAGCAAATATTACAAACATTGCAAGTTTTTACATAGAAGGGAAAGGGAATAAATATATTAATCCTTGCCTATGAAGATTTCGAGAAACAGGAGCAATGCCACTGACAGAATGATCAAATGGTTCCTCACATTTGGGAGGACGTATCAAAGTATTTCACAGGATTTATTCTAAGGTTTAGTGATTGTGTATTTGTGGGAAAATATGGGGGTCCATTTGCACATTGCAAGCTCCCTCAAAACAAGTAACCAATTTTATTTAGGGATTGTTGGCCAGGAGACCATGAGAGAGAACTCTCTTTTAAAGTAGTGCCATTGGATCTTTAAAGATCTCAATGTCTCATCTGAAAGACAGCACCTACAACAATTCAGCACTCTCAAGGAGTGTCAGATTAAACGATATGTGTTCCAAGTTCTGGTGTGGGGCTTGAACCTACAACCTTGTGATTTGGAGGTGAGACTCTTTCATG
This sequence comes from Hydrolagus colliei, assembly GCA_035084275.1. Taxonomy (NCBI): domain Eukaryota; kingdom Metazoa; phylum Chordata; class Chondrichthyes; order Chimaeriformes; family Chimaeridae; genus Hydrolagus; species Hydrolagus colliei. Next base: position 7,939,305 of record CM068753.1, read on the forward strand.
CCAGGGATAACATTGCAAACTACTTTAATGTTTAGTGAGCCAGGCTGATACTGAATAAAGTGGATTTTTAGGGTATTTTGTAAACCAAATTCGGGAGACATAAAGAAATTAAACTCACCACAATATCTGATGCTTACAGTTACTAGAGAAACTTAATGGATTAACGCTGTTTGTTCTGTTTGTTGATGAACTCAGTACAAATTTGGCCAGGAACACAAATACTGTACCTGATCTGCGGACTTTAGGAGGTTGGCATGGAATATAAACACTGACATGGACTAGTTAGGCCAAAAGGCTTGTTTGGGTGCTCTAATGTGTATAATTCTATGTGACGAGCCATTCAGTCATCCTGTCAGTGCTATTCCTCCTGTTTCTCTAAATCTTCCATTTATAATATTCCTACTTTCCAGCTATCTCTCCATTTCCCTTCATGTTTTTCCTAATCAGCTGTCTATTTTGAACAATTCTCTTGATCCGGCCTCAATAGCCATTTGTGGTAAATTACCAAGCCTCATTCCAACTTGCCCTATTATTTCTAACAATGCATCCTGTGCTCTTGTCATCAAATCAGGAAATCATTATTCTCTTTCTACCCTGTCATGACCCTAGAATACAATGTTCCAGCTGAGATCTAACTAATATTCGAATCTAAACATTTCAAACATCAATTGCCTATGTTTAATATTCCCTGTTTATAAATCCCATATTCCATTTGCCTTATTGACAGAAATGTTCTGTACCTGCTTCTACTTTAACTGATGTACAGTATGTATTTTTATCCCAAATCTCTGACCTCCTCTGTTTCATTCTGTGTCTTGCCTTCAGGCTATATGCCTAACTCTGTTCTTCCTGAAATCTATAGTATATCAGTATAAAATTCTATCTCCACTTGTCTGACTATTTCTCTAGTCTATCAGTATCCTCCTGAAATATACAATCATTTCGCAATTTGCCAGTCCTCCTAGTTTATTATCTGCTAAAACCTCAATGAGTTAAACTGCTGACTTCCTGATCAGTTTAATTTTCTCCAGATTCTTAAAGTTTTTCCTTTATAATTGACTTTAAACTTTTTCCTCCATGGATATCTCATCAGCCCAAGTTGTCTCACCACTGGTTTGAAATGCTTCCAGTGTGATACATTTTTGAACATTATTAGTCATAAGGGCCATAATTTAGAAGCTAACCTTCCTCAGCCCTCTGGGGTCAAATGCCCACTTGTCCATCAATCACTTTCTTATTGGTGTCTATATTGAAACATTTGTTCCTTCCCCTCTCTCTCTGGTTCTCCCATGACTAGCCTTCCCTGTCTATTGTAAATACATTCAGTGTACATAGCATATGTTCTCTCTAGCAGAGCCTCCTGATTGAATGGAAAGTTCAGCTCACCACTGTCACCATCATCATCGTCATCAGCATCATCGTCATCATCATCAAAATCCACATCATTATCCTCCGGGTTACATTTATCCTTTTTTGGTGTAGTCTTCAGAACTTTAGCATATTTTTTTTCCACCCAACCTCTGCTGCGCAGACATGCCCGGATCACAGGATAACGGCCATGGACACTGAAAGTTTTTTTGAGCTAAGCAATGAGAATGTTGTTAATGATATGTTTTTGCTAGTGTGCCTGCAATCTGAAATCTGTCATTCAATGTACAATGGTGGGATGGCGTTGTGGGAGAAGGAAATGAAAGGAACCTAAGTGACTTAATCAATTGTAGCTCAGTTGTGCTCTTGTGAGAACAGCTGTGGTTCTGCCACATTATGCTGTCTGCATAAATGTAAATATGATTGGCATGGATCTTCGCAATACGTATATCCATGTAACTGCTCAGAAAACTCACCAATTAGCTACCATCATGTGGACATAAGAGGAACAAACAATGATGGTGAATAGAGTACTCAATATTGACCCAATCTTTTCAACAAAATTGTATTAAACTGGGAATAAAATGACAGCAGCATAGTTTACCTTAATGGCTTTCTCCACAATAAGTTTGCAGGATCTCAGTCGTTCAAGGTGTGCTTCTGACATTAATGAGAAAGGTTTGCGAAATTTGGCCTCTTTTGAGCCATCTGGGGCTCCTGTGGAGTAAACGTGGAGTGTGTCAGCCTGGTTTACTCTGAGCTAGCAGTGATGGGCGTACAGAGTGGCAGTGAATCCCATGTCTGTGGCTGATAATCCTTGCATTTGATATAACACTTTTCACATCTTCTAGATGTCTCAAAGCACTTCACAGAATATACTGTAAATTGAATTGATTGTATTTTTGTGGGTGAAACACGGCAGCCAATTGTGTACAATAATGTCCTACAAGCAGTCATGGATTGAGTGACCCAATTATTATTGTTTTTTTCTTCATCCCTTATCCACGCATTTATCACATCAAGGCTCGATTATGGAAATTCCCTTCTCGTTGGCCCTCCTGGTTCTTCCCTTCACAAGCTGCAAATCATCCAGAACTCTGCAGCTCATGTCCTCACTCGCACCAAGCTCTGCGACCACATCACTCCCATCCTCGCACGGCTCCATTAGCTCCCATCCCCCAGAGGATCTAATTCAAGATCCTTGTGCTCAACTTCAAGGCCATTCACGGCCTTGCCACCCCCTACCTATCCGAACTGCTGTCCCCCTATGAACCTCTCCGCCCCCTCCGTTCGATGGGCTCCGGCCTGCTCTGTGTCTCCCGCCTGACCCACTCTAGTATTGGCAGCCAGGTTTTCAGCCTCTCTGCTCCCATACTCTGGAACTCCATTGCCTCACTCCCTCCCTCGCCTCCTTCAAGACCCTCCTCTTTGACCGTGCCTACTGTTGCCCTCCCAACTCTCTCCCTCCCCTCCAAATTCTCTCCTGCCCCTCCCCACTGCCCTGCCCCTCTCCCTTGCTTGGGTCCCGTCCTGACTGTTCAGCGCCTTGGGACATCCTCCTGACGTGAAAGGCGATCCTTAAATGTAATTTTGTTGTTGCTGTTGTAACTATTTAACTACCAAGGCAGATGAACAGGTGTTGGTGTCAGAGGTGAGGTAATAATGAAAATCAATCTATTCTCACCATTCAGTTTGATTCTCTCCGTGTTGTTACTGGGATTCTCTTTCTCACTTGGGTTCTGGTTTTGTGTTGCTCCTTTCACATCTGGAACCGATTCAACAAAGCAGAGAATCCAGTTAAACTCTACCTTGGCTTCTCAGTACATTAAATTTAAACCAACAGTTTCAGGCAAACACCAGTACAAATTTGTGGCTGAACACTCAGAGACATTACAGAGAAAAGATCTCAACCGGGTTCCATACACAAAAGGAATATTCTTCTCACACCATGCAAGAGATGTCTGTGGTGAGTGAAATATTAGATATTCATAATCCTGCTGCTTCTGGCCATAGATTTAAGATTTTTACCTTATATTTTTGAATTGACCTACAATTGGGCAAAACTATTTAATTCAGCCTCAATTTGAAAGACTGTTCTGTTTAAGACCTGCAGAAATTTGACTTCCAAATTAAAACAATCCCAACCCATGATCTCATCCATATACTCCGCCCTCCTCACCCACACACACTGCCACCCCCGCCCCCCACCGCCCATTTACCCACACACAGTGCCCCTCCTCACCCACACACACAATGCCCATAATTTCTCTTTGCCAGTCTCCTTAGTTCAACTAATCACAAGCTGGGCTTCCCTGACCCTCCTTGCTCTCTTGCTGATATTTTTCTTTACTAATCTCACTTTCACCACAATGCTTCTCATACTCTGAAACTGCAGCACTGCAAGTTCATCCTGTAACACCTTGCTTCATAGAATCATAGAATTTTTCAGCACAAAAAATCTTTCAGCCACTCTGCCCCCAAACTTTGGAATTACATCCCACTACCCCTCCCTAACCACCTCAAGATCTTCCTCTTCAACTGTGCCATCGGTCACCCCCCTTCCCCTCCCTTCCCTCCAGTCTCCCCTATCCCGACCTCAGCTCGGGTCCAAAACATTAATTGTCCAGTGCCTTGAGACATCCCCCTAACATAAAAGATGCTGTACAAATGCAATTTTGTTGTTGTTGTAATACAAGTTTAATTTTTGTTGTTGTTGTTTGCACATGTGATTGCTTGAAACACACCTCCAGACCAGTCAGACCACAGACAATGCTCCCCCTATCATACCCACCTGCTCAACATGGCAACTGTCAAATTTCTTCTGTGTCGTGCTCAAAGTGTCTAATCCTCTAACCCAGGAGGACAAGAGTGAGTCGGGGATTAGTGTCATTAAATAGCCTCTCCCCCACCCAAATAAAAAAGAACATTGTGACTCAATTTGCTGCAAACAACTCATGCATGGGAGCTCAGATAGACTGGTCACAGGTTAGCATTTTGCTTTTGTGATTAGCCATGTGACACGCATGAAAACCCATCACAGTCACCTGGGTGACTGACAAAGCAACATCACCATGATCAGCAAGGTAATTCGGACACATGGAAACTCATGACAGTGCTTCAGAATATCCGGACCAGAATGAGAGCTTTCATGTTTCACGTATGCCTACACATGAAATTTCCTGTGGCTTGAATGGAATGGGGCACTCATGTTAGTAATGGAAAGAATATTAGTAATGACTGCCGGGGTGGGGGGTGTGGGGGGAACAGCATCACAGCCAGGACAAGACTCTGCACCATGGAATCCATGAATACTGTACTCAGATCATGGTGGTTCCTATCACAATATTGTCACCTTAAACAATGCCATAAAGTTGAGCAGTGAAGCAAGCTATGAGACCAGTGTTCTTCACCAATGAGTGCAGGTGGAGGAAGACTGGAGCAGTCAGTGTTATTGACAGCATGGAAGCAGCGGCTTCTCCATAATTAGCATTACACTGAGACCATCACTTGGCCACAGAGACATTGACTAGCATGAGTGATCCCATTATCACATCCCTATCTCCCAGCACCCTCTTCACACCAATCACTGAGACACTGCACATTGGTTTGTTCAGAAGAGGAAATAGAGCCATTAATGGGTTTGTAACTCCAACACAAATTCAGTAAAACAAGTTTCTTATTAAAGCATTTTTGTTTGGTTTCATTTCAAGGTGGATATTATAAATATATAATAATCCTTGCATTTGATATAGTGTTTTTCACGGGCGAAACGCAGCAGTCGATTGCGCACAGCAGTGTCCCACAAACAGTCGTGGATTGAAATGGCCAATTTTATCATTATGGTTTTTTTGGGGGGGACCGATTATTATTAGGCATGTGGAGTAAGGAAACTTGCCAAAGGTTTTGCCCTGATCTGCCTGGATTCGAACACAGGTCTCATGCTTGTAAGGCGAGTGCTCTAACCACTGAGCTACAGGAGCTCCACATTAATTTCTATTACATTCTTTGTTATAATATTTGACACAGTGACAACTCAGCTACTTGGTGTGTCAGCTTCAGTGATAATGCTCTTGCCTCTGAGTCAGAAGGTTGTGGGTTCAAGATCCACATTGGGACTTGGAATCACATAGTCTGAACTGATTCTCAAATGCAGTGTTGGAGGTGTGTTGCATTGTCAGAGATGCCGTCCTTCAGATGTGACATTAAACTAAGATTCAGCTAGACATTAAAGATCCCATGGCACTACTCAAAAAGAGAAGGGAATTTCTCTCCCCCGATGTCCTGGCTAACAATCTCCGAAATACTCACTTGATGGCTATTTGTGGGATAACGGTGTGTTCAATTGGATGCTGCAGTTCGCCCACAAAATACATGGGAAATCCATTTTACAGTAGGTATATCCTGTGATCCTCTGTGTCGATGACGTGATCAGGCACTATATCAAATGCAAGGATTATTATTACTCCTGAGGTACTGCAATGCCTCCTGAGTGATCAAAGCTGCCAGCTCCTCGAGCATGCCCTCTGTGCGAACGCCCATCACTAGGGGTACTGGGCCCCCCTTTGTCCCACAGGATTCATTGTCCGGGGATTGAGACAATAGGTGTGATGTTATTGAATCCACAAAACACAATGTAGATTCACTCAGTCCTTTAATTCAAACTTTATAAGACAAACTCTTGCAAATCAACCTCTTTCACACGCTTTCAAATCCACAAGTAACTCTTCCCAGAATCCTTTAATACTTGCACGTCCATATTCAATTGCCGCTTATGTAGTTAAAGTAATATGCAACAATAGCCTCTGCTTTGTTTTTTGCTGCCCTGTTTCTTGGGTCATCTGTCAGAGGGACGAGCTTTACCTTAAATAAAAGCATGATTAGTTGCCTCAGGATAGTAGCTGATACGTGCCCTATGCTGTCCTCTGTGTATGATACCTGCCTGCTACTGACGTCTGTGAACTGAGAAGCCATCCTATTGTGGAGGATTCCTGGTTCAGGCCCACGTTGCCTCGAGTGCAATCAGGCACCTCAGAACCCAGGGAAGAATAGCCTCGTCCATCAGTATCGAATGTGACATCGCCGTGGCCTATGCTGGAAGAGGGCATGAGCCACAATGGGTAATGGACAATGAGCCATGTACTGAGTGACTCCTGGTATACCTGCTCTGAACTTCGGAAGGAGTTACAGTCATGTTTGCCTCAATCAATAGCCCTGATCTTGCTCCACTCCTAACCTGTTTATAGGGGCACATGGAGTCACACAGCTTTTGCCATCATTCCTTCAGCAGAGCTAGTGCACACATTATTCCTCTGTCAGCTGTGATCCATCCATGAGACTTCGCTGAATTTGCTGCCGCTCCTCTGCTCCTCCCCTCTCTGTCTCAGTGGCCTCTCCTTCCTTCAGCCTCCGGTGGTTAAATACCCACAGAAATGTTCTTCCCAGCGAGTATTCCTGCATAAAGAGGATTGCATGTCCTCTACCTCGCAATCGCCAATAAAGTTCATACCAAAGTATGTTACATCCTTGTTATCAAAGCCTGTTCCTGCCATCTCTGTACATACCCCACCGTCCAGCTCTGAAGGCGGAGAGAGGGAACCAGTGGAGTTCTGGACCTGGAGTCAAGAGTAGAAGTGGAAAAGTAGAATACAATTCCATAGCCTAACCAGCCTCTGGGTGAGGTCATCCCTTCCAACCTCCCACTGATCCTTCTAACAATCCCGACACTGTTCCATTATCTTGAATCAGATAAGCAAACGCATCCTTCAAGGGAGAGAGTGCACATCCCAATCCAGATATAGGCAATTTCCATGTGTTGGTGGCATACATAGAACTGAGTCTGGTTTGGATACTTTTAAGCACATGATTGGTTTCAGCATGTATTAGACATCTGGAGACTAAAACACTCCCCCAACCAAAAGAACAACTGCATTTACATAGCTCACTTCATGCAGGATAGTGAGCCATAATGCTAGACAATGGCAGAGTTTGAAACCGAGCTGGGGAGAGGAAGAGGGGAGATAACCGTAAGCATGACCAAAAAGGAAGGTCTTCAGACAGGACTTGAAGGTGGAGCGATTGAGGGAGAGTTTCAGTGACTGAATGATGGAGCAGAAGGGACGAGAGATAAATTGGAGGCCGGAGTCAGCTGAGCAGAGTCAGCAGGTAGTGGAGTGGGAAGGTAAACAGATCCAATAGGTAGGGAGGTGTCAGGGCATGAAGAGATTTGAAAACGATTGAGAAGATTTTGAAATCGATCCATTCGAGCCAGTGGAGCCTGGTAAGGACTGGTGTGATCATACAATCATAGAATTTTACAGTACAAGAGGAGGCCATTCGGCCCATCAAGTCTGTGTTGGCTCTTTGAAAAGTGCTATTCAAAGGCAATCCCACTCCCCGGCACTCTCCCTATTACATTTTCTATAGCGTTTTTCTCGTCAGGAGGACGTCCCAAGGCACTGAGACATCCCACACAGACCCTTCACCCATATGCATACAAAACGCCCCCCCACACCTACACACACAAAGCCTCCCACCCCTACGTACACACAGCTCCCCCTACTACACCCACATAGGCCCCACCACTGCAGACACAAATATACAGCCCCCACCCCTACAGACACAAATACATAGAGAAGACCCCTGCAGACACGAAGCCACCCCTACACACACACAGACCCCCACCGCTACACAAACAGTGCCCCCTACACATACAGCCCCCACCACAACACACACAGCCTCCCACCCCAGAAACACAGACTTCCAACCATACATGCAACCTCCCACGCCGACACATACAATCCACCTACTTCCTAGAATTGTAACCCTGTTGCTTACCCATAGCTCACTGAATACTATTCCTCCTTTTCCTTCCCACTGCCTACACAGTACAGTAATATACACCCAGTAATGTGATAGCATCTTTTGTATTCTCAGCTGCATCCAAAAAGACTACCTTCCAGTGTAAATTGATACTGCTACTTTCCTCCCTGATGAAAACTTGATTATCAGGTATATCTCATCACCAATCCTGCCCACCTGTAGCCAGACAGTAGGGTCTGTGTGTGGCTAAATACCTATTTTATCTCAATGACTAACTCTCCAGTTTTGTTTCTTATACTCTATGCATTAACAATCTTTCATTGCAGGATGGATTCACGATCAGCCACATCTGATTTCTCCTAGCTTTCTTGTACCCTATTTAGTCTCTTTCAATGTGATCACTTCCTCATCACCACAGTCAATAAAAAATTACAGTAATATTTGCCAAAAATTGTCGGGGAATTTGACAATTTTCCCAGGGAGTTGATTGCTGCTTTGAGAGGCACATTTTACTGCAAACCTACATTTCTTCACTTTATCGATAAACTACATATAAAGAAATAACACCTAAAAATTTTACAGGGTTATGGGGAGAGAGCGGGGAGTGGGATTAATTTGTACTGCTTTTTCAAAGAGCCGGCACAGACACGATGGGCCAAACGACCTCCTTCTGTGCTGTATAATTCTATGATTCCAGGGATGCAACTTTTAAGATAGAATCCTTCTTTATATAAGAGACATAGAATTCTTTATATAAGATACAGTACATAGAGTACAAAGTGAAAAAGTATGCTGCATTTTACGAGACCTCAGTTATTATACGTATTCATGTTTCACATAACACAGGATGCCCCTTTAAACTTTGCTGACTTGTGGTAAATAAGATATAAAATACTATACCGGATAATAAGTTTCTTTCGAAGTTTGGCCGAATGCCTCTGCAGGCCCAGCTCTCACTGCTCTGCTGTTGCCTCATCCTGACTGTCTCACTCCTGCTGATTAGGCTTTCTTTTGATGTAAGGGTCAGGCAAAACCTCAATTACAGGAGAATGCCACTTATCCACACCGATAACCACATGTCCCCTTATTCAAAGGCAACGTAAAATGGGTTGCGAAGAAGGTGAACTTTTGCGTGTGATCTAACCAAGGTCACAATGTTAGACTAGTAGCGTGGAGAGTTCCAATCCAGGTAAGTACATGAACAGAGTGACACACAAAAGGGAGCCATAAGCACACAGGAAATTATAGAGAAACACACACTGAGATAATTATGGACAGAGAGAAACAAACCCACATGCGGTAGTTATGGAGACACAATGAGATAATTACAGAAAGACAGAGAGTGAGACACACATAGGCAGAGATAGAGAACGTCCTCCTGACGTGAAAGGTGCTATACAAAGGTAATTTTGTTGTTGTTGTTGAAAACGTCAGAGACACACCAACACACTGGATAATTACAGAGAGACAGTATATGAAAATTTGAAATGGTTTGAGGATAAGGCAGGGCACAGACAATATTGAGGCAGATATATATCTAAATAGAGAGCCACACACAAACATACCGCAGTCATAAATAATAATAATACTTGCATTTGATATAGCGCTTTTCACATTTTCTAGACGTCTCAAAGGGATTCCCAGAATATACTGTAAAGTGAATTGACTGTATGTTTTGTGGGCAAAATGCGGTAGCCAATTGCGCACATATTTATCCCTCAAAAAGCACCAACCTGTTCATTCTTTCCCGATAGCTGTATTACTCAATCCACGACTGTAGGACACTGCTGTGCACAATTGGCTGCCATGTTTCACCCACAAAATATACAGTAATTCACTTCACTATTTATTCTGTGAACGGCTTTGAGACATCTCAAAGACGTGATAAGGCACCTATATCAAATGTAAGGATTATTAATATTATCCCTGAGAACATCACAATAAATCTACACTGTTCTCTCTTTACTGCTACCATATCCTTCCTATAATGTGGTGCCAAGAACTGCACACAGTCCTCCAAATGTGGTCAACCTAGCTAAAATAGTATAAATGTAACATCACTTTTATTCTCTATTCCTCTGTACATAAAGCCACGGATTCTATTTACATTCTTCATGGCCTTGTCCACCTGAACTACCACTATTAGAGTCCGGTGAATCTAAATCCCCAGATCCCTTTACTCTTCTCCTCCCAGGTTCCTACCATGCAGGATGTTGTCCTACCTTCTTATCCCTCCCTCCGTATACTACCCCCACCCTTTCGGCTCCCAGCCTGCATTATCAAGGGCTTTTGGACACCCTCACAACATGAAACAACAACATTACATTTCACGTCGGGAGGATGTCCCAAGGTGCTGAAGACACTATACATATGTAAATTTGTACTTAACCTCCATGGCTGCACTCTCCACCTCACCAAATCAATCAGTAAGGAACCTAAGTGTCTTGTTTTATCCTCAAACATCTTTCCTGCCCCACATCCAAGCCATGACCCACTCTACATTCCCTCACCTCTGCAACAGTGCCCGACTCCACCACTACCTCAGCCCTCAGGCCGCTGAAACTCTCATTCATGCCTTCATTACATCCAAGCTTGATTATACCAATGCCCTACTTATCGGCCTTCCCAATTCCTTCATCCATAGGCTGCTGATCATCCAGAACTCTGCAGCCTGTTTTCTCTACCGCTCCAAGCTCCGGGACCCCATCTCCCCCATTCTTACCCGACTCAATTGGCTAGAGGATTCAATTCAAGATCCTAGTCCTGACCTTCAAAGCCCCCCATGGCCTTGCCCCACCCTACAACAACAGCAACAAAATTACATTTATAGAGCGTGTTCACATTGGGAGATAGTCCTAAAGTGCTGAAGACTCTTCCTTTGCGACCTCCTAAGCCCCTACCAACCTGCCCACTCCCTCCACTCAGTGGCTCCGGTTTGCTACATGACCACCGACCACCCGCCCCATCATCAGTGGGCGAGCCTTCAGCCACTCTGCCCCAAACTTCTGGAATTCCATCCCGCAGTCCTTCCGCCTCGCCCACTTCCTAGCCTCCTTCAAGTCCTGCCTCAAGACCCTCCTCTTCGAAAAGTCCCATCGATCATCCAAAATCCCCTCCTTTCCCTCCACAATCCTGACCCCAGCTCAGGTCTGAAACACTGAATGTTTGGGACATTTTCCCGACGTGAAAGGCATTATACAAATGTAATTTTGGTGTTGTTGTTCAACTTCATCTGCTACCTCTTTGACCATTTTATAACTCCATTATAAATCAGGCCTTCAGCTGTCCCTCCACCTCACCCCCTCCCTTGCCTCCTGCAAGGCTCGTCTCAAGACTTTCCACTCTGACACCACCTTTAGCCACCATTCAATCTGTGATGTTCAGTTCTGGGCACCGCACTTTAGGAAGGATGTTAAGGTATTGGAAAGGGTTAGAGGAGATTTACCAGAATGGTACCAGTAATGAGGGACTTTGGTTATGAGGAAAGGCCGGAGAGGCTAGGATTATTCTCATTTGAGCAGAGAAGGTTATGAGGAGACCTAATGCAGGTTTTTAAAATCATGAGGGGGATTCAATAGGGTAAACAGGGAAAAACTGTTTCCACTGGTTGGTGTGTCAGTGACCCGAGGTCACAGAATTAAAATAGTTTCTAAAAGAAGCAGAGGGGAGGTGAGGGGAAATTTTTAATCAGATTGACTTTGAATAGGATTGACTTTGAATAGCTATTTTCAAAGAGCCAGCTGAGACACGATGGGCCGAATAGCCTTTTGTGCGGTAAAATTCTTCTTCACGTCTTCTAGGCGTCTCAAAGCACTTCACATAATATACTGTAAATGCAGTCACTACACTTTATAGTAACTCCTGTCAAGTGCCTTGGCACATCCTCCCAATGCGAAAGTGCTGCACCAAATGTCAGTTATTATTATTATTATCGTTGTTGCTAACTTTCTGTACCTGCATACAGTATTTCTTTGGTTTAGTTTTCCCGGTTGGCTGGTGGGAAACTCATCAGCCCGCCTAGCAGAATAACTGTTCTTAGTTTTTATCTCGATCCAAATTATTTCTATCTTTACCCATTCCTTATTTACATCCCTTCTTTTCTCTGCTGCACCACACAATCATAGATATTTACAGCACAAAAGAAGGCCATTCATCGTATCTGTGCTGCTCTTTTAATGGCAATCATTTCCGTCTCATTCACCTGCCCTTTCCTCGTACCCCTGGAGCTGAATTGTTTATAGATATCTATCTAGAGTAGTTTCCTTTTGAAAGCCCACCACTTCCAGCAGCAGATTCCATCCCCTACCCACTCTGTGTGTGAGAGTCTCCTAACCGGGTTCCTCAAGTTGTCCATGGCATTTGCTCTGAACACATTCCAGAGCAAATGAGCTGCTCCAACTTTTCCTTGACTTTGTGACATTTCTCAACCAGTATCGTCCCTCCCCATCATCCTATAACTCTTCACCCATAAAGTACACAGTTGCAACCATTCCATGTTGCCCACCCCACTATTGGTGGTCAGGCCTTCAGCTGTCCCTCCACTTCACCCCTCCCTTGCTTCCTGCAAGGCCTGTCTCAAGACCTTCAACTCTGACAGAACCTTTGGCCACCATCAATGGGTGAGCATTCAGCCACTCTACCCCCAACCTTTGGAATTCCATCCCGCAATCCCTCCACCTCACCTCTTCCCTAGCCTCCTTCGAGTCCCGCCTCATTACCCTCCTCTTCGATTGTCCATCGGTCATCCCCCTTCTCCTCCCTTCATTCCATCCTCTCTGATCCCGACCCCAGCTCAGGTCTGAAGCGCTGACTGTCCAGTGCCTTGGGATGTCCTCCCGATGTGAAAGGCGTTATACAAATATAATTTGTTCTTATTGCCAACCCATCATTCTCCCCAAACACAGTGACAGTCATTCATAGACCCTGACCATAACTCCCAGCACCAAAGAAAATATTGCATGGTTGAAAACCATGCTGCTGATATTGATGGCCAGTGACAGTCATATATATTAACAGATTAGCCATGTAATAACCCCAGGAAAGATTGAATCTTACCATTCTGTGTGGGCCACTCACCACAGGCCATCCTCTCCAGAAATATCCGCAGCGTTTTTTCCTGTAAGCCAGTAACACAGCTCTTACCCATAGCTCAGTACATCACACAATCAGAGATCATTGCACATTATGCCTGTATCAGCTCCCACTGAAGCTCTCTCCTCCAATCCCATTCCTTTGTTCAAAGAGCAGGGAATGGAATTATAGTAGAGAACTCCATTAGGGAGAGAGTACCAGCACAGACATGATGGGGAGAAAGCAGGGAATGGGATTAGAGTAGACAGCTTTTGTGGGGAGAGAGCACAGATTTGAATGCTGCAGCTGTATAGGGACAGAAAGCAACATCTCTGATCAGCTGTTCACAGCTTGAATTCTCTTTCTTACCACAAATTACATAACAAAAAACCTTCATTTGATTCACACGAATAACTGCAAAGGGTATCAAAGGGCTTCACAAGGAATTATCAGCAAGTGTAGTGACTGTATCTGTCAGCAGCTAATTTACACACAGCCACAAACACTCGGGAATCATTGGTCACGGAATCTTTAATTACACCTGAACTGGAGCTGACAGAATAAGGCACTTCTGACAATGCAGCACTCCTCAGCCCTCTCCTCCGTATTCGGTACTGATGCAGGCACAACGACAACAAATTACATTTGTAGAGCACCTTTCATGTCAGGAGGATGTCCCAAAGCATTTGACAGTCAAACTTGTGCATTCGAGCTGGCAGTTGAGATCGGAAGGGGTGGAGGGCAGGTAGTTCCATAGGATGGGAGAAAGAGTGAAGGCCCGACCTCGAATGGCGAGGCGGGTAGGGTGGGAACATAGACCAGGCTGGAGCCCACCTTGCAGAGGAATCAGGTTTGTAGGGGTTAGCAGATCATAGAGGTAGAGGAGCAAGGCCGTGGAGGTCTTTGAAAGTGAGGACAAAGATTTCCTTGGACTGGGAGTCAGTGGAGTCAGTGAGGGTGGGGTGATAGGGTCACAAAGCCTGGTGCGAGAGAGGACATGACTGCAGAGTTCTAAATAATCTGCAGTTTGTGGAGGGAAGAGGTAGGTAGCCCAACAAGCAGAGTGACTCTTGCCAAAGGACTGAACCCCAAATGGTAAAACTTCAAATGGAGCAACAGTGCCTGAGGGCTTCACAAAGAGAAAGTGGAAGGAAAAATTGTATCAGCTGGTAAAGAAAGCAACTGGATGCCAGGTTTATTATGAAAAGCGTAAAGTAGGAATTGGTTCAGGCATAGCTGAAGGATTGCATCTGGTTTTGTTTGCACCAATTTTGACCAATCATTTCCAGAGCAGCTAACAGCCAATGTACAGCATCAAATGCTCACCCAGGGCTCTGATGTGGGTGAGGGCGGAAGAGAGCTGAACTGAGGAGTGGGAGGGCCTCGGCTGGGGTGGTGGGGAGGGGTGGTGCTAGATTTGGGGAGGTGGGACAAGGTGTGATGGTTGTAGTGAGGATCAGGCCACACAGGAAATTACTCTGTGTCGCTAAGCTCCAGGACAGTGGAGTGGTTAGCTCAGTGTACCTGAGTACCGGTCCTTGATTTGCAACTAAGAGACCTGGGTTCAATTCCTGATCCCGAGTGAATCATTGGGCATGTTTCTTTACTCTACATGCCTCTATTTACCAAGTAGGAACCTGGTCGTTAAGTCAAATGGTGGATCTCCTTTCCGGGGGTAATAACCCCTTCAAACGTTTTTGGGAAAAATAATACTAATTGTACTAACTGGTATCTACTAATCCCCCCTTCCCTCCCTCCCTGTTCCCAGCTCGGGTCTAAAACAGTGACTGTCCAGCACCTTGGGACGTCCTCCTGACGTGAAAGGCACTACCGGTATATAAATGTAATTTTGCTGTTGTTGGGAATCAAACTCACTGTAGAAATGCCAATGTCACTGGACATCACACTCACTGTAACAGTGTCTCTGGGAATCGCACTCATTCTGGATGCATCACAAGCATTCTGTTGTCTAGAGTCTGTAAAATGAAAACTTTACTGAAACAAGCTGGTGATTACTGGTGTATGATAGACCTGTCCAATGCTAATGTTTGCTCACGGAAACACAACCTTCAATCCGTGTACCAACCGGTGGTTCTCTCAGCAGCAGCTTGCGATGCAGCGTGAGAAAGAGAGTATGAGAGGGAGGGAGTGTGAGAGGGAGAGTGTGAGAGGGAGGGAGTGTGAGAGGAAGTGTGTGAGAGGGAGGGAGTGTGAGAGGGAGAGTGTGACTGCTGGGTATCACATTCCCTGTAGCAGTGTCACTGGGAATCACACTCACTGTAACACTGTTCATAGAATCATAGAATTTTTCAGCATAAAAGGCCATTTATCCCATCAAATCTGTGCTGGCTCTTTGAAAAGAGCTATTCAAAGTCAATCCCCCTCCCCCGTGCTCTCCCGATAACCCTGCAAACCCTTCCTCCCTAAATAACCATCCACCTCTCTTTTAAAAGTTGCTATCGAATCGGCCTCCACTACCTTTCCAGGCAATGCATTCCAGATTTCAAACAACTTGCTGTTCAACAATAATAATTGTTCTGGGAGTCACACTCACTGTTACATAGTCACTGGGAATCACACTCACTGTAGAACTGTCACTGGGAATCACACTCACTGGTACATTCTGTTGTCTAGAGTTTGTCAAATGCAAACTTTACTGAGACAAGCTGATGATTACTGGTGTATGACAGACCTGTCCAATGCTCATGTTTTGCTCACATAGACACACCCTCCAATCCGTGTACCAACCTGTGGATCTCGCGGCAGCAGCTTGCGATGTAGCTTTAGAAAGAGTGTCAGAGGGAGGGTGGGAGAGATGGAGAGTGTGAGAGGGGGAGTGTGAGAGATGGAGAGTGTGAGAGGGAGGGAGAGAGAGATGGAGAGTGTGAGAGGGAGGGAGGTAGAGATGGAGAGTGTGAGAGGGAGGGAGGGAGTGTGAGAGGGAGGGAGTGAGAGATGGAGAGTGTGAGAGGGAGGGAGGGAGGGAGGGAGTGTGAGAGGGAGGGAGTAAGAGATGGAGAGTGTGAGAGGGAGGGAACGTGAGAGATGGAGAGTGAGTGAGAGAGAGAGAGAGAGAGAGAGAGAGGGAGGGAGCAGAGTGAGTGGGTGCTCAGGCTGCCCTGACTCTGGCTGGGGCGGCTCTGCTGCTTCCCCGAGGGGTCCCCACTGCGCAGGTGCCGAGGTCGTTTGTTTACCGTCACCATGGAAACGGTTACAACGCTTTACACACGGACAAGACCAGGAGACAATCAGCTGCTATAACCCCAGCCCAGCACACACACCAGCCCACACACACACACACACCAGCCCACACACACACACACACACACACACACCAGCCCACACACACACACACACCAGCCCACACACACACACACACACCAGCCCACACACACACACACACACCAGCCCAGCACACACACACACACCAGCCCACACACACACACACACCAGCCCACACACACACACACCAGCCCACACACACACACCAGCCCACACACACCAGCCCCCCCACACACACACAAGCCCACACCAGCCCACACACACACAAGCCCACACCAGCCCACACACACACCAGCCCCCCCACACACACACACACCAGCCCCCCCACACACACACACACCAGCCCCCCCCCCACACACACACACACACCAGCCCACACACACACACACACACACCAGCCCACACACACACACACCAGCCCACACACACACACACACACACACACCAGCCCACACACACACACACACACACACACACCAGCCCCCACACACACACACACACCAGGCCAGCCCACACACACCAGGCCAGCCCAGCACACACACACAGCTCAGCACACACACACTCCAGCACAACATACAGCACAACATACAGCACACCCAGCACGCACACACAGCACAGCCCAGGACATACACCACAGCCCAGCACCGCACAATACACACACAGCACACACCCAAGCCCACCTCAACACACACACCCCAGCATATACACACACTCCAGCACAACACACACACAGCCCAGCACAACACACACACCACAGCACACATGCAGCACAACAGCACAGTACATACACAGTGCACCATAGCCCAGCACACACACACACAGCCCAGCACACACACACGCCAGCAAAGCACACACACACCCACCCCAGTCCGGTCAGTGCCATCTCCCCGTCATCCCGTCAGCCGGCCTGTGGGGTGGGTCAGTGCCTGTGTCAACGGGAGGGTGTAGCGGGGCATGAGTGGGGTTTAATGTGGGGTGTAATGCATTGGAGCGGGAATGTAGCGAGGATGGGTTTAATGGGAGGGGTGTAGCGGGGGGAATGTGTGTAACGGGGGTGGGGATGTAGCAGAGGGTGTGTGTCTAACACGATGGGAGGTGTAGCAGGAGGGGCGTAGCGAGGGGTGGGGGTGCAGGTCTGTACACCCCTACGCTCCAACCCTATTGATTCCAACCCCCCAGCTCAGGTGCATTGCAACCTTCTGTCCAGTGCCTTGGGACATCCTCTCGACATGAAGTGCAATTTGTTGTTCCTGTTTTGCAGTATCAGTCTGTGTTCCATGTTCCAAAATGAAGTCGATGGGAACCCACAGGAAATGGCAGGCGGTTGTGAAACTAGGCAGTAGCCAGAAGAGAAGAGGTTTTTGCGTTGCTTGTTTCAGGAAACCTGGTGCTGTTTTTACTTCTTTCTCAGCATAGTCTCCGAGGCAGACAATTTTCTTGAGTGACTCACTACTGCTAACAGGAAGCTGATTGCTCTCTGTTCCCTGTCCAGCTTGGGAAGGCATACATTGGATGTAACACTAATAGGAACTGGGTAATAATAATAATAATCATAATCCTTGAATTTGCTATAGCACCTTATCACGTCATTGAGACATTGCAAAGAGCTTCACAGAATATCCTGTAAAGTGAATTGACATGTATACCTCATCATTGCTTCCCTCCAGACTCACACACAAAGTACACCAACTTTACAGTACTATGAAGCACTACCCGACATTAAATTCAAGAATTGTTATTCTTTGTCTTTCTCATTCCCACCATAGAAGAAAGCCGAGAAGGCAGTCATACACATAACATACAACAACCCCCCCATAGACACAAATTTAAAATGAACATGCAGGTAAACCATTTTGAAAACAGCAGATTCTAGCGACGATGACAAACTAGGAATGAAAGGACTTTATTTTCAAAATAGAAATGTATTCATTCAGTCATTCAGAATCGAGAACAAACTAACAGCAGGTCCGTGCTGATGTAAATACAAGATCAATCGCAAAATCATCGGATAATAGTAAAGCCAGCAGGCTAGTCGGTTACCGCACTAGCCCCTTCCTGCAGGTTGGGAAGTTGCATACAAGCCCACGCCCCAGCTCCCCCCACCCCCCCGCCCCCCCCCCCCCACCCTATCCAGCAGGTGATCGCCACCCCTGCCCCAAGCTCCCTCCAGCAGTGCAGTTTCACATGGTTCCTTGTTACCTTGGTCTCGTCAGCTGACAGCAAATTCATGCAGCATCAGAACTGTAAAGGAAAAGACAAGAGATCAGAATCTCAGAAAAGATAGAATCAGAATCTCTGACAAGAGCCCTAGACTCTTCTCTGCGGGTCAAACACAATTACTCTATTTTTAACACAGAGGGATTTGGGTGTCCTTGTACACCAGTCGCAAAAAGTTAGGAAGGCTAATGGCATGTTGGCGTTCATTACAAAAGGGTTAGAATGTAAGAGTCTTGCTGCAACTATATAGGTATATTCTATACCTAGAATACTGTGTGCAGTTTTGGTCCCCTTTTTTAAGAAAGGACATACTCTGCTTGCAGCGTAAATTCACCAGGTTGGTTCCTGAGAGGGTTGAGCTATGAGGATAGGTTGCATAAACCAGGAATATATTCTCTAGAATATAGAAGAATTAGAGATGATCTTACAGAAACCTATAAGATTATTAAGGGACATGACAGACTAGACAGTGGGAGACTGTTTCCCCTGGTTGGAGAAACTATAACTAGGGGTCACAGTCTTAAGATTAGTGGTCAGCCTTTTCGCACAAGGAAATACTTCTTCACTCACAGAGGGTAGTGAATTTATGGAATTCTCTATCCCCAAAAGGCTGCAGATGCTCAGTCCTTGAACATATTCAAGAATGAGATGGATAGATTTCTTATGGATAAAGGGATTAAGGGATATGGGATAAGGCGGGTAGGTAGAGTTAAATTAGAAGATCAGCCATGATCTTATTAAATGGTGGGGCAGACTCGAGGAGCCGAATGATCTATTCCTGCTCCTTATTCTTATATTCTTATGGTCAAAACTCAGTCACGTTGCAGGAGACCAGATCACAAGATCAGACGGGTGAAGAGGCCCTTCAACCTATTCAATCTTTGGCCTCAACCAGCTTTCCTTATCTCCATTCAGTTCTCGATTTTTCTCTGGAAAAATAGTTCCTGATATCTTCATAAGCTTGTCTTCCACACCCTAGAAGCCACACCTTCCAGTTCTGCTGCCTCTGTGTATCTGAAAGTTGTGCTGATCCTACCTTGTTTGGGTCTGACACACATCCAGCACTGTGCCTGGAGTATCCAAATCAGACTGAGTTCCATGCTTCCCACCAACAAATGGAAATTCCTTTGTTGGAATGGAATGTACAATCTCCCCCGGAGGGATGTACCCTACAGTTACGTGGACGTGTGTATGCACATCCTCCAGCAGCTGCAGGCGGCCAGCCCACAGATGGATATGGAGGGAATGCATAACACCTGGAATGTGAAACCTGGAGCCCAGTTCCGTGACAGAGGTATAGAAATAGATCCTCAACACAAGAACAAAATCTCTGAGTCTTTGCCTACTCCGCAGGACCCAATATAGTCTGCTTCAAAGGAGTTGAGCTACTTTGAGGTATTTTTCCCTATCAACCCGTCTGCCCCACCGTTCAGCAGACTCCGGTCTGCTCCATGTTCTCTTGCTACATAAATTCAGTATCTCCAAATGGTAAACTCAATTACTCAATGGGAAGGGATGTGTTCCCAGGCTGCGGGACAGGAAGATGGTGGCATTGCAACAACATTTCATGCTGAACTGGCTCCAAGGTGACATACTTAACAAATGAAGGTCAAAATCGAGCCAGCCCTTTGTGGCGGTCGGTCCCCAGTCCACTTCTTGAGCCAGTCAGGTCTGCAGTATTTCAAGGCTTTGATGATGACAGCGCCTTTTACATCAGGAGGACATCCCAGATAGTATCGCAGAGTGCCTCACATTGACATAGTCTGACAACAATCCAGGCAGATGGAAGGGAGGTGTACGGTCAAAAAGGCAAGGATATCTGGAGTCCCCAAGCCTCTTGCCAACCTGTGCCTGATACTTTCCAGAAGTAGGTAAGCAGGATGTCCCGCCAGAGAGTGTGCATTCCATTCCAACAATCTATCTCTGGCATTTCCACATGCAGATGGGATGTATGGAATTCTCGGTTTGGTTTAGATACTTTGAAGCATGGTGATGAATTTACGCATGTGTCAGACATTCAGCTGACTACCCCCACCCATCCCATATTTAAAAAAAATTAGTGGTTCAGCACAGCGCTGTAGTCATTAGTGTACAGACACAAATAACTACCCTCAGCAAGCGTAAATCAAATAGGTTTGAGGAAATCCTCAACAACTATGAAAAAAAGCTTCAGTAACCATCACAAAATGTAACCAGAGCAAGCAGCCCAGCCTCCAATACTCTATCAGGCGCAGGAGGCCAGCCACAGTTTAGACAACTTACGTTTTTGAGAAATTCTTCCGCGACAATGCGAGCTCTGGCATTCACAGAGAGTTTCATCTCACTGACTTCTTTATCAATCTCCTCCATAAAGTGGATTACAAAGTCCACCAGTTTGTGTTTGTACATTTGCTCAGTGTGGAAGTTGGTGATGAGGAAACTGATGTCATAGCCCTGGCAGAGAGTGGAGGAAACAGGAAGTCAGTGGTGAGTGACAAACTGTCCCAATATACAATTTTAGCCTGATCAGCCTCACGCCCCTGACACCCACCCCCACCGCATCTAATATGGAGTAGCAATGCACAATTTTTGAAGTGACATCAGCAAGAGTACACGAGTGAAGGGGATACTCAGGAAGTGATGATTTTATAGGAAGTGGGACACAGGATCATAGTTCTAAGCGCCCAACACAGTACTGCATGGTCTGGTGCACTCTGTACCTCCTAAATAGATAGAGAACTATGTATGGTAGGAGGCTGGGTGTGGGAGCAGGGAAGGCAAAGCACGGTGCAAGAAGCTGTGGCACAGGAAGCTAAGAGAGTAAATCTCAAATGTAAAATGCAGAGGCTCGTTACCTCAACTGCTTTCCTCCTCAGAATGAAGAAGTTCTCTGCTCTCATCATCATGAACCTCATAAACTTATGGCATAAAATCTTCTCAATCTCGTCCGCCTGCAAATTACAAAAACATCACAAATAGGGACCCGTGAAGTGGCCGGTGGCTTGTCTCAGCACGTGTGAGCAGCTGGGTGAGCAAGAGTTCTGGCAAAAGGGATAAGGGGTTAAGACGGCAGGATCTTAAATTGTAACTAGCAGCATGGAATGAAGAAAGGAAAAACAATCTCTAAGAGGGTTATCAGAATATGGACTGATTTACCTGTGAGAATTTATAAGAGAAATATAGATGAGTGTGATTAAAGGAAAGAGTAGGGCATTAGGATTCAATGGAGCAACAACAACCGGATTACACTTGTTTCACGCTTTTCACAGCAGCAAACTCCAGTCATAATACAACAGCAATAACCTACACAGCAGAATACTGACCTGCTTGATTGCAATGCTGACCCGCACAGAGTTTATTGAGCCCTCGATCAGAACTTTCTCCTTTTCATTCCTACTGATGATCACAGGCTGTAAGAGTAACTCTTTACTGCTCCTGGTAATGGACAAGGAGGTCAGTTACACAGTAAGCAGAAGGCATCACTACGCGCTCACAGATGAATGTGGGCTAACAATCTCTAGGCTCTCGAGAGCACAGACTTGTGTGTTTGTGTTGTGCTCATTGTTCACATAACGCAATGAGACTCCACAGCCAGATATCAGCAGGTCAGGCGGAGAATACTTAGATTCTTATCTGAGCTCAGTCACTCATTGCTCAAGAGACCTCATGACGAGACCTTAAGCTGCAGGTGCTAGTCAGTCTCTGTCATGGTATGTTGAGGTACCATCGTCTCCTCCACCTCTGTGTAAAGAACCTTCACCAAACAAAGCTCCCAGGGGCTGGGTGACCAAGGCACCCAGCATTATTCCAGAGTACCCTCAATCCAATTTTCCCACTAGTTTCAACCTGTTTTTACAATGAGCCACATCTTAATAATTCAGTTCTGACGAAGGGTCGTGGACCTGAAACGTTGACTTATTTTTCCTTTCTCCATAGATGCTGCCTGACCTCCTGAGTGTTCCCAGCGACTTCTGTTTTTGTTTCTTAACAATTCTCCTGTTGTCTGTTGCGTATCCTAGTGCATCGTCACTGATTACAGACAAGATCCACAATGCAACGAGGTCCCAATACCCCCTCCCCTTCGCCATGCCCATGTGCCAGTCTCTCACCTGACCTCCACCTCTGGCTTGTTGTGCCGCTCCACCACCTGTGAGGAAAAGTTCTCCAGGCAGAGCGCCGCCTGCAGCGTAGCACGGACTGCGTTCAGGTAGGGACGCAATGTGGCCGTCTGCAGGAACAGCAAAAGGTGCAAATGTCACACTATTGTCGGTGTAGAGCACACAGAGCTGGTGACTAGAGCCTCCCCACTATGTAAAGTGCTGAAAGGCAATCCTCTTGCACTCCCCCCTCGCACATGTTCAACTTCCTCCACAATATCTCTCGACCCTGGCTTAACAACATTCCCAGTGCAGTGAATGGCTTGATCATCTCAATCTCCTACCTGAAGACCGGCAGAGAAATTGGAACAGGAATTACAAACAACACAAGTCTGACAAGCCAGCCAGAGCGCACCCCCCTCCGCCCCACCTATGGACATCATCAACCTCTTTCTGTCCACTGGCAATTCCCACCCCCATCAAAACAACTGTCATTACCTCCTTCGGCAAAAAAAACTACCCTTGACCCTTCCCTGCTCACTAACAACTGTCCCATCTCCAACCTGCCTTTCCTCTCCAAGGTACTGGAATTAATTGCTTCTCGGCTCCACTCTTTCCTTTCCCTGCACAAACCTTTCCAATCTCCGTATCGCTCACAGTACTGAAATTACCCTGGTCAAAGTCAAAAACAACATTCTCTCCATCTATGCCTGGGGCTCTGTCTCCTTCTTCTGACCTCACTGTTGCCTACAACACTGTTGATCACTCTGTCCTTCTCCTCCTCCTCTCCTCTCAGCTCCATCTTCACGGTTTTGTCTTTTCCTGGTTTCACTCTGACCCTGTCCCAATTTCTCCACTTCATATCTGCCACCACCCCACAACAGCTCACTATTCTCAGTCCCCTCCTCTTTAATATCCACATGCTTCTGCTCAGAGATGTCATCCGCAGGCATGGGGTTGACTTCCACATGTAGGCAGATGACACCCAACTCTCTCTCTCTTCCTCAATCCTTGAGTCCAGGAGCACCGCCGTCCTGATCAATTGTCTGACAGACATCAAGTCCTGGATGAGAGTTAACTTTCTCCAGCTGAACGTTGACAACACCAAATCCTCCTGCTTGGCTCCTGTCAGCGCCTCCATACCTCAGGCCGTGATATCAAATCAACTCAAGATGCTCGCACATGTTCAAATCCCTTCACTCTCTGGCACCTCAATCCACCATCTGACACCTCTGCTCAACTGGCACAGGCCTTATCAACTCTGCCCCACCCTCAGAGGTTGCGCTTTCAGCCACTATGCCCCGAAACTCTGGAACACTCTCTCTCAATCCCACCGCCTTGCAAACACTCTCCCCTTTTTCGAATCCCAACCGAAACCCTTCCTCTTTGACCGTCAAAGCGTGACAAAACTGCCGTGGTCAAAGTCAACTAACCCTAACCCTCTCCATTTGTGACCGGGGCTCTCTGCCTCCTCGTCCTTGACCACTGTCGCTACCTTCGGCCACGTTGACCGCGGCTCTGCCCCGTCTTGGTTTTCACTCTGACCCGTGTCCCAAACCTCTCCCCTTTTACATCGGCCATTGCTCCTCGCGCCCCTGCACTGTGCTCACACTCAGGAGCTGTGTTCACACTCGGTGCCATCAAACACAAGCTCTGTCCAGCGGGGAGATGAGGCCTGGGTCTGGGGATCACCACACAGGCCCGCCCGCCCACACCCACAGCTGAGGAGAGATAGGGGCGGGGGGGGAGGGGGAGGGGGGGGTGACAATGGCACTCCGAGTACGGGGAGCGCCTACCCCGCCCTAGGCCCGGGCCTGAAGCAGGAACCTGGGTCCCGCCGACAGCCCGGGGCGCGGCTCCTCACCATCTCTGTGTCCCTGGCTGCTCTGTGTCTGTCTCTAGGGCGGAGGCGGAAGCGGAAGTGAGTGCGCGCGCTCCCGGGTTGAGGCGCGCTCCTCGCCGTGCGCGCCACCGCTGCGGCCTGGTGTGTGTGTGTGTCCAGGCGGAGCCTTTGGTAACCGGCCGTCACTCGTAACTGAGCGCGCTGCTTCCCCGCGGTGAGGCGGGGGGGGGGGGGGGCCCGGGGGAGGAGGGCGGGGGGTCCCGAGGCCCCCCCAGGGATTGCTGCTCACAAATAGTAATAAATCATCTTACATTTGATATCTATATTTTATATATTTTACAATTGGATATTTGATATGTCCCCCCCCCCCCCTCCCCCCCTCCCCCCCCAGCCCACAGCGCCGCCGCACAAACTGTCTGTGACAACAACAACTTGTGTTTTAAGTGTCGCCTCTCACGCAGGGCAGCGAGCCAGAGTGCTGTAAGGTGTAGTGACTGTTGACGCTTGCAGACACACACACGGAGAGGAGGAGGAGGGCACAGGGTTTCTGGCTGTGTCTGCAGGAATCCGTGTCGGCTGTGCACAGGGGCATTTAAGAGCAAAGCATTGGCAACTGACACACATCCCAAGAGATCTGGCTTCAGGTGGGATTGAGATGTCCAGTCTAAAACTGGAACTGTCTCCCTCTATCCCTCCAGTGTTGTCTCTCCTTCCCCATCTTTAGGTTAACCCTGAAGACCTTAACTCTTCAACCGTGCCTACGTCACCTCCTCCCAGCTCTGCGTTGTGTCTGCCACTGTCAAGCATTCTGGCACGCTACCATGTATGAAGTGTGCTGTACAAATGCAAGTTGTTGTCCAAGATCTTGTTTTAGGTGCGATTGAAGGAGCGTCTCAGACGTCTTACTGTTTCTTTCAATCCCACCTAAAGCCACGCGTGGACTGTTCGCTGTGAGGACAGTTAGCAATTGCACCCTGTCTGACCTTTTACCTCTGGTGCGTTTGGCAGGTTTGGGAAGGAAGGATCCAGGCTGTAACGATGAGCGAGCTGAAAGACTGCCCGCTGCAGTTTCATGACTTTAAACCCGTGGATCATGTGAAGATGTGCCCCCGATATGCTGCCGTGCTGTCTCGCTCGGAGGACGATGGCATTGGGATTGAGGAGCTGGACACACTGCAGCTGGAGCTGGAGACACTGCTGTCCTCAGCAAGTCGGAGACTCCGCATCCTAGAGGCAGAGACGCAGGTACAAACGGGCACTGTTGTCTTAGCCAGAACAGGTACTCGCAGCAAGCTACTACCTCACTGATTGACACTATCTTTTTTGGTGTATCCTTACATTTGATATCCCACCAATTACAATGTGGATTTCCTATCAGTTGTACTGACTATTTATATTAGAGGCTATTTTCACACAAATTTCCACAATCAGCTACTTAGAGAACTACTAATTTACCTGGTGGATTACTGGGTAGGCCACTCCCTTCTCTTTTTATTACTACAGTCTGCTCCATTCTCTTGATTTGGGGCTGACTTGCTATGTACCCAGCAGTGTGATTATCTGCTGTGCCATTTTCAGCCATTGCTTGTAATCTTTTTAGTCAGCCTGGTTCAGTAGCACTCTTGTCTCTGATTCTAAAGGTTGAAAATTCACATTATCCATGCTGAAAACTCCAGCCTCCAGTGTTGGAGGAGGTGCTAGCCTTCGGATGAGACAGTAAAACTGAAGTCTAGATGTTCAGTGGATATTGAAGATCCAAGGAATCATAGAATTATACAGCACAGAAGGAAATCATTCATCCCAGCGTATCCATGCAGGCTCTTTGAAAGGAGCTGCCCAAATCAATCCCACTTCCCCTGCTCTCTCCCCAAATAATTATCTACTTCTCTCTTAAAAGCATCTTTTGGCATCCTCCCGAAGTGAAAGGCACAATGCAAATGTATTTTGTTGTTGTTGTTATCAAATGGCTTCCACCCCCCTTTCAGGCAGTGCATTCCAGATCTGAACAACTCGCTGGGTGAAAACATTTCTGCTCACCTCCCCTCTGTTTCTTTTAACAACTGTTTCAAATCTAAGTCTCCTGATAATCACCAGTGAGGTATCCCTCCTTACTATCTGTTCCCCAAACAGTGGAAAGAACCTTTCAATGTCCTCTCAAAACCTTTGTTAATTGTGAAGATTTATTTCCTTTTGAGGACTTTCAAGTCTATTTATTTCAGATCCTCACAGACTGGCAGGATAAAAAGGGAGACAAGCGGTTACTAAAATTTGGGAAGGAGCAGGAGCACGGACCACCACAGAAACACGGCAAACCCAAGAAGCAGAAAATGGATGGGAAAGGCAGCCACGGGAGCGGTCCTGGACCTGGCCGGCCCAAATCCAAAAACCTGCAGTCTAAAATCCAGGAGTATGAATTCACAGATGATCCTTTGGATGTTCCCAGGATCCCAAAGAATGATGCCCCAAACAGGTAGGGTTTGTGCTCTGTACATGCGTTCTCTATGTCAGTAACTTTGTGCCCAGCTGATAGATTTACTATAATACAAATCTACATTTATACAGTGGCTTTCACATTGGGAGGATGTGAAAGACCAAAACACTTCAAAGGATACTCCTATGTGTACGAGCCTCAACAGCGAGTGTCTATCTCACTCCGCTTTGCAGCGCTTTACAGAGATCACAAGACTGAGCCAGCCCATTTGATATGATGCTTGCAGAATCCCCACCCTTGGGGATTGGTAGTATAAGAGCAACAACAACTTGCATTTAGATGATGCTGTTCAAGAGGGGTAGCAGTTGAGAGCACTGAATAACGGCGAAGTGTTAACACTGAGCAGGAGAAAGGGGAGGTGACCGAAGGCCAGATCAAATCTGAAGATGGAAAGCAGTAAGGCGGAGGGATTGAGACAAGAGTTGCAGAGGGTCAGGGTGCAGTAATCAGAATGGGAAACCCTGGTGAATTTTGCCTCCGAGCCCAAGCTACGTGAACGGTCCAAACTGAGATCAGCTAAAATTTGTTTGCAGGTTTTGGGCTTCGGTGGAGCCATATTGTGCTGACATCACGAATGAGGAGATCCGTGTCCTGGAGGAGCTGCTGAAACCGCCTGAGGATGAAGCAGATTATTACAAGGTAACAGTAATCTGAAAGTGTGACATGTATTGGACATTACGAACCAGATTGCACATCATCCTTCACCACACCTCTGTAACATCCTGTATTAATGGAGAGTCCAAGCTGTAACCTAACCAACACCCTGTGAATCCTATAACCTGCTTACCCCAGTATAAAACTGCCAGACTCTGTTCTTGATAACTTTCTGCCCATGCCGTCCCACTTTCAGTGATGCGTGAATTTGTCCTCTCAGATTTCTCTGCTCCTCCACTACCTTGAGTGTTTTACTTTAAGTCTACACACTGCAGCAACTCGCAATTATCACATTAAAGTGGTCTGCCTGTCCCTCTAGTCTCTGTGTTCTGAAGTCACGGACAATTGTTTTTCACAATTTGCTCATTCTCCCAAAGTAGCAACAAGTTCTATTCCACTGTAACTAATTATGAAGTGCACAATGGGAAACTAGGTATTGTACAGAGATTAGTAAGAAAGAACTTGGAATTTTTATAGCAACTTATTTTTTTGAAATGTCACAGTGAGCTTTTCAGTAATTACTGTGAAGTGCAGTGATTGTTTTAAAGCTATTTTGCACGTTTTTGCAATGTTTCATTTCCATTGTGTCACCTTTAGCATCATATTTAATGCCTCATCTGAAGGTTGACACCACTGACAGTACAGCACTCCTCAGAATTACACTGGAGTGAGCCTGGCTGTGAGCTCAAGCCAACGTCAAACCTCTTGAGAGTTCAACCAACTGGGCCGAGGTGTCTCCTGTTGGTGCAGGGAAATTGGGCAGCGGAAGATTGATGCTGGGTGACTGAGGGCAGGACTGGGCACTAGTATGTGAGTTGTCTCCAGTCAGTTACTGTTCACAGATTTCCTTCTGGTCAGATCCCGCCACTGGGGAAGCATTACTCTCAGCGCTGGGCGCAGGAGGACCTGCAGGACGAGCAGAAGGAGGGATCACGTGCGGCGACTGCTGACAAGAAGAAAGGCATGCTGGGAACTTTAGCTGAACTGGACTCTAAAGGTATTGGGCAGCAGGGTGTGGGGTGGGTGGGGTAATGATTCAAAAATGATTCTCGTTGGGGTATCTGCTGGTGTCTAACCAGCTGAAGTCACATAGCTTGAGTACACTGTACCTCTCATTGTCCAGCTGGGACCATCGTTAGTGACTTACAGGTTAACAGGAGCTGAGTTGGAGGATGTCCTGCCCCCGGTCCTGGGCTCCCGTCAAGGTCCTGTTGATGAGCCGGGCCCTGCAATAACTGGATTAACTGAGATATTACCAAACACATCACTTTAGGGACCTCTAAGAGACCTTTGCTTACCTCTTCCTCCACTCACCTCTTTGGCCCGAGGAACATGTAACATTGGAGATACCATGCAGGATACACTATATTTAAGGGGCTATTTGATGGCTTGATTGATTTCAGCTGTAACTGGCCTATGTCCTGGCACCACGGTACCCTATCCTCACAGCGTGGTTTGGGCCTTGCTCAGCCTGCAGTGAGGCCCTGTGTGTGTGTGTGTGTGTGTGTGTATACAGTGAGGCCCTGTGTCTGTATCTCTCTTGCCATTCCCTCTTCAAACCCCTACAATCCGGTTTCCGTGCTGCCCATAGTACAGAGACAGTCCTGGTCAAAGTCTCTAACGACATTTTAAACATTGTGATCAGGGCTCTCTCTGCCTCCTTGACCTCTCTGTTGCTTTTGACATTGTCGACCACTCTATCCTCCTACACTGCCTCTCCTTCCAGCTCAATCTTCAGGAACCTGCCCTTACCTCTCCACTTTGTCGCCACCAATAGTTTCTCCTCCAGCCCCTGCACTGTCATGTGTGGCGTTCCCCAGGGCTTTGTCCTTGGCCCCTTACTTTTCAATATCTACATGCTCCTCCTTTGCGAAATTATCCACAAGCGTGGGGTCAACTTCCACATGTGTGCGGATGACAACAACTCTATCTTTCTGCCTCTAACCTCAAGTCCAGGACCACTACTGTCCTGACAGACTGCCTATCAGACATCAAGTCCTGGATGAGAGCTAACTTTCTACAGTTGAATGTCAATAAAACTGAGGCCCTCCTGATTGGCTCGCGCTAGCGCCTTCACACATCAAGCACTGGCAGCATCAGCCTCCATGGTTGCTCACTCCACCTCAACAAGCCAGTCAAGAACCTTGGTATCTTGTTCGATCCTCAACTGTCTTTCCTCCCCCACATCCAAGCCATGACCCGCTCTGCCTTCCCTCACCTCCGCAACAGTGCCTGACTCCGCCACTACCCTCAGGCCCTCAGGCAGCAGAAACCCTCATTCATGCCTTCAACACCCTGCTTGTTGGCCTTCCCAATTCCTCCCTCCATAGGCTGCAGATAATCCAGCACTCTCAACCACTCCAAGCTCTGTGACTCCATCTGCCCCATTCCCATCTGACTCCGATCACCCAGAGGATTCAATTCAAGATCCTGGTCCTCACATTCAAAGCTCTCCATAGCCCCACCCCACACTAATTCTGCAACCTCGTCCTCTGTGTGTGTGTGTTGGGGTGACACTTTGATTTTGTGTGTATGTGTATTCCTCCTGACAGACGTGGATGCATTGCTGAAGAAGGAGCAGCACGAGCAGCCTGAGGAAGGCTGCCCTTTCGGACCCCTCACCCAGCGATTACTCCAGGCTCTAGTAGAGGTGAGGCCTTCACACACTCAGCTCCTGGGTGCATCAAACCCTTGCCAATTCATCAATTCATTTACAGCCATATATTTGTGAATCTCATTGTACCAGGGACACATTGCCCAGATGTTGTTGTAGCTGCTGTTGCTGCACTTGTTCACTTGTTCACTTTATAGTTTTTTGTTTCTCTGCATTCCAGGAGAATATCATATCTCCGATGGAGGACTCGCCCATCCCAGAGCTCACTGGGAAAGAAACTGGGCCTGAGGGTGCTGGTACTTCCCCACGGAGTCAGAACAAATCCTTCAGGTGAGTGCCCGCTGTCTGCCCTTCTCTCTGCCCCTCTCTCTGTCCCTCTCTCTGCCCACCTCCTGACCTGCGGCTGTTTTATGCTGGTTTGCCTGTTGCAGTGCTCCTCACACAAAGTCTCTGGAAGCACGGATTAAGGAGGAGTTGATTGCTCAGGGGTTGCTGGACTCCGAGGACCGCCCAGCAGAGGACTCTGAAGATGAGGTTCTGGCGGAACTTCGCAAGCGTCAGGCAGAGCTGAAAGCACTCAGTGCGCACAATCGCGGAAAGAAACAGGAGCTGCTGAGGTAGTGTGACAGTGCCGGGCTCACTAACTTGCGCGTTACCCGTGTAACAGTGCAGAACAAGGGAGGAGGTTGTGGGGGAGGCGGGGTACTACATGCCTGGGATTACAACAACAAATTACATTTATAAAGCACCTTTCACGTCGGGAGGACGTCCCAAGGCGCTGCACAGGAGGCGTGTGACCCGAGCTGAGAGGGGAGTGTACGGGAAGGGGTGAAACACGAAGGGGAGGTAAAAAAGTTCGGGGTGGAACAAAAGGCACGGTCGAAGAGGAAAGTCTTCAAACCGGCCTTGAAAGAGGAAAGGGAAGAAACGAAACTGAGGGATTGAGGGATGGCATTCCATAGGGTGGGAGCGGAGAAACTGAAGGCCCGGCCTCCGATGGTGGGGCGGTTCGGGCGGGGGGCTTGGAGCAGGCCAAGTCCTGTTGAACGGAGGGTCCGGGTGGGCTTGTAGGGGGAGAGTAGATCGGTTAAGTAGGGCGGGGCTCAGAGGACGAGGATCTTGAACTCGATCCTCTGGAGGATGGGGAGCCAGACACATTGCTATGGTCACTGGGCGGGGGCTCTGGGGTTCTGCTACTCGGAGGTTGCCTATTGATAATGCCGACCTTGTTCTGATGCAGAGTTGGCAAAGAGGAGCTGAAGAGACAGGAGCTGCGACAGCGAGTGAGGATCGCGGACAATGAGGTCATGGACGCCTTCCGAAAGATCATGGCTGCCCGGCAAAAGAAACGCACGCCCACCAAGAAGGAGAAGGACCATGCGTGGAAAGCGCTGAAGGAGAGGGAAAGCATCCTGAAACTGCTGGACAGTTAAAGCTCAATTCTCCAAACCCCTGACAGCTGCTACCTTACATACATTAGTTCAATGTTTTTTTTCGTGATGTTGCCGGCGACACAGATGATGAACAGTGCCGCCTGAGCTCAGGGCTTTGGGCAGGTAGGTCACAGCCAGGCCTGGCCCCTGAGTGTCCGACCGCAGAGTGTTGAACTGTGTCTTATCACCATGTCTGGATGTGGCACCGTGAACGCAGTTCCGTGCCAGCGAGCTTGGTATGTGGGTAGCGTGTAGCTATGCCACCAGATCCGCGTGTGCCTCCTGTAAAGTGATGTTAACACTTCATAGTTTTTGAGAAATAAATGTTTTCTGTCAGTTAATCTCCTTGAATTAATTTCCTAGAAACTTATCAATGACAACCTGAGATACAATTTAAATTCAATATCTCCCCATCCCCGCCACCCCACCCCCAAACAGTTTGGAAACCACTGCCCTGCACAGTCCTGAGGCTCAGTGGTTAGTACACTCGCCTTACAAGCGAGAGACCTGGGTTCTAATTCCAGGCAGGGAAGGCGAAACCTTGGCCAAGTTTCCTTACTCCACACACCGAATAATAATCCCGCACAGCAGCGTCCCGGCAAACAGTCATGGGTTGAAATGGCCGATTTTATTATTGTGTGTTTTTTTGTGAGGGATTATCACTAAGCGTGTGGATGGAGTAAGGTTTCGCCCTGACCTGCCTGGATTCAAACACAGGTCTCACGTTTGTAAGGCGAGCGCTCAAAATATTGCTTACGCGGCCCGCAGACCTGTATCAAATAGGGATTCCGGTGGGTGGCAGCCCAAACCCCGCTGGTCTATTTTCCCCCTCAAGCTTTTAAACGATTCCCTTCTCCGTGGCTTGTCTTTACTGTAAAATCCTCATGCTAATGAAGAGTGGCAACTCCTCCTGTGTCCAGCCATCTCCCCACCTTCAGGTCTACACCAATCAAACACTAACTCAAGCAGCTCCGCCAAGGCCCGTCGGTCTCAGTCAAGACCTGGAGCAGATCAGCAGCTACTACGGCTCGTTGGTCTAGGGGTATGATTCTCGCTTTGGGTGCGAGAGGTCCCGGGTTCAAATCCCGGACGAGCCCTCGTTTTCTTTAACTTTAACCGTGGCCTGTCACCGCTTTTACTCCTCAGTCGCAGCTCCTGTGCTCAGCAAACTCTGCAAATAAAGCCACTCACTCGCTCCCGGGAATTCACTGTGTAAATTATCCACTGCGTTTATCAGCCAGTTTACAATATACATTTGTGGAACGTGTGGCTGGCTGCATTAGGCATAATTTAATTGAATATTAACATGTTATTAAACGAAATAATATTTAATTCAATAACATTTAATCCACCTGAGACTGGATGAATGTAAAAGTGAATATTATTATTACTTACCTGTATAACACTGTCTGCCCCGATCGAGGCCACCGGAGTGGAGTTACAGAATCCCTCTTTCTGTTTCTCCTGTAATTTCTCTGTAAATTTTCCTGATGTAAATGTCTCTGTTTCTCTGTGAGTTACAGTAAAAGTGGAGAATGAAAGCCCCGCGGGTAAAGGTAAATAAAACTGGGGCTCGTCCGGGATTTGAACCCGGGACCTCTCGCACCCAAAGCGAGAATCATACCCCTAGACCAACGAGCCACGATAAAAATGGTGTTGCGTGGATCTATATTAGACAGAAGCCAATGCGGTTCTCTGTCTTCGTTTCCCCGGTAACCCCGACACTCGGTGTGGGGGGAGGGGGGGGGGATCAAATAATTACAAATTAAAACCGGAGTTTGGAGTGAAGACCCCGGTAACCGCCGAGTTTCTGATGTTTTGCAGGTTTTAATGCCGGGTCACCGCTGGCTGTTGTTTTCTCCGTGTTTCCGGCGGGCGGCTTGTCTGGTTTTATTATTATTTTTCTAGTTTATTGTATAATCAAATGATTTGGGTTTAAGCTTTAGTTCTATTTAGTGAACCATGGTGACGGGTGGGTAATGTCTAATAAAAACTTGAGCACAAGCTGCCACTGTGGCTCGTTGGTCTAGGGGTATGATTCTCGCTTTGGGTGCGAGAGGTCCCGGGTTCAAATCCCGGACGAGCCCTACTTTTATTTACCTTTAATTGCTTTTTACTGTAACTCACAGAGAGACTACAATACTGGCATTCTTTTGTACACAACAAACAGTCCTCAAAAAACCCACCCATGGATAATAATGCAGGGATTATTATTAAGAATAATTACTAATAATGATTATTATTAATAATTATTATTATTAGTAATAATAACTGCCTTTTCTTGCTAAAGCTCTGGAGTGAGTTGTTACAAATTAATCTTACTCTCTCCTCCACACCCCGCAAGGATTATTACTACAACAACAACTTGGATTTATGTCTCCACACCAGGTGGCGTCTCAGAGCGCTTCACAATAATGGATCCCGGCGCCCAGTGTGTCTGCTCTCGTCAAACACCACCCAAAGTCCAATCCGAATTATTGCCTCTCCGTAGGTGATGCCGAGGCTCCAGAGAAGCAGTTGTCAGAGCAAGTTGTCGGGGGGGGGGGGGGGGGGGGGTGGGAAACAAGAGTTAATCTTCATGAAGCATTTGTCTTTAGAAAAGTTCTATTTGTTTTAGTTTGCTGTACAGTAGTGTGTGCAGTTACCTACTGTGTACACTGTCACTACCCTCACACTATATCCTGTGAAGAGCTTGGGAATTCCTCCTGATGTGAAACTCCCTGTGTTAAATGTAAGGATTATTATTTGATTGACAGATAGCCACATGGTCAAGTCACTGGATACAGTAGATCCAATGGTAACAGTGCCCATACACTGTGGCTGTGGGTATAGCTTTGAACTGTGACCGGTGAGCTGTAGTTTGATGAAATTTGTTCAGTGTCTGAGATTATGAGAGCAGGCAGGGGAGCCTGCATTCGATGCCAGGCCATAGATGGGTTTTCTTACTCCATGACTCAGTTTACCTAACAGTCAGTAGGAACCCAGTTGTTAGTTGATTGGCGGATCGTTTTTCTGGGGGGGGGGGGGGGGGGGGGGTAATAATGCCTTCCAAAAAGAAATGACAAATAATAATTTGTTCATTCAACCCATGACTGATACTACTGTACACAACTGGCAACCGTGTTTCGCCCACAAAATAGTCAGTTAGTGAATTGACTGCATATTTTGTGAAGTGCTTTGAGACATCTCGAAGATGTGATAAGGCACCATATCAAATGCAAGCATTATTATTGCTATTATTTTAATTGGGCAACAAAGTCCTATTAACTTTGCTCTAAGTTCTGTTGTTTTAAGCAGTTGTATGCAGAAGACTTTGATGAATACTTTGTGATGTTTACCCATGCACGATTCATTTGTTCATAATTGTCTGTTTATTTTTTCTTAATTATATTTGCCTTTGAAGAAATTGTGGCTGTACATTTAATAAAGATGAAACTGACTCTATGAACTGTGTGTATATTATTAGATATTTTTCAAACTATGGTGTAATGTTCAGGGCAAATGTGCAAACATTGATTGTTTCCCACTTGCTGGACGCTTCTTGGGAAGAAGCTACTG
Organism: Hydrolagus colliei; assembly: GCA_035084275.1. Classification (NCBI taxonomy): domain Eukaryota; kingdom Metazoa; phylum Chordata; class Chondrichthyes; order Chimaeriformes; family Chimaeridae; genus Hydrolagus; species Hydrolagus colliei. The sequence continues at coordinate 7,974,730 of CM068753.1, forward strand.
AACCAGCACAAAAACATTGGTAAACTCTTCACCGTCTGCTCCTAGCATTTCAGGGCAGAAATGTTGAACGATAAATGAAACACATCTGAATACAAGCAACATCTAAACCTTAGAAACATTCACAAACATTGAATATTAACTATGACTGACTAAAAGTAACAATAGCTACAGCTTCTCTCATCCGTAAAGTTCCCATTACACCTACACTTATCAACATGTAAAATTAACGGAAAAGATAAAGGATGGTAACAGGTATTACAATAATTGAACAACATTGAAATTTTGAAAGAAAATATATTTTATAATTTGATGAGTTGTACGTCTCACTTTTTTGAAAAAAGATTAAAATGTATGGATCTTAATCAGAATCATCACTGCTGTCAAATAATTTAATTTCAGTGAGGGTTTTGTTCTGTGATTTCATTTTAAGAGAAGGGGTTGGTGGCTGCTTACAGGTCACTGGAGTCAGAGTTAATGGGCTGAACCATGACTGAAATGTTTTCTGCAAGCAGCTCTCTTGAGAAGGGTGAGCTGAGCACAGAGACAGCTTTTTCTTTTCTGCTTTATGAATCTCATTCCCTCTATGCCGTGAGTAATTTTGACTCTTCCAATTTCTCACACACAGACTTTCATATGGCTCTCTTTGTCTTTCACAAGCATTGGTATTGGTAAAGACTTTCTTACTCATAAGTGTTTGTTTCCGTCTGATAGTCTTACTCTTTAATTTATCTAAATTAGGCGTTGCATTGCCAATAGCCACCTTTGGTTTACCCGCCACTCCGAATTGTCTGTCTTTAATTACTCTGTTTGTTACGTACAGTTTTCTTTTAATGTGACCTCTAATTTTCATCTTGGCACACCTATTAGCATCGCCTTCCCCTGTATCATTATCCTTCACAGCCAAATTTTGAACAAATGGATATCTTACACTGTAGTGTACAGGAGCCCACTTGGTTTCTTTGTCACAGTGAGAGATTGCCTGAATCTGTTTGAATGTATTGAGAGTGTGGGGAGATCTGTCCATTAGACCAGGCTGATGCTGAGCCAGTCTGACGTCACCTTGAGAAAATAACTCATTTGGCAAAAGCTCTCTGTGAGGACACCGAGAGAACGAGGCACTGCCAGGACACTGTATGCTGCTGTTATTTGGTTGTGCTCCTGCAGAACAGGAAACACTTCTAAAGGATGCAGCTGGAGTATCATTTTCAATTATGGAAGAAGCACGTGGCTCCATCTTGCCAGGTGAAGGCTGGTAAATATTCACATGAATATTGTTATTATTTGGTATCGCTTCTGTAAGTAAAGCAATGTTTTCATGAAGGTGAAGACTGTCTGTTTGTGCTGGTTGTGGCTGGAATGATGCTCTGCAAACCCTTCTACTTTCATAATAAGCCTTCTTCTTACCAATGACATAGAATTCTTCATTTACACTGGGTGATGTCTGTGTTATATTGTTCTGGACCTGGATGATGGGTCTGAGAGTTGTCCTCAGTTTATGGAGTTCAGATAGGATTTCTGTGAACTGAAAATGATCTTCCAACCAACTGAGCTGTTCACATGTTTTCTGGTTGTGTTGACACTGTGAATGCTTGATCCCATCCAGACATTCTTGCATTAACTGTAGTTGAGCTCTTAGATCACTCAGCTCCATTTCCTTCTGTCAAAAAAAAAGTAAACCCATGTTAATGGAACCACACTCCTTATAATTGCATTACAATGAAACATAATAGCATGAAGGCTTGCATACATGCTGCTTATAGTTAATATCAATTTTACTTGTATAATCTGTACGAAACGATGCTGTACCAATCACAAAGATTATTATTACGTTTCTCTTTAGTGACACCATTTATAGATATGGAGATGCTGTATAGAGATGGGGAGCATGAACGCTGGACAGTCATGCCAATGCCCTAGTAACACGCTGCTTTCTGGGTGGGATCGATAAATCTGTGCTCTCGCATTGGGAAATCACTCCCATTTGCTTGGTGTCAAGCTGCCAGAGCATTGTTGAGCTCGTTGACTAGTTTGGTGAGTGTGTTGGCTCTAGTGGCTCATGTGCTGGATGATGCTATCTGAAAAGTGCCCTTTGGGAACAACTAAATCAACACAGAAACCGAGGTGTTCTATCAACACCATCATTCAATATCAACACGCTAATAATTACTGTAATTACTCACAGCTTCGAGTCTTCTCTCCATTTGTAAAACCTGGTTGCTGCTGCTTTTAGCTTCCAAAGCACTTACTATTGATTCATACTGGGTGTTTATATTCTCTTGCACTTCAATAAAGAGAACAAAATAGGAATCACAACTCTACAGAAGTTCCATTAGGCATAACCGTTCAGTTGGGAGTTTGTGTTGAGTTACTGAGAACCCCCAACTGTGTAGAAAAATAATCATTGTGGGTCACTGAAAGGGACAATACACTGGGAAAATCAGTAAATACCACTGAAGCAGATGAAACAGAAAATTTCTGCACACAAGCGTATGATTTAGCTCAATATGTCTTTGCAGTTGCTAGCTGTTTTTATAAATGCTTTTTAAAAAATTAAACCCATGTTTCAGTTTAATATTCAGAATATTCTTCAATTGTTTTCACTGCTCAGTTGCAATAAGGTACATTATGAGCATTTCTATTGACCTAGCCTCAAAAGTCACTTGTGATGAATTCTGAAACTCTTGCCAACCTGCTCCTGTTACTCTTCAGAATTAGGTAAGTAGGATGTGTCTCTCGAGGGAGAGACTACTCATTCCTACTTCCATAAATATCTCAGGAATTTCCATGTATAGGTGAAATGCATGAAACTTGCAATTTGGTTGAGATAGTCTTTACCATGAAGATGGGTTTCTGCATCTGGCTGATCAAACCGCCCCCCCACGAATTTGAAGAGTCATTCAACAGCCCAAACTTACATGTTTTTGTAGTACTTTCTAGTCGCTGTAGAATTGCTCTGCTTTGCACTTCTGTCTTCTCTTCAAACTTATTAAACAAGTTCTTTATCTTTAAAAGCAAGGGAAAAAAAATCAATAGTCATGAATTACAGCTAATTCCATGTTATTGTCCAGCACTTGATAGATGCTGAGAATGATACCTGTAGAAGGGCATGTAATAAATCTGTCCTTTAAACTGAGATTTTAAACTGAGGTCCCCTCTGTTCCTGTGCAGGTGGTTGTTGAAAGTCCCAGGACACTATATGGAAAGAGAAGGGGATTTGGCGTCCTGGCCAACAATTCCACCCGTTCCCTCCCCTCCACACCCCCAACTAAAATTAGTCATTCACTTTATTGTGTGCAAATTGGAGTAGGATGTAAGCTGGATGGAAGTAGGGAGGTGCCAGGGTCTGAAATTATTTGAACACCAATGTGAGGATCTTTAAATCACTTTGTCCTGCAATTCCAATGCTGTGTCAATTCTATTTTAAAGTCAGATACAACGCACTAAATCTGAATCTACACCTCCATTTCACTCCCCTCCCAATGTCTACAAATCCTACCTTAAAACCTACCTCTTCAACTGTACCTATGCTCTCCTACCCCCACCCACCCACCCCACCACCACCATGCTCAGTCAGCATCCAACCATGTCTTCGTAAAGGGCTCTGATATATTTCACAAATGTAAATTATTGTTAATTGTCCCAATCCACACTGCTCTAATAGCCTGAGAAAACATTTCATACCCTGGCAAGCCTCTGGAAGAAAACGTTCTTCTGAACCTCAGAATCTTGAATACATTTCTATTGTCCTCGTGTCCCCTACCAGCACAAAATATGTTTTATGAATAATTCTCCCAAACTCTTTTCTATCTTATATCACCTTTCTATGTTCAATTTTCTATGTTACCACAAGAAGTATCCCAAGGTCTCCTCATTGGCCTTTGATATCCTATATTATTCTTGTGTACATGCTGCACCTTCTCCATAGCCATTGTATGGCTCCCCAAACTGCATATAATACTCTAGCTGTTATCTAATCAATGTCCTATATAAATTCATCTCCTTAATTTCATATTCAATGGCCCTGTATATAAAACCCAGGATCCTGATTTCTCTTTTCCAACTTTAATTCCACGTATATAATTCTTCTTAACAATAAACCTTGCATTTCATAAAGTGCCTCATCACATCAATGAGATGTCTCAAAGAGCTTCACAGAATATATTGTAAAGTGAATTGACTGTGTATTTTGATGTACAAAATGTGGCAGAAAATTGTGCACATCAGTGTCCCACAAAAAGTCGTGGATTAATTTTATTCTTGCCCTGAAATCCTCATTTCACCCACTTACTAAAATGTACTAAAAATGTTTGATACTATTTTCACAAATCTACCCACTCAGCTAACCTATCAAAATGCGTTCATGCCCAACTTCCACTGAGCACCCACACCAGTCACAGGATAGGGCGAAAGGCCTCTGTAATGACATCTTGTGACATCAAGATGACATCTTATGGGACAAGCTACCCAATATACTTACAAGAATTTCTGGAATGTGACTATTTACGTGTTTAGCAGAGTAAGCAAGTTTAGCAAGTAACGCGGAGACCCTGATTAACATTTTGCATGGAAGGCAGCTGGGATATTGACAACATAGGAGCTTATGTAGTTGTGACTCGTTAAACTAGGGTCCTTACCGTACTTGACATGAATTATGTGGTAGACCTCTGTGATGCGATAAACCATAATAAAAACACCAGGACTTTCATTCATTATGCAAGTCTAAAATTACTTGTAACCAGCACCATCTCGAGGCATTTCAATATGATAAAGTACTAAGTCAAATGCACATATTGATTTTAGCAATGTAGTAGTAACGCAGTAAGAATCAATATTACAAACTGGTTGATAAGAAAACGTTTACAATTATAATAAATGATTCAGTTAAAAGTATATCTACCCCTTCCATGTGATGCTGGAGAATAGAAATCCAGTTACTGAAGATGTCACTAAAACAAAAGGAAAAATGTGTACAGTATAATCAAACAAATTATCCGAAAGATGCTAAACCCAAAACACTTTCCTACAATAATTACCTTTCGTCTCTGTCCTGTACTTTTTTCCTGATAGTTTGAAACTGTGCAAGAATGCTTTTTGGTTTGACTGCAGAGAACTGAGGCCCCGAGCCAGCTTTACTTTGTGCACCAAACAAATATGGTTTTGCTTGGTATTTTTCAACAAACTTCAACTCTGTCTGTAAAGCAACACAAACAAAAACATTCAGATTTCCATTTCTCTCTGTTCCTTCACCCCCTTAAGATTGTACTATCTAGGATTTTAGCCTATATTTCCTCTCCTCATTCTTCCTCCCAAAATGCATTGCTTTGCATTTATACACATTAAACTACATCTGCCATGTGTCTGCCCATTTTACCAGTCTGACTATATCCTCTTGCAGTCAGTCTGCTACTATCCTCCTCATTGTTTACTAATTTTGCCATCTTTATATCATCTCCAAACTTGGAAATTATATTCCCTATACCCAAGTCCAGGGCATTTATGTAGACCCAAAACATCAGTGGGCCCAATACCGACCCTGGGGGACACAACTGCACACAATCCCCCAGTCGAAAAACAACCGTTCACCATCACTCTCTACTTTCTGTCTCCCAGCCAGTTTTGTATCCATGCTGCCACAGTCCCCTTAACACTGTCACTATTTTGCTTATGTGCTTCATTTTGCTTCATCAAAGAACTCTATCAGGTTTGTTAGACATGATTTGCCTCTAACAAATCCATGTCGGCTGTCCTTTACTAACCCATATTTTTAAAAGTGAAAATTTATGTTGTCCCGGATTATAGTCTCTAGACATTTGCCCACTACTGGTTAGGTTAATTGGCCTGTAGTTCCCGGGTTTATCCTTCTGCCCCATTTTGTACAGATGAGTAGCATTAGCTACTATAGTGACCAGAGCTGTACATAGTACTCTAAGTATGGTCTCATCAATGATTTATACGGTGGCAGGATGATCACACTCTTTAGCTTGCTGTTGATAGTTTGATTTGCTCCCTAATAGAGTATACTCCTGATAACTCGATCCTGGCTGCTGTCAATATCCTGGCTGCATTTATTGATGTACTAACTTGCCACTCCTTTAACGCGTCACTGAGCCCTTTTCCTTTGGAGTGATGAGCTATCAGAAGTTTACTGTAACTTATAGTTTGATTGCATATAAATCAGATGAGCACAAGTTCAGATGGTTTAGGAACCTTACCTCACTGGGCTGGGAATTCTGCTGAGAATTTTTCAGCATTCTAGATGTAGAGCCAAAATCCTGTGACTCTAAATTCTCAGGGAGGAACTGTGATCCAAAGAGGAACTGAGAATCAGTCAGGCTGGAATAGTCACTGGGAGCACTATCCCGAGGAAACATTTTAGCCGTTCTGTATAAAAAAACATGGAAAATATTATATAGATGATAAGAGATGAATGGCAATGAATTGCAATCAAGATGAGCCGATGAGTCTAAGGATGCCATTGATGAAAGGCGCTATATAAATGTAAATTTATATAGTACTGCAAGTAAAGAGGCAAAACACTTTCTAATTGCTGCTTACCCAGGTCCTATGGGGATACTCAGCATCTCTTTAACATTCCAAACGTTGGAGTTCATCTCTGCTCCTATTATATACTGAAGTGATAAAACATATTATTTCAGCTAATCATGGTACTGGAATCATAGAATCTTACAGCACAAAAGGTGGCCATTTGGCCCATCAAGTCTCTGTCGGCTCTTTGAAAAGAGCTATTCAAAGTCAAGCCCACTCCCCATTTTTCTCCCCATAATCCCACAAACCCATCCTCCCCAAATAACCATGCATCTTAAATCTACCATATTATTTTTTGAGGAATAACATGTGCTCAAGTGATTTAAATATAATAACACACAAGGGTTAGGAAGAACACAATAAACCTGTTTCACAATAAAAAGCGTACAATATCACAAATGTCACACCTCAAAAGTGTTTAATCCACTTGAAGCACATTCTAGGTGACGTAGAACAAAGTTTAAGCAGAGGATAGATTTAATTTGACGGCACAGTAATTTGTTGCAGTATCATGGCAGACACACACTAAATCAGGTCATCACAACTGAAGAGCTATTTGCCTATTTTTAGGACTTCAGTAGATGAGGTTTGAAGCAATCCTAAACAAGTAATTATATAGCACGTGACTGATTTCAAATCATTTTCAGCTCCATCAGGTAAATAGCAATTAAGTGGGGTGTCCTTGGAGGTGAACTAGTTCCAAGGTGACATGCCTGGCAACGGAATGTCAGAATTGAGCCAGCCCTCTTTGGTGGTCTCAGTAGTCCAGTATTGAGCTGGATGGGTCTGCAGCGTATCTGATGATAACACAGTTAGCTCATCGGTAGGACCTGGAAGGCAGATTAATCACTGTGAGCAGGGAATCCTTCCACTCCCAGCTTCTGTTAACCCAACAAGCCAAAGCCCTAATGAGTAGGATGTTCTTGCTCCAGGAAAACAAAAAATGATGGTAACCCTAGCATTTGATACAACGCTTTATCATGCCTTTGAGACATCTCAAAGCACTTCACAGAATATACTGTAAACTTAATTGAGTGTACATTTTGTGGGCAAAATGCGGCAGCCAATAATGCACAGCAGTGTCCCACAAACAGTTGAACAAATGAGTGAACAATTAATTACATTTTTTAAACAAAATTATTACCCCCCAGAATGCAATCGTGTCCCAGATTTGCTCCTTGCTCTCTCGCCATTCCCTCTTCGAACTCCTCCAAACCAGCTTCCATGCTATCCGTAGCACGGAGACAGCCCTGGATAAAATCTGTGATGACATTTTAAATATCTGCAAATAGGGCTCTCTCAGCCTCCTTGTCCTACTCGACCTCTCTGCTGCCTTTGACGCTGTTGATCACCCCAACCTCCTAACCGCCTATCTTCCGAACTCAATCATCGTGGACCTGCCCTTACCTGGTTCGACTCTTACCTCTCTCACCATCTCCACTTTGTCGCCACCAATGGCTTCTCCTCCAGCCCCCGCACTGTCACCTGTGTCGTCTCCCAGGGCACTGTCCTTGGCCCCGTACTTTTCAATATCTACATGCTCCCGCTTGACATCATCCGCAGCCATGGAGTCAACTTCCACATGCATGCGGATGACACCCAACTCTACCTTTCTGCCTCTACTCTCGATTACAGTGCCACTGCTGTCCTGACAGACTGCCTGTCAGACATCAAGTCCTGGATGTGAGCGAACTTTCTACAGTTGAATGTCAATAAGACCAAGGCCTTCCTGATTGGCTCGCGGTAGCACCTCCGCACCTCAGACATTGGCAGCATCAACCTCCACAGTTGCACACTCCACCTCACCAAGCCAGTCAGGAACCTTGTATCTTGTTCGATCCTCAACTGCCTTTCCTTTCCCACATCCAAGCCATGACCCGCTCTGCCTACCCTCACCTCCGCAATATTGCCCAACTCCGCCACTACCTCACCCCTCAGGCTGGTGAAACCCTCATTCATACCTTCACCACATCCAGGCTAGTATACGCCAGCTCACTGCTTGTCGGCCTTCCCAATTCCTCCCTCCATAAGCTGCAGATCATCCAGACCTCTGCGGCTTGTGTCCTCCACCACTCCAAACACCGTGACCCCCTCATCTCCCCCATTCTCGCCCGATTCTATTGGCTCCCCCTCATCCATAGGATTCAATTGAAGATCCTGATCCTGACATTCAAAGCCCTCCGTGGCCTCCACTGAACTAAAAGAGCTGGAATGCTCATCTCTATACACAATGCACAGACCGAGGTGTCGCTGTCAAGCCGCCATATTGCGTAGTCCTCGAATACAATATACAGGTATACAGGGGGTGGGGGGGGAGGGGGGGAGAGGGGGAGGGGGGGGGGAGAGAGAGACGGGGTGAGGGGAGGGGGAGAGACAGGGGGAGAGGGAGGGGGAGAGGGGGGGGGAGAGAGAGAGGAAGAGGGGGGAGAGAGAGGGAATGTGATAATATACAGTATATATGATTAGACAGACAGGATTATAGAGATGGGGGGGATGGGGGATAAGGAAACTCGTCCAAGGTAGTTCAGTGGTGGCCTCGCCCTATCCACCTCTGCGGCCTCCGAACCTCCTACCAACCTGCCCGCCCCACTCTGCTCAGCAGGCTCCGGCCTGCTCCATGTCTCCGGCCTGCTCCATGTCTCCGACCCACCCGTCCCAACAACGGTGGGTCGGACGGTTCTCTCTGAGGTCATCCTTTACAAAACACTGCGACATATTTATTTCTACTTATTCTTATTTCTAATTGTTTTCTGGAACGGAAGCTGTGAATACTATTTTTGATTATATTTTCTTATCACTATGGGGGCCAGGGGAACCTTGAAGCTAACAAGACACAGCACCCCAAAGCACTCTCACTCTCTGTGACTGATACATACCTCTCTCTGTGACTGACACTCTCTCTCTCTCTGACTGACACACTCTCTGACTGACACTCTCTCTCTCTGTGTGACTGACACACTCTCTATGTGGACTGACTCTCTCTCTGTGTGACTGACACACTCTCTATGTGGACTGACTCTCTCTCTCTGTGTGACTGACACACTCTCTATGTGGACTGACTCTTTCTCTGTGTGACTGACACACTCTGTGTGGACTGACTCTTTCACTCTGTGTGACTGACGCACTCTCTGACTGACACTCTGTGTGACTGAAACACTATCTCTGTGACTGACACACACTCTCTATGTGACTGACACACAGTGTGTGTGTGATTGACACTCTCTGTGTGTGAGACTGACACTCTGTGTGTGTGTGTGTGTGACTGACACACTTACTTTCTCCCGCTGTCGAGTGATCACGTGGATCTGAGCCAGTGTGACAGCGGGAATAACCAGGTCCCGCCCCTATACCGCAGGCCCCGCCCACACACCACAGGCACCCCGAGCCCCGCCCTCACCCCGGGCCCCACCCTGACATCACAGGCCACACCCACCACCATCCGGGCCCCGCCCTCACCCCCGGGCCCCGCCTCATACCACAGGCCCCGCCCACACATCACAAGCCACTGCCCCATGCCTTGCCTCGCCCTCACCCCCGGGCCCCTCCCACAAACCACAGGCCCCGCCCACACACCACAAGCCACTCCCCCACCCCGGGTCCCACCCTCACACCTCCAGATTTGGAGCTAGTCTTGGATTTGTGGGTGTATGATGGGGGGCAGTGTAACGGAGTTGCACAGAACAGAGTCGTTTAGCAGCTTAATGGCTGCATCAGGATTGCTGCAGGTGGATGTCCAGAGGGAGAAGAGATCTGACGAATCGCTTCCTCTGTTTGTAAGGGAGTTTGTGAGGGACTCGGGTGAAAGCTTTTTCTAAAGTTTGGTGACTTGTGTACCCAGGGTCTTCGACCAGGGACAGAGATTCACCGGGGATAGCCAGGTCTCTATGAGCCTATTATTCTCGTCCAGGATATCATAGATTGTGAGAGATTATTTAGAGAGGGAGCAGATATTTTGGAGGGAAATGCAAGTGAGTGAGGTGGGCTTTGAAGATAGGATAGGGGGGGATCCAGAGCCATCAGGGCTCAAACAGAGGAAGCTGGATGAGGGCAAACTTCAGCTGGATGTGGACAAGACAGAAGCCATAACCCTAAAATACATAAGCTCTAATCGTGTAGTTAAGCAACCATGGTGGACAAAACTGGTTAGAGATTGTGCTTTAGTTTCATTAATGTCCATATCACAAGGGATTCTGGACGTCATGCCAATGGTGACTTCAGGCTATTGCCCCTAGACTGTCTCTATAATCAGCCTACTGTATTAATATGGTTGATTGAGGTTACATAGTGATAAATATGGCTGCAACAAAGAGTCTGAACACTGATTGATTGAAATAAATCAGGTTTAATTCAGAACAGTTGTGTAAAATGAAAACGGCTTATATTAAATGAAGATTCAGGCAATTAAGTTATTCTAAAAACAATACATGAAAATGAAGTACAAATCTTTTAACGCCCAAATTATGACAAGTGAAAGGAGCTGGAGTTGTGTATAGAGTTGGTTGATTGCCTAGAGGCTACCTTGTTAATAATCCAGCGCACAGATTAACGCCACTCCTTGCTTGATCCAGTGTCTCTGTTGTCGTGATGTTGGCAATTCCACAGCTATCACGTAGTTGGTGGAGTGTCCAGTGGTGGACAGCGTCCCTGTAACCATCATTTAGTGCAGTTAATGGCCAGACAAACTCAGTAACACAGCTGCTCAACCTGCTACTCAAGCTTTAATGGGAAACAACAGGGAAAGCTTGGGGAGTCAGCGTGGCCTGGCAGAGGGAGAGCAGGGGCAGGAACTAAATTTAGCACAAGTTGAACAAAGCAAAGATCTCAACAAACACATTATGTAAAAGACATTGATGTTAAAAAGCTGAAATACAAGCAGTTGTGGCCTGTCTCCCTGTAAGGTAATAGGGGAGCTGAGGACCAGCATTGGACAATGATTGACTTTTGTAGCTGCCACTCACTCAGATGTGGATGGTAAATACTACGACGTTAAGTGAGGACTAATTGTATACTGTACTGGGTCTCCACCATGGGAAGTGGTAATAAGACATCCTTGGTGCCAGGAGCAGTGCAGTTTAGTGAAGATGAGAAGATGAAATAGATTTGGAACAGAAGAATGAGGAGCTCAAACCAGCCGCATCAACTGGCCTGATGTGATTTGAGTTTGGGTTTGAATGTCAGAACCAAACATGAACAGACACAAGAACAGCAGCAGGAAATATGCACAAAGAGGTGAACTGCTCCGAGGAACCCCGCTTCCGAATTTCTGTGCAGAGACTGCTTGGGATAGTGTTCAGGCCACGAACTGTTTGATGCATTCACACTTGTGGTGTGTGAGGCATGGAGCTCTTACACTGGCTAGCACACTGTGACAGAGAGATGTTTTTTGAATAAAGGAAGGAAAAGTGAGAACACCATAGTGCTCTCTCTGCATATTGCAACATGACATGGTTCAATGAAAGACTTGGAAAATGAGCTTCACTCTAACAGATGCTCAAAAGTACCGCTCACACGAGAACACTCACGCTCAACCAGTTATATCACAATAATTTCTTGCACTTCCTTGCACGCACAATGTTAAATGTAGTCCTGTATAGTGTGAGAAAAGCCTTTACTTGAGCCTTGATGCTAGTCTCCAGGTTTTAGGGAAGGCTTTAAATTGAAAAATAAATGACCCACTTTGTCAGCAGGCACTGACAGCCATGGTACCTGGTCTGCAAATTGGCTTTCTATTTGCACAACAATCAAATTGTGCATCAATGATAATAATAATAATAAAGACCCTGGCATTTGATATAGCACCTCGTTGAGACAACAACAACTTGAATTTATATAGCGGCTTTCATGCAAGGTAGCTTCCTGGAGTGCTGTGTCCCAGAGACGTGTCAAGGTGCTTTGTAGAGTATACTGTAAAGTGGATTGACTGTTTTTTGTGGGGAATCATTTAAAGTGATATGATAAGAGAATCTCAAACAGGTTGTGTCACAGCAAGATGCCAGTGTTTCTCTATTACAATAATATGCCAGAGTGGAGGGTTTCTGTGACATGGAATGTGGTCACTATTTCACCAGTGACACAATTGCTCCTCTAGAAGCGGTACGCGCCTGATGCCACCTTACCTGCTCGTGTCAGAGTCTTGTAAATGGGGCAAATATAGATCCCAGTAGCAGGAGCTTTGCGGTTTGAAACAGGCAGTAACCAGATGACAGCCATGTCCGTGTACAGCTCCTTGGGCCGGGATTCACTGAGCTCTGCCTTTACGGAATTCCAACGTGCTCCCTCCAGGAATAGCCCGTGAATGTAACATCCTATTTGCGGGCGTTTCTTCAGCGTCTCCAGCGGCTCTGACATCATCTGTGAAGGACACGGAGAGGCTCAGCGGCTGGCTTCAAACTACATTTCCCCTTCTTCAATACCAGCTCAGCCCGAAGTGAGTGACTTTCCGAGTAAGGGATTCTGAGGTTCTCACTAAGTCAGCAACCCCGAGACTATGCAAGATAGGATCTTGGTTCCTTAAACACCTCACCATGAGAACGTTTCAGTGAGTTAATTGGGAGAGTCTGTGGGTGGGGGTCTGGAAATGGGTCGGGGGAAATAGCATTTTATCTCTGGTAACTATAGCCACAGACTGGATGCACTGCATCCTACAAAGGACAAAGTCGTTCAAGGACATTTTGTGGTTCTGTTGCATTTTGTGTCTATATAATTTCTCAGTAAAATTTATATTTCTCCAAAATATATATTAGCAATAATTAAGCCTTACCTTAAAGTCAAATGATATTGTATCGATGGAGACAACAGATTGCCTGGCAAAGTTCTGAAGTGTGCCGGTTAAGAAGGCCTGCGGGAAGAAGAAGCCACTGATCCAGAAGACAGGCGGAATGCTGATGTCGATCCACAACTGGATGAACTTGATTCTCTCCAGAAGATCCAACACCCAGGAGCTCAAGGGCTTCAGTGAGGGATAGGCCTGGAAAAGACAGCAGTGAGCGGGTCACTGGCTGCTCTGAGCAACTACAACAAGAAATGGCGTTTATCTAGCGTGCCTCATGCAGGGTAGTGACCCAGTGTTTGACAGTGGCGAAGCATAATGCCGAGCCTTGGGGAGGGGGAAGTGACCATAGGCATGGTTGAAGAGGAAGGTCTTTAGATTACAACCTTTGTTTACCAAACACAGTACAAAGGAGACTGATTTGATTGCTATTTGCTGAGGATAATATTCCATCTCAGCACTGATTCCCCTTCTCTCTCATGCACGGAGTGAACTTCATCTCAGTCTCACTGCCACCATAATGGTTACAGTGAGAATGCCAGAGGCCCTCAGATAAACACCAGCTTTGCTCTGCCCTGCCCGTGACCACCAGCATGGCCAATTTTTCACCCATTATGCCCTCACTCTCTGAAACTCCATCCGAGTCCTTCTATCCTTGTCTCTTTGACCACGCTTTTGGATGCCCTGCGCAACCCATCAAGCATTTTGTGATATCTTCTCAGCATGAAGGCACCATGTAAATATAAATTGTGTTGTTTTGTAGAGTCACGTTACAGATCAATACTCTGACCAAGCCATGCTGCAGACCCTGGCCTTGCTCCTCACTGTATTTTAGAAACAATAACCTAGCCCAGGATTCTCTACAGGCCCATTGTCCTGCTCTTTTCCCATCTGGTGCCATTACTCCACTGCAACTAGCTCCTCAAATTGCATCTCTGTACATTTCTGACCATATTTTGTTCAGGTTGGTAACTTCAAGCAGCCATCTCCCATCCCTCAATCACAGTTGTGCCGCTGACTCCACCAGTCTCAAATCCAACCTAATGATCCATCACCAGATTTGGCCGAACAACACCAAGACTTGGCCCTTGATCTTAACTGTTCCCCAACCACCATCTCATCTCCAACCTGCCTTTCCTCTCCAAGGCACTTGCTTCCCAGCTTCACTCTTTCCTCTCCTTGCATAAATTCTTCCAATCCGTCTTCTGCACTGCCCACAGTACCAAGCCTGCCTTGGTCAGTCACCATCAACATTTTCTCCATCTGTGATCAGGGCTCTCTGCCTCCTTGTCCTAATCTCTGTCTTTGCCCATGCCTTTAATTACCCTTCTACCGCCACCCCCACCCCCGAGCACAGTTTGGTTTTGGTGCAGTGTTAAATGCCACATGGTGTCTGGGACAGGGCTTCCTCAGCTATTTCAAGGGTAGGTTCTAAATACTGTACCAACAGGTTCTGAAATCCAGAAGGTGAGTGGGCCCAACCGTGCCGGATAATCGAGATTTTACCTCAATATAATGTATCCTTTTTGTACTGTGGCAACCAGAACTGTACACATTACTCTAAGTAAGGCCTCACCAATGATTTATACAGTGGCAGGATTAGCCCACTATTTCGACTTGCTATCAATCTTTTGATACATCCCAACATCTGGTTTGCTTTACTCACTGCCTCAGAGCATTGTAGCGAGAGCTTCAATTTATTGTCCATCAGGGCTTTCAGATCCTTTTGTTCAAATTGTCCCTTCCAGAATTTGTGGAAGTTATATTAATATTTCCTCACATTGAATTTCATCTGCCATCGATCTGCCCAATTCCCAAGTATGTGAGAATTATTAATGGAGCTTTCTTATCAACATTTTTTTTGGTGTCAAAACCATTAGGCAAATGTTGTTTTTCGGGCGTACCCCACACCCCCCTAGACCATCTATGTATGCGTGCGTGAGATATGTGAGTAGCGCTGGCTGTTTGTGTGTGAGGTGTGTGTTTGAGATTTGTGAGTGCATGCGAGGTGTGTATATGAGATGTGTGCATATATGAGGTACGTATATGAGGTACGTGAGTGTGAGCGTGCGTGCGTGCGACTGAATGACTGAGGAGTGGGGGCTTGTGATGGCAGTACCTTACTATTCCAGAACTCGGGCACAGAATTGTTGTATAGACTATTGGACATGAACTCGAGCTGTGAGGACATGACCACCAGCCCCTTAAGTGCCTTTAGCAGGTCATCTAGGCTCTTCACTATACAATCCACCAGCCGATTATACCTGCACAGAGAGAGGTTTGTGTTAATGCTGCTCATCAAGATTCCGCCGCACAGAGACAATCAGCTCATCAGTCTGCTCTGTTTATTCATAACATCCAGGCTTAACTCCTTGCTTGTCAACCTCCCCAACTTCTTCCTCCACAGGCTACAGATCTTCTAGAACTCTGCAACCAATGTCCTCTCCCACACTAGGCTCCATGAACATATCATCCCCAATCCCACCCAACTCCACTGGCAGAGGATACTGGTCCTCACCTTCAAAGCCTTGCTCCTCACTATCCCTATGACTTCCCAACCCCTTACCAACCTGCCTGCTCCCTCTGCTCGGTGACCTCTGGCTTACTTTACGTCCCCCACCTCGCCCACCATTGGCGGGTGGACTTTCAGCCATTCTGCCACTAACTTCTGCTACTCTATCACGTAGGTCCTTCACCTTGCACCATCCATCATCTCCTTCAAGACCTACCTCAAGGCCCTTCTCTTTGACCATGCTTTTGATCAACCTCCTTCTCCACCTGCGCTGCACCCTCCCCAATCCCTACCCCCAGCTGGGTCGGGAATACTCTCTGTCCAGCTCCTTGGGACTGAAGGGAGGGCAGGCTGGGATCCTGGGGGTGGGGCCAGCGGTAGCCGGAAAGGAAGCAAGCGTCCCGGGGATTGGGGCCAACAGTAGCTGTAGGCAGGGCCACATAATGTCAGTAGCTGTAGGCTGGACTGAGGTGTTGGGGATCGAGCAGCAGCCATTTCCTGGCTCAGGAGGAGCCACTATTTCGGGAGTTTGAAATTTTGCCCCTAAATTTCTTTGTGACGTCACTTCCGCCAAGTTTGAATCCTTGGTAGCAGGTACAGTAGAGTTTACACCAGTGTGTCCCCCTTCCCTCTTCTGTCTGTTTCCCTCCCTTCCTCTGTCCTCTGTCTTTTCCCTGTAGGCTGTTCACTGCTAACCACAATGAGTGCTCTGCCCCCTTTCCCCACTTTGTGCCACCCCTAGCCCCCACAGCCACCTCCTGCAGGCTGAGCATGCCCCACTAATCGCAAATTCGTTGTGTGTGGTGCCCATGTGGAGTGCCAGCCTGCACAGGTGTCCTACCTGATAACTTCCTGGACGAGCACGGTGTTCATGGACTCCTCATACATCACCGGGTATTTGCGCACCACTGCCTGGATGTCAATGAGAGGTGGTAGCCTCTCCAGGATGGTCACAGCTGCTTCCTCCACCACCTGCCAGGCAGCCAGCCCATCAGTGTCAGCACACAATGTTAGCACACAGCACCGCGCCCACACACAGGGTCAGCCCACACAGCATCACAACACAGTGCCAGCAAATAGCACACAGCATTAGCGCAGTGCCGTATCAACGTCATTACACAGCTGTCAGTGTCAGCAAACAGCGAGAGCACAGCTAACAACAACCTATCCTGGAGCTCTCAACAGTGGCAGTCTATGATCCCGAGCGGCAGAGACCAAGGTGACCATATAAACAGGATCAAAAAAAGGTCTTTAGGCAGGATTTGAAAGTGGAAGGAGGAGGGGTGGGGGAGGAGAGATTGAGAGAGCTCCAGAATTTCAGTGGCTGAAAGCACGGGCACCGATGGTGGAACAAAAGAGCAAACATGAAGCTGGAACCAGCAAAGTGGCGGCAGCAGATGTGGGAGGAAGCAAATCAGATCGGTAGGGAGGTCTGAGAGCGTGAAGGGATTTGAAAATGAGTCAATTTTGAAATCAATCCGGTCAGTAATTGGAAGCAAGTGGGACCTGGCAGTTCCATTGTAACCCGCCTCACCCCCACCCTCACACTGACCTCGTCATGGCTCTTGCCACTGCTGGTGGATGATTTGGGCTGTAGTTGGAGGATGTTGTTGAGGAGGGAGAAAGTCTCATTCTGAGCGAAGGTTATATTAGCATTCTCATGCAGCCCAAAGATCTCTGGAGTGTCGTTAATCGGGAGTGACTTCATATAGTTTAGGTAACCCTGGGGACACACAGACACTGAAATCCCTCACACACTCCCTCTCACACACTCAACCATAGCTCCTTATGCAACAACAATAGCAACTTTGATTTATATAGCGCCCTCCATGCCGGACAGCGTCTCAGAGCGCAACTCCTCACACACACACACACTGTCAATCACCCCCATACACATCCATGCACACATGGCTCTCCCACACAGCTGGATGGAAAAGCTGGGGGTTGTGCTGGTCGGGGAGCTGCGCTCGGAGTTGGTGGTTGGAAAAGAGTTTGGGCCATGTTGAGTGCTGTGCTGGAGCTGGGGTTTGGGCTGGAGCTAGGGTTTGGGCTGCGGCTGTTCTATGATGGAGGCAGGGAACTATGTTAGGTTGGAGGCTGTGACGCAGGTTGGGCTGGAGGCTGTACAGGGCTGGTGGCCATGTTGGCGGTTGGGCTGGGGGCTGCGCTGGGCTGGAGGTTTTGCTGGGGCCTATGTGCTATGCTGTGTTGGGGGCTGGTGTGACTCACCTCCAGATCTGTGGATGTGCTGATCTGCTTATAGATGCCAGAATCTGAGTATGAGAAATTCACCTCCATAACATCAGAGTTATAAAAATCCTCCAAAATGTTCATTATACAGCGTCGGTCCCAGTCGTCTGTGACTCTGCCACCATAGTTTATCTCCCCGGCTGTGTATTTCAGCACCTGCACACACATGGGGCATTTGCTGAGCCTGACTCTACTGTGACATATTATTAATTACTATTAAGCGGAGCAGCGGGTCTAGCAGAGTGAGGGAGGATCTGAGTGAGGTGGTACAGAGTGAGAATCTTGTTAAGGAATTTGGTGAGAGCGGGAATTTGGTGCAGAGTGGGGAAAGAGGTGCATTATTATAAAATATGTAACGGTTATATTAAAATAATATTTAACATGTCTGGGAAAAAAGCAGGGCAGCTGAGAACAGTAACATGCACAATGTGTGCAATATAGGAATTCCAGAATACTTTGTGTGCCCTGGACAAACATGTGTAGGAAGTGTCTCCGACTGTTCCAGCTTGAGCTCAGGATTTCTGAGCTCGTGAACAGGCTGGTGTCCCTACATAGCATCGGGGAGACTGAAAAGTTCATGGATCAAATGTTTTAGCAAGTAGTCACCCCACAGCCACAGAGGGCTCAACAATAACAACAACTTAGATTTATATAGCGCTCTCTTATGCCGGATGGCATCTCAGAGTGCTTCATAATGACGGTTCCCGCACCCGAGCCAGAGTGAGGAAGGGAGTTCCAGAGCTTCGGGGCGTAGTGGCTGAAGGCACGGCTGCCGATGGGTGAGTGCAGGAGTGGCACCTTGAAGGGCAGCTCTGTGTACTCATCCAGGAACATTCTGAGTTGACTGATGCAGATCCGCAGGTCTCCGTCCGTGAATTCATATGGAATATTGAAGCCAAGTGGCCCGAACTTGCGGCGTTCCAATGTGATGCCATGAAATAGACATAATGAGAGCAGCAGAGCCTTGAAATTGGAGACCTGCAACAAGGAGATCACTCATCAGCATGTGCTCATCTTCATGTATATTTATTTACCCTCTCAATGTGTCCGGGGTGGGGGGGGGGGGTGGGGGGGGGTAGTTTCTGGCACTATACAGAGCGGGCGGGGTGGGTGGTCACTAAAAGGCCAGTAAATGAATGTCATTACTGTCCGTGTCTGACACATGTGCCCCCAGAGTCCCCTTCCCCCCACCTCACAGTTCCCCTTCCCCACTGCTGCCCAAAAGGCACCTCCCCCTGCAAGCCGAGAGATGGTGAGTGGTGGGGGTGGCACAGAGTGGCATGGGTTGGCAACTTCGGGGGCACAGCGCTGTGTCTGGGGGTTGTCAGCGGAGAGAATTGCTGTGTGGTGTGTGCCTGGGGCAGCATGTATGATGTGCGCAGTGTGGTGTGTGCCCGGTGCTTTTTGGTGTGCGCACAGTGCTATGTGGTGGTTGGATGTAGTGCTGTGTGTGTGTGTGTGTGTGTGTGGCTGTGTGTATGTGTGTGGTGCTGTGTGTGTGTGTGTTGCTGTGTGTGTTGCTGTGTGTGTCTCTGTGTGTTAGATGTGTCAATGTGGAGGTACACGATCACCTTAGAGCAGGAGCTGAGGAAGTCATCACTCAGACTGGAGTATGTCTTCAGTAAGTTGGCTTTGATGCCGCGGGGGGGCTCAATGGTCATTTTAGAGCCGTTCTGGAGGATGGAAACTGGGAACTTATTGCTGGGTAAGCTGGTCAGCCAGACCCGGAAATCCCGATGCACCTACAACACAGAAAATGTGTCACCGGAGAAGGGAAACCGGGCAAAGGAGTGGGAGTAGTAGGGGTGGCGGGGTGGGAGTAAGTATAGGGGGTGGTGGAGGAGGTAGCCTGGGGGATGAAGGGTAGCCTGGGTGGGGGGTGGGGGAGGAGGGTAGCCTGGGGGGAGGAGGGTAGCCTGTAGGGGGTGGGAGGACAGCCTGTGGGGGTGAGGGTAGCCTTGGGGTGGGGCGATGGGAGAGTAGCCTGGGGAGGTGAGAGTTGCCTGGAGGGGAGGGTAGTCAATGGGATGATGTCACTCTTTGGAGGAATGAAAAACACCTTATCTGGGTCGATGGTTTCAATGAGTCTCTCCAGGGAGGGCATCCAGCTGGGCGACAGGTGACAGTTCTGAAAGAAAACCCACTTGCCTCGCTCCATTGCGTTATGCAACATGGCTTCCGCACGGGGACCCTGTGAATACGATAAATATTGTCTCAGAAATACAGTGCCTCTTCCCAACAACATTCCTGTCAACACTGTTTGTGAGTGGGAGGTGTGTGTATATGTGAGGTGTGTTTGGATGTGTGAGGTGTGTGTCTGTGTGGATGTGTGAGGTGTGAAGACCTGGAATTGCAGATGGAGGAGAGGGGATTTGGGTGTGATCTGCATATATGTGGAAGTTAATTCTTACTTCAAGGAGTCAAGGGTGGGCCCCATTCAGGGGGGAGGAGGAAGGGTCCATAAGGCAGAGACCATGGGCAGTGAGGATGCAGAGGGAGCCATGCTCACAGAGAGAACGTCATCAGTGACCTTGATGAGGGCTGACTTAGTGTTGTGGGTGGGAAGGACAGACTTGTTACACACCGTTCGTCCCCATGGATACACAGCACATGTTGCTGGCAGCATCAACCTCCATGTCCTCTGCCCAACCTGCCCCACCATTGGCATGCAAGCCTTCAGCCACTCTGCCCCCAACCTCTGGAACTCAATCCTGCTGTCCCACCGCCTCGCCCCCTCCCTGGCCTCCTTCAAGTCCTGCCTCAAGATTCTCCTCTTCAATGGTCCCATTGGCAACGCTTAATCCCCCACTTCCCTTCCCGCTCCCCCCCCACCCCCTCGCTTGGGTTTGAAATAATGACCGTCCAGCGCCTTAGGACACCCTCCTGACGTGAAAGACGCCATACAAGTGTAATTTTGTTGTTGTTATTTCCATGGTTACACACTGCTTGTCCCCACTGCTGTGTCACACGTAAAGGGCCTTGAAGACAATGCTTTTCATTCCTGGAGAAAAATAGGAATAATGGCTTGGAATAATTCTGTGTAACTGCCCATGTTTGCTGCCCAGCAGCTGATTGCATGTCACAGGCCAGTAGTGCCTGGATACCCTGTGGGGGAGCTTACCTGGCCCTGGCCCAGTGAAATGGCACTCATTTTCTTTGAAAATTTCATTTCTTCGGCAAATTTATACAGGTCTGCGGCGGGATCCGTTCCTGGGGACAGGACAAAGACAAGCGGGACTGCGGGCCCCGACTCCTTAAACATGGAGGAGAGCTCTGAGGCCTGCAACACATACACATCCCTTATTGATTCAGTTCTTGTTTAAGAAATTAATAGCGATTAAGAAGAGCCAATGAAATAGAAACAGGCATATAAAAGTATGAGGGGGAGAGAGCCAAGAGAGGCTGAAGAGTTGATGGTAAACAAGTTAATACTAATAATAATCCTTGCATTTGATGTAGCGCTTTTCACATCTTATCGACGTCTCAAAGCGCTTCTCAGAATATACTGTAAAGTGAATTGACTGTATATTTGCGGGCAAACTGCGACAGCCAATTGCACACAGCAGTGTCCCACAAACAGTTGTGAATTGAGATGACCAATTTTATTAGTGGGTTTATTTGTATGGATTATTATCATTACACTTGAGTTGTGAGAAGTCTTACAGTTGTAGTTTGGAATTATTACACCTTGTGCAAGGGGTGTGAGGAGCACACAATGTGGGAGGCATGTGAGGTGCAGATGTGTGTGAAGAGTGTGAGGAGCACACAATCTACCAGGTGTGTGAGGTGCAGACATGTGCAAGCTGTGTGCTCTGACCTGAGGCTCAATGAATTTCTGACCAAGGTTGAGAGCCACAAAGTCCTGCATGCCATTGGTGACTTTATCCGCCCGGAGACAGCGCAGCACCAGCAGCTTCTGGAAGGCATCCACCATGGCATCCAGTACCCCTGGCAAAGGCATCCTGCAACCAACCACTCCATCAGACTCTGGTCACCTAGCCCAGTGGCTCAATGAGGCCTGGTATGACCACAAGCATAGCAACAGGCCATTCAGCTCCTCAAGCCTGTCCCCCCATTCTATGGCTGATCTATACCTCAACTCCATTTACGCTTCTATGACCTATATTCTTTGATACTCTGACCTAACAAAAGTTTATCCAGCTCCGTCTTGAAAATTTTAATTGATCCAGCATCCATAGCCTTTTGGGGGAGAGATTTCCAGTATACTTTACGTGTGTGTGTAAAAAACCCCCCCTCTAATTTTAAGACTGTATCCCCTTGTTCTGGATTGCCTCTCCAGAGGAAATAGTTTCTCTGTATCTACCCTATGAAAATACCTTTGTCATTTTTAACACCCCAGTTTGCGCACCGCTCAACCTTCTAAACTCAAAGAAATATAGCTTATGCAACTAACTCTTTTAGCCCTGGTAACATTCTGGTAAATCACCACTGCACCCATTGTCTTCTGTCAGGATCAAAGAGCCCGAGCTTGTCTAATCACTGCTCATAGCTCATTTCTCTATCCCTGGGATCAGCCTTGTTGATCTTAGGCCAGACCAGAGCTGTGTGCAATATTGTCTGCCCACAGCAATATACAGTCTGAGCTCCTCCTGCTTTAGATGAGGGGAAAGTAGACAATGGGAGGAACCAGTGGTTGAAGTGGGAGGCACACCAGCACACACAAGGGATATTTGCTGTAACTGTGATTTACCTTTGAGGTTCAATACTGTCAAAGAGAAACTGAAATTCTTCTAGGTTGTTTTGAAACTCTCTGGGAAAGTCAGAAAAGTTGTGGAGATTGCCTAATGCCTGGATTGCCCGCCACGCTCGTTGAGACAGCCAGCTGGAGGCAGGGTTTGGGCTTGTCTTGTCGATACTTCCCCCAGTGAGCAGAAAACGCCATTCTTCCTATTGGGTTAACAATGAAGACACCACTGAGCCACAAGACAAGTGAAATGACTGTATATTTGTGGGAGAAATGCGGCATGGGAAACCATGGGACTGAGGACAATCTGGGGTGAGAGGAGATAACCCAAGGGGGAAAAGCATCATCAGAGACGAAATGTACTGTAACTTTGATTTGGGTTTGACACCTATATATGCTGAGAGAAAAGAGAGAAACAACGGGAGAGCTTGATTCATCAGGCATTAAGTGAGAAGTGGCAAGAAGTGGTGTCATATAAATGGAAGTTGTTGTTGTCACCTCCCCTCATTAACTTTTCAAATGTCCTTCTCGCTCCATTATAAATATAGCTGTTCCAAAATTCCAATTAGTGCCTTATTACGTCTTTGAAAAATCTCAAAGGGCTTCAACAACAAAAAAATTACATTTGTATAGCTCCATTCACATCGGGAGGATGACCCAAGGTGATGCTTCACAGAATATAGTGTAAAGTGAATTGACTGTTTTGTGGGCAAAATGTGGCAGCCAATTACCCATAGCAGTGTCCCACAAAGAGTTGTGGATTAAGTGAATAAATTATTATTTCTTTATTTTTACATTGAAAAATTATCCGACAATCAACTAACAACTGGATTCCTAATTACTGCTTTGTAAACAGAGGCATGCAGAGTAAGGAAACTTGGCCAATATTTCGCCCTGCTGGGAATTGAACCCAGGTCCTCTCATTTATGAGGCGAGTGTTCTAACCACTAAACTCCAGGACTCCACTGCCTCGCCCTTTCCTTTCCCATCTTCAGATGATGCCTAAATAACTTCCGCTTCACTTTCGGAACCTCTCCCTTACCTGTGGCTTGGCATTGTGTTGCGCCACTGTCAAGTGCTTTGGGATGCTACCATGTGTGAATGGCGCTCTCTAAACAGAAATTGTTGTTGTTACTTACCATGTTGATCTTTCCTTCGTTCATCATAATCCTGACACACACCAGGAATGCAAACATCAGCTTGTGCTTCTCAAATAAGCTTCTGCACACATTACAGTACAGGCTAAAAGTGAAGTACTCATTGATGAGATGGATCCTCTTCTCTACAGTGTCTGTAAGACAATGAGATTCTTAGATTCTGGCAGTCAGTGAGAGAATTAACTGCATACAATAGTGAGAAACTAAACGTACAAGAGAAATATGTGCAGCAAATAAGAACATAAGAATTTGCTAGGCAAAAGAAGACCAAGGTCCATCTCATTCACATTCAACCATCTTGGCAGTTGTTTGACATGTCATCTCCCAAAATATATACTGCAGCCTAAGATATTATTTTGTAGCAGAAATCTATTTACTGCTTTTATTGTCTCCCTAGGGAACCTTCCACAAGCTTACTACTCGCTCACTGAAGTACTGTTTCCAAAGATTTGTTCAGAATTTAATTGCAGTCCGCGTCCTCTAGTTTTACTGCTGAGTATAAGATAAAACAGTTTGTCATGGTCTACAATATCTACTCCCTTCAGAATCTTAAAGACCGTATTCGTATCGCCCCTCAACCTTCTCCAGTGTGAACATGCCTAGTTTATCTAATTGCTCCTCATAGTCCAGTCCCTCCATCCCCTCAATCATTTTGGTTGCTTTCCTCTGAAACCTCTCAATCCCTACTACAGTATATCCTTTTTTATGTTGCAGGGACCAGAACCGAAGGGATTAGAGAAGGAAGTGTGATGTCTCCAGGATTGATGGCAGCGCCTGAGAGGGGAAAGGCACTCTGACTAAAAAATTTCTAATATCTTTCGATGTGAAAGGTGTTCTTGGAGCTTGGAAGTCAGATAATTTAATGCCTGAATCGCACATGCATGCATTCAGTTTCCCACCAAAAAAACCTTAGGATATCTTTGCCTAGTTGTATTTTATAAAGCCAATCATCTCTTAACTTGGAACACTACCGCAGTTGCCGGCTAGTTTGAAGTAAACATATGAAATGCAGATCGATGATTAAACCGGATTTTATACAACTTAAAGCAAGTTTGCCTGTAACTCATATTTTGTTGTTGTTATAAAGTCTGGGATAGGTAAAGTAGGAGAAAGCCAAGCGGTGCTGGCAGCAGGGAGGTGAGTACCTGCTTGCTCTGAATTGCCGATGCCTGACATGAAGATGTTGAGGAACCACTCAAGCGAGTACTGATACATGGGGTCCACGTTGGCCAGATCAGACACACAGAAAAACAATATCTGCGTGCGCACTGCAACCGGCACATACTGCAACCGTGTGGTGTCAATGTCCTTCTCTGTCTGCTCGGCTATTGTCACCTTCATCTGTGGCAGATCAGAGAAGAGTGTCAGATTACTGTAGTCCACCCATACAGGCCACCTACACAAGCCACTGTCAACCTCACACATTCACAACACATACCAGTGAAGCTCTGTATCTGTGTTCAGGCTGTCAATATTTTGAGAATTTTAAAACAACGATGATAGGGCAGGAGACATAGTGCGGGCCGGAGGCTGCTGAACGGAGGGAGCGGACTGGTTGATAGGGTGTCAGCAGGTAAGAGAGGTAGGAGGGGAAAGGTCGTGGAGGACCCTGAAAGGACGACGATCTTGATTTCGATCCTATGAGAAATCGAGCCAGTGGAGCCGGGCGAGGGTGGGGGTGATGTGGCTGTGGAGCCTGGTGGTTGCAGAGACTAGTGGACAAGAGCTGCAGATTTTTGAATGATCTGCAGCTTGTGGAGGAAGAATTGGGGAGGCCGACAAGGCAGGAAATGCCATAGCCGTGCCTTGAGGTGACAAACACGTGTGTAAGGATTTCAGCAGCCTGAGGCAGTGGTGGAGACGGGTGATGTTGTGGAGGTGGTGTTGGTCATTTCACGGAAAGGACAGTTCAATGTCAAACAAAACAACCAGGTTTCTAACTGGTTTGGTGAGGTGGAGTGTGCATCCATGGATGCTGATGCTTTAGGTGCCTGAGGTGTGGAGGCGCTAGAGTGACCCGATCAGGAGGGCCTTGGTTTTGCTGACATTCAACTGTAGAAAATTGTCTCTAATCAGGATTTGATGTCCAACAAGCAGTCGGTCAGGATGCCAGTAGTCCTGGAATTGAGGCAGAGAGATAGAGTTGGGTGTCATCTGTGTACAGGTGGATTTTTACTCATGTCTGCTGATGATACCACCAAGATGCATGTAGAGGTTGAAGTGGATGGGACCAAGGACAGACCCCTGAGGAACACTGCACAAGATGGTGCAGGGGCTAGAAGAGAAACCATTGGTGGAGACAAAGTGGAAGTGCACTTGAGGCGGATGGCAGATACCAGGAACTTGCTGCATAGAATACAAAAGTCAAGAAGTTATGATGAACCTTTGTAAAACACTGGTTAGGCCTCACTGGAGTACTGTGTTCAGTTCTGGGCACCACTCTTTAGCAAGGATGTCAAGGAGAGTGTGCAAAGGAAATTTACCAGGGTGGTACCAAGAATGAGGGTCTACAATTACAAGGAGAGGCTACAGAAGCTAGGATTATTTTCCTCGGAGCAGAGAAGATTAAGATGAGTCTTAATAGAAATTCAAAATTATGAGGGGATTCAATAGGGTGAACAAGGAGGAACTGTTTTCACTGGCAAGTGGGTTCGTAACCCAAGGACATCGATTTAAATAGTTGTTAAAAGAAACAGAGGGGAGGTGAGTAGAAATTGTATGGCTCTGTAATGCATTGCCTGAAAGGGTGGTGGGAGCTAATTTGATAACAACTTTTAAGAGAGAAATAGATAATCATTTGGGGAGGACAAGATTGCAGGGCGATGGGGAAGCACTGGGGAGTGGCATTGATTTGGAACAGCTCTGTTCAAACAGACAGCACAGATACAATGGGCCGAATAGCCTCCTTCTGTCAGTATGCCTCATCATATCACCCATGTGTCAATACATAAAGAGATATATTGAAATATTGTCATTTGGTGGAGACCAAGTTTATACCAACCTTGATTTCTGCAGCTTTCACCTTGGAGGCCTCAAGGACTTTAATTAACTCTACATCATCCACAGGGTTGCCCTCGGAGGAGCTAAGGCGATTCAGAATCTGATCCTCGATGTCCTTGAGTTCTTTCTTCATTTTAGCATTGCTGACAATCAGCTGATTCTTAGCCTCCTCCAAATCTGGTCTCTCTTGAGCCACGACTCGCCCAAGGAGCTGGTCTTCCAGACCACTGTAACAAAGAGCGAGTTAGTACACCAGCCCATTTCACCTAACACTGTAATCCAGCACCAGCACTAACACTATCATCAGACCTAATCCCATCTTTATTTTGGCGGGGGGGTCAGCCAGGTGTCCGACACATTTGAAAACTCATCACATGTTTACGAGTATCAAAACCAAACTGAAAATTCCAGGCTTCCCCTCTACACATGAAAATCACAGAAATAGATTGTTGGAATGGAATGTGCTCTCTCCCTGGAGAGAAACATCCTGCTTAACTATTTCCGGAAAGTATTAGGTGCAGGGTGGCAAGAGTCAAGGCTCGGGGACCCAGAATGTACATTGGAGGTAACTGCTGGAGTCTGACCAGCTAAAACTGCACAGCTTGCCATTCCTAATGCTGTCATCCCTGGGAACACCCTCAGTTCTCCAAATCAGTCCATCCCAGGAATAAACCATATAGAACTGTTACATAGTCCTTTCCCACTGCTTGTCCAACTAGGACCACTTAAAATGTTTGGGCTTTGGCTTGCAAGGTAGGATGATAGGGCAGATAGTGGGGCTGTGGATGTGATGTAGGGTAATCTATGCCGAGGTACAATGTTTTCTCTTTGATAATAACCCAAAATAATTGCTGCGTATGGATTTATCTAACACCGTCATTCGGACCAGTGTCTCACCTTGGGGAAAGGGTGAAGTTAATGAGCGTAACACGTGTGGATATCTCAGGCGTGTAGTGAGGATTGGGCAGTTTGGTGGTGATGTACACCTTGAAGTCTTCGTGATAAGGGATTATGGTGTCTCCAAGCCGGATGACTGTTGTACCCTGCTGCTTATATGTCTGCCGGGAGGAGGAACATTCAGGTGTTACACCGTGGTCAGCACTGAGCCGCTCTACATCATTTAAAAGCTTGTCCCTTGATGATCACACACTCACCTCATCCCTTTCATTCACAGAATATCCTCTGACATCTCCACCCTCCAATCTTCTCTCTCCCTCTGCTCTGACGTCTCCTCATCTTAGGCAATTTCAATCCACTTTACCCCCTCCAGCTCTACCTCTGGTGACTTCTCTTCACTCCTCTACTCCCTTAACCTCCACACCACTCCACCACCCTCATCCATGGACACCATCTCCACTTTATCGCCACCAACAGCTTCTCCTCCAGCCCTCACACTGTCACCTGTCACCAGGGCTCTGTCCTTGACCCTCTACTCTCCAATATCTACATGCTCCTCCTTGGTGACATTATCCACAGACATGGGTTCAACTCTGATTCCAGATCCTGGTCCTCACCTTCAAAGACCTTCATGGATTTACCCCAACCTACCTCTGCAACCTCCTAACCCCCTACCAACCTGTCCGCTCCCTCCGCACAGTGGGCTCCAGCCTGCTCCATGTCTGACCAACCCACCCACCCGACCATCGGTGGACGAGCCTTCAGCCACTCTACCTGTTCCATCCACTATATCCCGTCCCCTCCTTTCCATCCACCCTCCCCAATCCCAGCTCAGATCTGACTGTCCAGTGCCTTGGGAGACCTCCCAACGTGAAAGGTACTATACAAGTGTAATTTAATTGCTGTTGTTGAAAGGCTCACATATGTTTGAGCAGAAGTGATCCATGTTGCTCTCCCATAGCAAGAAACACAATGTCACTTCACTGAACAACGCAACACTCGTTGGCCCGAAATAGTGTCAACACAGTATTGGAAAACAATGGAGAGCTGCACCTGGGGAGGGTGCCCCAAGGCTCGGTTGAAGGGGAGAGTTTTGAGACGCTCATTGAAGGAGGCATGGGAAGGAATGGAGCAGAGGGAATGTGTGCTGGAGTTCTATAGGGTGGTGGCAGAAAGGTTGAAGATGTAGGGATCGGACAGGTTGATATGGGGTCAGCAGGTTGTGGAGGTACAACAACTTTGATTTATATAGCTGGACAGCGTCTCAGAGGTAGGGAAGAGCAAGACCGTGGGGGGGCTTTAACTCGATAGAATGGGGAGTTAGTGAAGCTGGTGTAATGGGCTCACAAACCGTGGTGTGGGAGAGGACATGAGCAGTAACAATCTGAATAATCTGCACCTTGTGGAGGAAAGAGTTGGGAAACCCAATCTCCACATCTTTGAAAAGTGTTGGAAGTCAGAGTTGCATGACGTCCCGCAAGCAATCTGGGCGTCAACTTCAACATGTTCATCAGCTCAAGCAGCCACAAGTTGTCTGTCAATATTTATCTATGTCTGCTCATCTGTCTCTCTGCCTGTCTGGGCAGTGTGTGACTGTGTACAGGGCCATGTATGGCTCTGTACAACTCAGTATGTGGCTGTGTACAGTGTACGGCTGTGGACAAGGCAGTGTATGGCTGTGCAAAGGGTAGTGTATGGCTGTGTAGTGTACAGCTGTGTATAGTGTATGGCTGTGTACAGAGCACTGTGTGGTATCCGCTGCTGCCCATGCTGTACCTGTTTGAGCAGAATGGGCTCCAGGGCCGGATCCAGCTCCTCCCTCACATTCTCCATCAGACACGGTTTCCCAAAGCGGATGGAATTCTCAAGACTGCGCAAGAAGTCATGGTCAGACATCTTAAAAATGTCCAAGCCATTATCTTTCTCCTGTTAGACATAAAGTGTACCAGGTTAGGGGTCTGCAGGGTTGGGGGCACTGGCTGGTGAGTGACGCTGGTGAGGGGGCTGTTGGCTAGTGGGTGTGTTGGCTGGGGGGTGTGTTGGCTGGGGGGTGTGTTGGCTGGGGGGTGTGTTGGCTGGGGGGTGTGTTGGCTGGGGGGTGTGTTGCCTGGGGGGTGTGTTGGCTGGGGGGGGGGGTTGGCTGGGGGGGGGTGTTGGCTGGGGGGGGGTGTTGGCTGGGGGGGGGTCTTTGCTGGGGGGGGGTCTTTGCTGGGGGGGTGTGTTGGCTGGGGGGGTGTGTTGGCTGGGGGGTGTGTTGGCTGGGGGGTGTGTTGGCTGGGGGGTGTGTTGGCTGGAGGGTGTGTTGGCTGGGGGGTATCAGCTGTGGGGGGGTTTATTGGCTAGCAGGAGTGTTGGCAGGGGAGGCTAGAGGGGTGTTGGCTGGGGGCTGTTGGCTGGGGGCAG
Organism: Hydrolagus colliei; assembly: GCA_035084275.1. Taxonomy (NCBI): domain Eukaryota; kingdom Metazoa; phylum Chordata; class Chondrichthyes; order Chimaeriformes; family Chimaeridae; genus Hydrolagus; species Hydrolagus colliei. Next base: position 8,004,969 of record CM068753.1, read on the forward strand.
TGATTGCTGGGGGGGGCTGCTGTCTGGGAAGCTATGGAGCACACAACAACAGATGTGCAATTTGGAAGGAAAAATAGGGCCACGGGTACAGCAGAGCAGGATATAGACAAGGAGAAGCGGTGGAAGAATCAGATGGTTGGAGTCTCTGGGATCATCTCATTCCCTGCTAGTTTACTTGTTCTCACCAAATTCTTTATCCATTTATTTGCTTGAGCTTGTGGATCAATGAAGAGCGGCCAACGCTGTGTGTACTGAGCGATGACTCCATTTTCCACGGACAAGGAATCGTTGGGGAGGCCTGCAATCTGGGAAAGCGGGTAAATCACACCTGCACTCACATTACACAGCCATTCGCTTCCTTGTGGTCCCGACTAATTTTAAGCATTGTAGCCTTGGTCTGCTGTCCTATCAGGAATAAATATCATCCATGGGTGAGGAAAGCAGCATCTCCTCAGAACCTTACAGCAAAGAAGCAGGCCATCCAGCCCACTGTGTCTGTGCTGTTCTTTTAGGAGCAATCTTTAAAGCCTCCCATTTATCTGCCCTTCACTCGTACCCCTGGAGCTCAATGCCTTTTGGGTATTTGCAGGTATTAAAAATCATTTCCTCCAGTGACGGACCCACCAAACCGTCGATACTATTCCAACTTTAACAAATGGTCCCTAAAGTTTGGCACTGATGTCAACTGCACCGCAAAAAATGTGGAAGAGAGCCTACCTGCCAGGAGCGAATGATGACAGGATCTGCCAGTGTGGAGATCAGATTAGGTTCCTTCGTATGAGGAACACCAAAAACAATAAAATTCTGCATCCAATCATCAGTCATGGCTGTGCGATACTCCCCCTGGAGGTTAATAGAAGATCAGGCAATAAACAACTGCAAAATTACATTTGTATAGCGGCTTTCATGTCAGGAGGATGTCACAAAACTGCAAGATGCAGAACAGAAACTTACAGAAGATAATCTATACTAATAAAGACTAAGTGTCTGTCTGTGATACTCATAGAACAACTGATTGATTTATACCTCATGGGAAAGGTCTTGCGACTGGTAGTGTCATGGCATATTTTTATGGGGGAGATCTCCTATTGTGTGGATGAGCTATATTTTTTTAAATGCTTTAATTAAGCCCCCAAATATGAGGTATGCATTGTATTCTGCAACTACATAGCGACAGAGGAAAGCTCAGACCATTCAGAGATATATATCTACATTCTGCAACAAATGTATGGCACTTTGTGACAAGTGGGACAGACAGCGAGAGATATTGAGATAGTGAGAGAGAGTGAGAGAGAATATATTATTGTATACAACCACCGAGGGTTCAGGGGGAGAGTGACCGGTGACAACCCAGCATATTGGACAGTCCAATTAGCAGTGATTATGCGGGCAGCTTTCAGGTGTTTTTCTGTTGTGGCCGTTATTGCATGAAAATGAGGGACTGTGGCACCGAGCTGTGGCTGATGGTTACATTATTCATTACTTACAGTGAATGTTCCCAGATAGGCCACACAGCCAGCAGACAGCAGCACGTCCCCTGATACGTTGTTGACCATGTACTCCAGATTGTGCACCGTGTCCTGCCAGCGTACCTTCTCATCTGACAGCCCGTTTATCAGCTGCCAGAAACAAAACATAACCACTTCATCTGGCACTAGGACACTTAGATACCAATGTCACTAACTCTTCAAGCACATAAATTAATAATAACATAGAATTTACTGTAAAGTATAGCGACTGCACATTTTATAGGTGAAACGAGGCAGCCAGGTTTCTCACAGCAACTTCCCCCCAAATAGCTATGGTGTGAGTGACAAATTTTGTCTGGGGGGTTGTTGGCCAAGACAGGGGAAACTCACTTCTTTTTGAACAAGAAGTTCACCTGAATAAACCTCAGTTTATCGTCTCATCCAAAGGACAGAACCTCCAACAATGCAACACCCTATCAGGGCCGCACTTGAGTGTCAGTTTAGAGAATGTGATTCCAAGTCCCCATGTAGTGCTTCAACCTTATGACTCAGAGGTTAGAGTGCAAGAGACTGAGCCAGGTTGACACACACTGAGCCAAGTTCACATCGTAGAATCATAGAATTATATAGCACAGAAGGAGGCCATTCAGTCTGTGCCGGCTCTTTGAAAAGAACTGTCCAAATCAATCACATTCCCCCACACTCTCCCCACAGTCCTGCAAACAAATATCTAACAGCTCAGTGGTTAAGAGCACTCGTCTTACAACCCTGAGACCTGTGTTCAAAACCAGGCAGGTCAGGGCAAAACTGTGGGCAAGTTTCCTTACTCCACATGCCTAATAATAATCCCTCCAAAAAAAACACAAAAATAAAATTGGTCATTTCAATCCACATCCCAGATCCAAAAAACTTGTTGAATGAAAAAATTTCTCCTAACCTGCCTTCTGTTTCTTTTAACAACTATTTTAAATCGGTATCCCTGAGTTACCAACCCACTCGCCAATGGAAATAGTTTCCCCTTCTATAAAACTCCTATAAATTTGTCATAATCTTCTCTGCTCCAAGTAGAATAATCCTAGCTTCTCTAGCCTCTCCTGGTAACTGAAGTCCCTCCTGATACCATCCTGGTAAATCTCCTTTTTGTCCCCAAACCTTATAGATTTACCATGAAGCAGCCAGTAACTCACTTTATCAGCACGCACTAGGCGATGCTCACACTGTTCACACTTGTTCTCCAGCTCCTCCTTCTTCGACACACAGTCTAGGTACTTGGCCTCCAGGGCAGCAATGCCATCCTCCACCGCAGCCAGCCGGGCCTTCGCTTCCTCCAATATCTGCTGCGTTACCTCCAAGTCCTCCTGAGCCTCCAGCAGTGCTTGCTGTGGAGAGAACAGAGGTCAGTGCCCGGAGCCCTGCCGCTGCAATCCCATCCTGTAGCCCCGGCCCCTGTTCCTGTAACCCCCCCAAAGCCTTGCCCACTGTACCTACCCGTTTGGGTTCCACAGCCTTGGCGATGAAGTGATACTTATGCATGGCTCTGACCCACTGGCAAATGGAGGTGCAGGCCTTAGAGACCTTGGCAATAGCACCTGGCATGAAGTCTTCATTGTCGATGTACGGCTGGATGAGGCGGATCACCGTGTCTGGGATGTTATCCTGCAACCAGGAGCAACAAAGGGAATGGAGCTATTCAGTGAGGTCACAGAACACTGTTCAAAGTGCTTCCCCCATGCCACATGGCACTGAAACACACAGACACACACACACTTACAACACTCACTGTCAAACACTCACTGACACACACACACACACACTCACATGTATGTACGATGCTGACACAGTTACCTTGTCATATTTGAATAAACTATCCAAAAACTTGGCAGGATCCTGTAGAAGGCCTTTTCCAGGTTCCCAATAGTCATCCACCTTTGTGCCTGGCTTTTCTCCTTGCACTTTCTTCGGTTTAATTCCCTTCATGATGCAGACAGCCTCAATCACCAGCTTCACCCCCACAGGAGGCCTCTGCATGGCCCGCACCTGCCCAGCAACAAAAGGCCGAGTAAATCACCTGCTAGTCACAGACTAAGCAACATGTCAGCTTCGAGATGGGGCAGACTGTGGAGACACAGCTTGAGGGTGCCTTGGGAGGGGAATCGCATGGAAGCCAAACAGCAATGAATGATAAATTTGTGTTCAGAGTTGAGATTAAACAGGGTGATGGCATAGTTCAGGACGTTTCAGCCCAAACTCATCCACCGCAACAATATCCCGGCTGAGGCTGGCAGAAGGCTGGGTTGTGCACAGTGTGCATACCCATCTCCCCTCTCACCTCACTGACACACTCACCTCAGTGACATCATTTTTGTTGAGGGATTTCAGGCTGGCTAAGGCTGCATCCAGAGCAGGCAGAGCTTCGTCCAAATCCTTCTGGGCATCATCGGCGATGGCCTGGGCTTTATTTGCCTTTTCCATGGCGTTTTCCTCTTCCTCGCTGACAGATTTGCGTGTTTCCTCTGCTATAGCAGTGTCCACCTACAGTGCACAACACAAGGGCTTACTGACCAGTATTACTCAATAATCAAAAACAGAGAGCTGGGAAAGCTCAGCAGGTCAGGCAGCATCTATGAAGAAAGGAAAGTGAATCAACATTGCAGGTCCACAACCCTTCGTAAGTTTTTGTTTCAGATTTCAAGCATCTGCATTATTTTGTGTGTGTTTTTTTAACTCAATAATAGGGTCCGTCGATATGGAAATTTTCCGATTTAGATATATTGATGGGCTCATATCGAGATATACCGAAATATCGATATTGTCGGGGTTTTCGTACTGTGCATGCACGCGCGCATTCGGAGGTGCGCACGCATTCGGGGCCTATCTCCTCAGGAGATAAATATATTTCTCTCTCTGTGTCTCTCACACTCACTCTCTCCATCTCTGTGTTTTTCTGTCTGTGTCTCTGTGTCTCTCTCCTCTCTCACATCCCCCCCATCTCTATCTATCTGTATATTATCACATCCACCCCGTCTCTCCCCCCACCCCACCCCCCACCGCCGACCCTCTCTGCCCCACCCCCCGCGCCGCCGTCCCTCTCTCCCCCCCGCCGCCATCCCTCTCTCCTCACCCCCCCCGCCCCTCTCTCCCCCACCCTGCCCCCCTTTCCCCCCACCCCCACCGCCGTCCCTCTCTTCCCACCCCCCCCAGCCGTCTCTCTCCCCACCCCCCACCCCTTGCATACCTGTATATTGTATTCGAGTTCTATGAATACAATATGGCGGCTTTGCACCTCGGTCTGTGCATTGTGTATAGAGATGAGCATTCTGGGTTTTGTAGTTCAGTGCGTGCACATCCTGATTTTTTCGATATATCGACTTTTTTGATATACCGATATTTTTTAAATGCCCATATCGGCATATCGATATGAAAATTATATCGGGTTTTACCGATATATCGCCGGACCCTACTCAATAGTCAGTTTGGTTGGTTCGCTGGTGTGGTTCCCCCAGCACTGTGCCTGAGTAGCCTTCCCCAGCACAGCCACACCTGATCCTATCTTCAGCCTTGGTTTATTTACCTTAAGTTTACTATCGACAATTAATGATCAATTTTATTTGGGGGATTGACGGCCAGGATAATACCGTGGGAAACTTAAACTTGACACACTCAAGCACCTTCAATGGGGGAAGAACTGCATGTGTGTGTGCCCAGTGTCGGTGCCACTGCGGTTGCCAGGTGAGTGTGGGTGCCACTGTGTGTGTCTCACTTTTATCTTCTCCATGGTAGTCACTGTGTCCTGAGCTGCCTCCTCCAGGAGCGGCCTCATTGACTCGAGCTCCTCTTGCATCTTTGCCACATCCTCCGATGTTCGCAGCAGCTGCAGCAACAGAAAGTGTCACCTCAGGCTGTGTGTGACTGTTTCACCTCCATGTTTGTCACCTTGGCGTGAGCTGCCTCCTCCAGGACACAGGTGAGTCTCAGCTGCGTCAGGCACCATTTCAAAATCTCCCGCCTGGATAACAGTGGTATAGTGTACGTCACTTCCCGGCGCCAGTTTCAAAGCCGCAGGGAAGGATAAATATATTCCATCATTATTCTGCTACCTTGTCCTCCTGGTCCCCGGCACCTAAGCCATAACCAGTAGCCCACCTGTCTTCCAGGACCATCTCCAAACCCACCCGCTCCCCCTGGTACAATAGCCATCTCCACTCTACAATCTCAAACCCGGCTGCTCAAGCACAGGTGGCAGAAACCAAGCCTTGAGCTGACAAATAAGTTATTATTGTTGGCTGGTTTGTCAGCACATGAGGAGTTACTGATCACTGACCTTGTCCAGGCCACTCTTCATCCTGTTCTTACTGGTTCTCAGCTTTTGTTTCTTAACGCCAATGAGCTTGGAGAAGAGGCTGAGCAGGTCCAGATAGCTCTTGGGTGTGATGTAGTTGTAGCGGGAAAGCTCAGACAGGTACTGCAGTGATTTGATAGCCACAGTTTGGTGGATGTAGACACACATCTTTACCTGCGGAGGGCAAGAAAGATATATTTTACACAAACACTTTATGTCCTGTAGCTCGGTGGTTAGAGCACTCCCCTTGTAAGCGAGAGACCTGGGTTCAATTCCAGGCAGGGCGAAACCGTGGGCAAGTTTCCTTACTCCGCAAGCCTAATAATAATCCCTCAAAAAAAACAATAATAAATTGATCATTTCAATCCTTGACTGTTTGTGGGACACCGCTGTGCATAATTAATTGTCACATTTCGCCCACAAAAATATAGTCAATTAACTTTACGGTATATTCTGTGAAGCACTTTGAGACGTCTAGAAGATGATGATATAGAAAAGCTCTATATCAAATGCAAGGATTATTATTATTATTTATGTATCATAAAGAGTAAAGTCTCCGTAAATAGTAAAGCCTCACTAGTGACTGGATCACAGCCTCCTCAGATCCGAGGTCCGGCAGCTCCTGCAGGAAGGTTTGAGCCACTGACTCCAGGGCCTCCGCTGGCCACTCATTAAACCAGTCGATGGTACAGCACGTGATCAGAGCTGGGAATTGGCGCAGACGAGCACGGAACACCTCTCCAATTGGACTGAACAATGGAAACACAATAACATTACATAGTGTGAAATCCCAGCACCACTGTGCACACAGCCAGAAGGTCACTGATCTCATTCTCCCAGGATCCCCACCCTACCTTCATCCATTACACTTTGAGTTCATCATCCTGGCCTCTGCCATACTTCCTGGATGTTAATTTTGCATCAGATAAAAAACACTGAATCCCAACCATCAGCACAGCCCAGCCCATTCCCAAGCCCAACTCATTCCCAGCACAACACCCAGCACAGCCCAAGCCCCAGCATAGCTCAGCACCAGCACAGGACAGCCAAACCTCAGCCCAGCCCATGCCCAGCACAACCCAACCCCCATCATAGCCCATCCCCCGACACTGCAAAGCACAGACTAGCCTAGCACAGCTCAGCACATACCAGACACCTACACACACACAGTCTCATACACTAAGGATGCCGCCCGCATACCTCATGCACAGCACGGTATGGATGTTACTGCGCACACGCTTGGTGTAGGCGGCCATCATGTTGGCTTTGGTTGGCTGCTGTCCCATGTCCTGCACAACAGGCTTCATTGCTGTGAAAATTGTCTCCTGTTCATCAAAGGCATATAAATTGGGCACATCGCCAGAGTTCAGGACGTTGTTAATATCCTCCAGAAAAGACTCGCTCTTGATCTACCAGAATAGCAAAGCACAATTTTGTTAAAACAGATATTCTGTGTTTTAAGAAATGTACATTTTACTCGTGTCCTGGTGAAGAGCTGAGGGTGTCACAGTGTTGAGGCATTCAGTACTGTTTCTGTGTGTGTATGCATGTGTGTGTGACTGTACATGTGTGTGACGTGAGCAAAGATGGATGTGAGCATAAGGTACCTGTGTGTCCACGAACAGGAAGGTGACCTGCAGGCTCTGAATGCCAGCTTTCATCAGGATTCCCTTCACGTCATCACGCCATTCCGAGGGGCCGTAGTTTTTGGAAAGTTCAATCTGAAAACATTCAAACTCCGCCCTGCGGACACATTCCCGATTTGCACATTTATAGGTGTAGATTGCACGGGATTGCAGACAAATCTTCACAGTAGTCTAATTTCAGAGCATTTTTTTCGCTTCAATTATCAAGATGGAATTTTTCCGGAATTCTTTAAGACCTTAAATGTTCAGTCTGACTGTAGGGCAGCAGAGGTGGGAACTCGTATGTCTGTGTTACACACCTAGCCCCTGTCCATACTGTGCCCAGCACAGTACCCGTGTGTAGATCTACCCACATAACACTGACTGGGCCTCCCACAGCACAATCTCATAAATTGACTATTCTCGTAGTGCTGCTGGAAAAGAGCAGGAATCTCTCTCCCGTGTTCTGTCTCGGGCAACAAATCCCCTGATAAAGTCACCGATTTAGTTTGCTATATTTGTGGGAAATTGCCGATTGCTGAACAAGTCAGTAAGAGACAATCAATCCATTTTACAATGAGGGCCCCACCCACCCACCATGCTCCCTCTGGCTGCCTTTCACTGTGGCCACGTGTGTGTGTGTGTGTGTGTGTGTGTGTGTGTGTGTGTGTGTGTGTGTGTGTGTGTGTGTGGGCGTGCGTATGATGAGTGTGTTTATGTATGTGTGCATGAATGCGTGTGAACATTGCTGGTGTCAGTGTTTCAGGGCTGGTGGCACAGGCTGATCATACCTGAACCACCAGCCCTGAAACACTGACACCAGCAACGTCCACACGCACATATGGACTGCAGGCATTTTGAACATACTTACATGTGTGATGCCAGCTTGGTGAGGGACTGCCGGCCACTGCCGCCCACACCCAGCAGCAGGGCATTGCCCATGGGTTGCCGCAAGATGCGGCTGATGCGGCAAATGTGCTGCACAGCGTCCATAAACAGCACCAGCTTCATCTTGGTCATACTGGTCTGATTGAAATCTTCCATGTACTCCTGGATTGTCTGCATCATCTATGAGAATCGCAGACATGGGATTTGCCCACGTCTCACACACAGGACACATAGCACACAGGACACACACCAAAAAAACAGCACACAGGGCATACACCACACACAAGTTGGTGTACTACCTAACCACAAACACTCAATTACCACATACACACACACATCCGCACACACGTAAAAGACTCCATAAACATTCACATCACACATTGACCAGGCCTGGGGCTGTGCCAAGAGAAAACCCGCTGGGCTCACCTTCCCTTTGTCTTCAATGTACGCGTACACCCGGATATCGGCCCCGACAATCATGAAGTCACCATACAGAATCGGCAGCTGCGGGGCCACTTCAGCAAATGTGGTGTCAAACTCCGTCATCCTATTCTTCAACAGCTCATCGAACCACAGCCGGTCGGCATCGCTCACCAGTCGGTCCCTGAACACACGGCAGTTCTCGTGGTACCACAGCCGCAACAGCAGCAGTTTGTCCTAAGCAGAAAAAATCACAATAGGCAACTGAAGGGGATGTACAATATAGCAAATGGGTGCATCCAGAGGCACCTAGGCTTCTTCAGTGCCTTGGGAATCCTCCTGAAGCAAAAGGCAGCATAAAATGTAATTTTGTTGTTTGTTGTAGATGTAGTGTAGGGCAGGCTACCAGTCTGGTGGAAAAGGCAAGTCTGGAATGTGGTATTGATAGGGGTTTTGATAAGTGTCAATAGAGAGATGTTATTTCCATGAGACGGTGTGCCAGTGACTAGTCAGTAACAAGGCATTAATTCAAACTAATTAATTTCAATTAATTAATTTAAACTAATTAATGAATAAGCAAATAGGTAACATTTCACTCAGAGTTGTTATGGTATGGAATCAATCAATCAAAACTTACATTTATATAGTGCCTTTCACGTTGAGAGGATGTCGTGGTAGCCGATTACGTACAGCAATTTAATTTTGGGGGGGGATTATTATGCTGTATATTATGATTATTATCAGGCGTACAACAATTTTCTATTGGATTTTCTTCCCAGCCTTTACTGTTTCGTCACCTGAAGGCACATCTCTTCTTCGACCATGCCTTTGGTCACCCTCTTACCCCTGTCCTCCCTGCCTTCACCCCTCTTGATCCTAGCCCTAGCAAATCCTTAACTGTTCAGCACTTTGGGCATCCTCCTGATGTGAAAGGTGCTATACAGATGTAATTTGTTGTTCTTGTTGAGACCGAAGGGAGTGTTGGAGGAGGAAAGGAGGCTGGGAGGAGGAATTGGCCCAGAAAGGTTTGGTCCTGAAGCCAGAGTAAAGCCATGTGTGCTTGTGTTTCCACACTGGGAGGTGACTGTTGTGAGGGCAGGAAGCAATTTTGGATTTGCTCAGGTGAGGGTGTTGATTATAGGAATGATTCAGCCATTCAATAATGCAGCAAGACCTGAGCGGTCAAAGAGCAACGTTGGTGTTGTTTTGTGAGAAAGAGAGTCCCTTTCTCCAGGGACGAATGAAAGAAATGCACAACCTCAGCCAGGCTCGTGTCCCACAGTACATGTCAAACACTGTACTGTGGGAAATGTCTGGTTATGTTTTGAGCTGGAGGGTGACAGCTGGAAAGGAAATCGGAAAAGGAGCTGAATGGAGGCGAGCACCTGAGTTTTAGAGCTGTCAGCCATGAGCATTCCCTGGAAAACCTTGGATAGGTCACGGAGGTTGAAGGTGTAGTGTGACTTGGTTGGAGTGGGCAGCAGTTGAGATGTGATAGTAGAGTAAACTTGAATTGTCGCATTGACAAGAGGCTCGTTCAGAGCCCGTATGCCTTCCTCATGCTCTATAACAATAAAACATCAAAATATCACCGCCAACCCAACCTCACGACTCTCCCTCACACCCGTACCCTCACACTCCCACCCTCACAGAACAACCACCACAAAATTAGTATAGTGCCTTTCATGTTGGGAGGATGTCCCCCACACCCACACTCTCACCCACCCTTACACACCTGGACCTCACACCCCTGCTCCACATACCCACACCCATTCACCCCTGCCCTCACATTCCCATCCCTACAGCTCACAACCCCATCCTCAAACTCCCGCCCACACACTTATCCTCAAATACAAACCCTCACATATCCAAACAGAGTAATCTGCATTACTCTACCTAGGGCACCAGTTTACCATTTGTGCATTGAATCCTGACCCCGTAATGTTGAATAAAAGTTCTCCCACACTGGGATACTCTGTGCTGCACACTTTGAGAACCCAACATTCACACCTGTAGATTCAATAAACCCCCCACACAACTGACCTAGCCAGCTGCCAAGGATGGTAGAGAAGATCTTCAGTTTGCTGCTGTTCTCCATTTCAGTGAAGGACAGGTAGTTAAAGTGACGGGTGAAACGGGCAGTAATTGGGTTCCTACCACCCCCTGGAGGACCCATCGCGCATATAAAGTTAATATCCAGCAGTTGCTTAAAGCTTCCTGTAGAGAAATAACTCGGACATTAGAGGCACCACCACATGCAGGCCCCACCTCGCTGTAAGGTTCTGTAATTAATAATAACAACATTTAAATTTGTATAGCGTTTTTCACATAGGGAGGATGCCCTAAGGAGTGTTAAATAATATCTCAAATTGTATTACCAATGTTTATATTTATATATAATATATAAACTAGAGACATATCAATTGCTTATGATGCAGCTGGTTGTGACGAGCTTTGCAGAAGAAACACAAGACTAGTTTCTAAACAAGAAATTATTTTCAGTCCTTATCGGTCATTTTCACCTGGAAAATGGTCTGCAACTGTAGAGCTGTGATTTTTTTAAAAAAATTATGAAGGAACCATCTTGCAAACGACAATAACAACAACAACACCAAATTGAAGGAGGCTGGGAAGGGGCAAGGCAGAGCAAGTGCGGGATGGAATTCCAGAGGTTGGGATCAGAGTGGATGAAGGCTCGTCTGCCAATGATGGGGTGGGTGGGTCGGGGGACATGGAGCAGGCCGGAGCCCACTGAATGAAGGGAGCGGCAGGTTAGTAGGGTTAGAAGGTCACAGAGATGGGGGAGGGCAAGGCCATGGAGGGCTTTGAAAGTGTAGACCAAGATCTTGAATTGAATCCTCTGGGTGATGGGGAACCAATGGAGTTGGGCGAGAATGGGGGTGATAGGTTCCCAGAGCCTGATGTGGGCGAGGATACGGGCTGCAGAGCTCTGGATGATCTGCAGCCTACGGAGGGAGGAGTTGATGAGGGTGTTGGCATAATTGAGCCTGTACGTGATGAAGGCTTGAATATTGCGAAGTTGAGGGAAGGTAGAGCAGATCATGGCAAAGATATGGACGAAAAGACACCTAGGTTCCTGACTGGCATGGTGAGGTGTATGGTGCATCACTGGAGGCTGACGCTGCCAGTGCCTGATGTGCAGAGGTATTGACTCGAGCCAATCAGGACAGCCTCGATCGTGAAAAGCAGTGCTGGCCCCCTATGTTGAGGTATGAGATGAGGTGCAGAGTCAAGGAGAGGAGTACCAGATGTTACCTATCTGTTTCCTGTCATACCAGCCACCGTGGTCCATCCATTGCCGCAGAATCTCAATGGGAGGCTGAGCTCCGTATGTATCCAGAGCCGGCATATTCAGGTCATCGATGAAAAATATAAAATACTTGCTAAGCGGTGGCCCAAACACACCTTTACGTCTAAGTACAGAAAAATTGATCATAACAACAACATGCAAGACCAGCTTGTAAGTATGTGCGGGGTTGGTGTATGTGGGGATGTGCATGTGGCGGGGGCTTTGTTTGTGTGGGGGGAGTTGTATGTGTGCGGGAGCAGTGTGCATATGGAGGGCAGTGTGTGTGGAGAGCACGGTATTTTGGGACAGTGTGTGGGGGTGTGTCTGTGTTTGTGTGTGGGGCTGTGTTTGTGTGAGGGGCACTGTGTTCGTGTGGAGGGTAGTGTGTGTGTGTGGAGGGGGTAGTGTGTACATGTGGAGGGCAGTGTGTGTGTGTGGAAGGCAGTTTGGAGGGCAGTGCGTGTGGAGGACAGTGCGTGTGTGGAGGGCAGTGTGTTTGTGGAGGGCAGTGTGTGGGGCTATGTCTGTGGTGTTGTGTGTGTGGTGGGAAGGGGGATAGTGTCTGTGTCAGGTGGGGGGGGGGCGCAGGAGTTGGGGTGGCACTGGGCAGGCGTGAACTCACCTTTTGTCTACTTTGCTGTCGATGAAGTCCTGTGTCTGATTGGCTGATGTCCGAGCCGAGAAGATGAGAAAGTGGGAGATGTATTCCAGCGGCATCTTCTTCAGCAGCTTATCTGAGATGTTCAGTGTCTTCCCTGTCCCTGTTGGCCCCACACACAGCACCTAGGGACACGGCAACACAGTTCACTTGGCACACTGCCCGGCCCACCACACACTGCTCCCCCCCATCCCCACATTGCTCCCGGCCAACACACTGCCCCCCACACACACTGCCCACCCCCCCAAACGACACCGCCCTCCAGCACACACACCACCTTATCACATTACACCCCCAACACAGCTCCCCCCTCTACACACTGCTCGCCGCCACACACACCGCTACCGCCCCACACCAATACTCTCCCCCAACACACTGCCCGCCCCCACCCTCCCCCGCACACCCCAACCTCCTCCTGCCCTCCCCCAGCACTCACCACCCACAACCACGACACACTGCCCCTCGGCAGGCACAAATCCCCCCCACCCCCACATGCACTGCTCCCTCGTACACACTGCTCCTCCCCCCACAAACCGCCCTCTCCCCGCACACTCTGCCCTCCCCCACACACACTGTCGTTCCCTTCCATTTAGTGGGTGAATCAGTAGATGTCTGTCCATCTTAGTGCTAATGAACTCCTAATAGGAACGGTGATTAACAGAGAAATCCTAGTCTGCCTGCCTCACCAGCTTCCTGCCAACACTGTTGTACACTTCACACCTGGACTGCAACTAACAGTTGGTGGAGGAGATGGAGAGACTGACTGACCGGCATTTTGTTGCACAGAAGCATCCTCAAAACATGTGAAGTGCGGATAGTGTCCTGCGTGGGAACGATAATGTCAGAGTAGTTGGTTTCCGGGGTGATAGTTACACTTGGTGATGATTTTGTCCACTTCACCCACTGGATCTGAAACACAAGAGGCATGTGACAGCCCTAACAACCCAGCTTCCCACATCATTGCTCTCATCCCATCTCTCTGCACCTTTCCTATCATGTCTGCAGTAGGGCGAGCTCTACAGAACAGAAGGCAATGCAGCCTATCATGTTAGATGTCTGCCCAGCGCCCTCTTGAAAGCTGTCTGCTTGCCAGCTTTCTATCCATTGTATCTGCACAGCTCCTTCTTGAAATGTCCTCTTATCCAGTCAGAAGCTGAACTGTTCCCTCCTTTTCATTGTTTACATCACGGTTGTCTGTCTTTCTTTCACACACACACTCTCAATTAGTCTCACACCAGTTCTCACCTTCTCTCACAATCTCTTCTCCAGCACAGTACTGTACCAGGAATGAGAGAATTCAGTTATGAAGGGTACAGAAACTAGAATTATTCTTATTGGAGCAGAGAATATTAAGGGAATATTTAATAGAAGTGTTCAACATTATATGGGGATTCAATAGGGGGAATAGGGAGAAACTGTTTCCACTGGCAGGTGGGTCCAATGGACACGGACTTAAAATAGTTGGCAAAAGAACTAAAGGGTAGGTGAGGAGAAGTGTTTTCCCTCAGTGAGTTGTTCGGATATGGAATGCATTGCATTCCATATCCGAAGAGATGGTGGAAGCCGATTCAATAATAATTTTCAAGAGAGAAATAGACAGATATTTGGAGAGGTCAAATTTGCAGGGCTATGGGGAGATAGTGGGAGAGTGGGATTAATTTGGGCAGCTCTTTCAAAGAGCCAGCACGGACACAATGGGCCAAATGGCCTCCTTCTGTACTGTATAATTCTATGACTAATTCTAACCTATATTCTTCAGGTCCAAATCCAATGCTGCTCATCACCAACTCTTCAAGTCATCACCATTATATACTCACTACAAACTGATTAATCAGCTTGATAAGTGCATGTTTTGCACTTGCTGCAATGGCCTTTACAAGTTTTCTGTTGGTTTCTCTAATCTCTATTTTTCCCTCTTTCTGTAGAATCTTGTGGTTAGCCCCAATGGTCATTAGATCCTTTCTCCCTATAAGCTTGACAAACTTTCATTTTCTTGTTTAGCTTCTTTTTATTTTCCTATTGATCCATTTTGGTGTGTATTTGTTTTATTTGCCCTGCTGCACTTGGGCATCGTACAATGTCCATTTAGCCTCAACTAATCTGTCCTTCAGCATTGCCTCTCAGTCTGTTTCTCTGAGCTCAGCCTTGCATGCTGACATTGTACAGGCAAATTTGGTTATGTGCTGGTGTTGTTTCCCCATATCATACTGAACGTGTCTTACTTCTTGAAAGATATCCTCGTCATCATCTGCCTTGCTGCTGATTCCAGCTTCGTCCAGTCTGTAGTCAAACACCAGGCCCTCCTCAGGGAAGCACAGCTCAATCTGCCCCCAAACAGTTCACATCAAATTAATTTCCAGTAATGTCACCATTAGCAAATCACATAATGCTTGACACAGACCCAGCCATAGAGACAGTTTCTGTGAGCAGATCAGTGTGGGTTTACTTAGCCTCCTCTCACTACAGTGCAATCACTGAAGGTTTGTTATGGCAGTTAGTCACTACACAGACGTTGCTCACTCCCCTCCGTACCTCTGCTTTCCTCTCCCCTCAGCTCCTCTTCCCACTTCATCAATTTAATATTTTAAACAAATAAATGGTGAGGTTAGGAGAAATGTTTTTCATTCATAGAGGAGTTAGGATTGGGAATGCCCTTCCCAGATCAGTACTTGAGGTAGAATCCATACTTGCAGCAAGAGGAAACAAGATAAATAACATAACAGTCAGCTAAAGGGGAAAGGGCAGATTCACTTCAGGAAATGTCAACATTAGCAAATACCCTAAGGTTTGATGAAAGGAGCAGCACAGACACAATTACTTTTCTGTACTGTAAATTTATTTGTTCTCCTCTTTGCCTTCTGTTCTCCCCTTAACTCCCATTCTTTCCTCTCACATCTCTTCAGGCCAATAATCAATGGTGGGAAAAATGCTGGAATTGATTTTAAGGCAAAAATTAATAAGTATCTGAGTACAAAGAGTCCACAAAAAGTCCCTGGGATTCATCCACAAAATACTGTCACTAAACTTTATACTGACATGAAAGGCGCTGTAAAAATGCAAGGATTATTATTATTCTATATCCTAACAACTCACTACAAATAAAATCTCTGCTAATCTCCCCTTTACCTCCCTTAAATTAATGCCCTCTAATCACTGAATCATAAACCTATGGAAATACTTTCTCCCCATTGACTCGAAAACACCTCAGAATTTTAAAGACCTGGTTCAGGTCAACCTCAAAATCACAATATTAGTTTGGATGACTTTGACCCATCTGATTTCATCCCTCAACCTATCTACCCCATATTTCTTTTTCTCTCCTCTATTTCCTCTAAGGTTCCTGAGGTCCCATCTGCCCATTTAGGTGGACGTTAAAGATCCTGCAGCAATATTCAAAAATAAAAGTTTCTCGTGGTGTCCTGGCCAGCAATCCCCAATTGCTAATAATATTGGTCATTCATTTCATAGCTTCTTGTGGGATATTGTTCAGTGCAAAATTGGCTGGCATGTTTACAGCATACTCATTATATCCTGTAATGCGCACGGAGATATCTTCCCGACATGAGAGGCACAGTATCAAATGCAAGGATTACATATATTTTAAATTTGGAATTAGATTAGTGGTTGGAGGAGGCTAGGGGAAAGAAGGCAGACAAAATAAAGAAGGCAGACAAAATGCAACAAGTTGCATTTATATAGTGCCTTTCATTTTAGGAGGACTGCCTAAGCTGTGGGACAGTTGTGGGTTTCTACCTGAGCTGGGGCTTGATTCTGGAGGGATGGGGCCAAGGAGCTCTAGTTGGATAGATGACCGAAGACCTTGTCAAAGGGGAAAGTTTTGAGATAGTACTTGAAGGAGGCAAGAGGTGGAATTCCAGAAAGTGGGGCGGAAAAGCTGAAAGCTGACCGCTGACACTATCTCCACTAAATCCAAGCCCAGTTTTGCCATCTTGTGTGGCTAAGGATGGTTTCTGATCCACTTCATTATTTTCCTGTGTTAGATTAATTGAGGAGGAACTACTTCATGCAGAGAGATTAAGAATGTGGGACTCGCTGTATGAACCACATAGTATTGATCTATTTCAGTGGATACTATACCTTCACATTAGGGAGTGGGGTATAGAAAGGCTTGGGACAGTGGCCCATTTTCTTATTATACAATTGTTATAATTCAATGAAACAAATCATGAAACAAACTACTGCACTACCAATACTCACTTTCTCCTGCTCCATCTTTTCTCTCATCCATTTGCTGAATAGAATCCAGCTTTCAGCATCACCGGTGGCACCAACGCTCCAGACAAGTGAAAAAATGAACCAGGGCTCAATCAGGTCCTCCACACGGTTCATCTTCTCATCTGGGAGACCCCTCTCACCCTGTTGACAAATATCAGGGACCAGATTATTGCTGGTTATCGTGTTCTACACAAGACAATAGATGAGACTTCACACCTCGAGTTTAACATCTTTGTCACCTCGAGTCAGTGTATACACATCACACCATGTTTTACAGTGACCTCTTCCAGTGTGGGTCAATAACATTGTAACAGTTAGTAACACTGTCACACAAAGTAACAGACACTAACACTGACACTAACTCTGACACCCAACAGATGGCTCCTGCTGCTGCCCTGAGAGGACATTCACCAGGGAGGAAGGGAGGGAGTGGGAGGGGAGGCAGGGAGGGAGAGTGGACGGGGGAGGGAGAGAATGGTGGGGAGGGAAGGAGGGAGTGGTGGGAATGGTGGGGAAAGAGGAAGTGGTGGGGGAGGAGGGAAGAAGCAGAAGTTGAAACGTTGGAAATGGTCTCAGATAAAATCACCCACCCATTACGCTGAGTTAGAGCATCCTTCCGATTAAAAGATCCTCTGTCAAGTCTTGCAGATAGGAACAGCTGATTGAAAGCTAATCGTGGGATTGGGATGTTTCCTGTTCCTGGATGTCAACCTGCTGTTTGAACAATGTCAGCCAGGCCCAGGGAGAATCACTTCAAATCACTGGTTTGAGCGACCTTATGAAATGATTAACTGACCTCTTTTCCTACGAAGGGTTTGAATAAGCAGTCAATGAGCTTGAGGAGGCTGAAGGTAAGGTTGCTGTCCACGGACATAATCACTTCCCTCACTGACATCCGCACAAACTTAATGGCATCCTGTAATGAGGGAAGATAGCAGCTGAGTCTGAGAATTCCTGACACCCCTTTACCATATTCGGGGTTTGAGGCAGCAGGTGGTTGGTTTCATTGGGGTGATGGTGGCTGAGAGGGAGGAAGGAGAGATGGGGGAGAAAGAATGTATGATGAGGGCTGCGATAGAAGCGAGATGAGTGATGGAGATGGATGCGGATGTTGTGGGGAGGCACACTGGACAGAAGGTTGTGGCTGCCAGGAGGATGTTCATTTTGGAGGTAATAAAGTCCATGACCTCTTCACACTTTGCGTTGGATGAGATGATTGAGGTTGCTTGAGGATGCCATGGAGATGGAGGAGAATAGGATATTGGAGTTATTTTTGGCTTCCAGAATGATGCGCTGTAGTAGTGCGCTGTTTTTGCTTGCGACAGGGAATGGCGGTAGCTGCGGATGCTCGAGCCACAGCTAGTGGTGAACCATGAACCTTTTTTTCTGTCACCTGCACTCGAGCAACCTGGTTTGAGATTTTAGCAAGCAGAGATGGCTGCTGTAACAGCAGCTTGACAGAGTTAACTTTCATTGCCGCAACTGATCCGAGCTGCTTCCCCAAAATGCTCCTGTCTCTCTGTCCCCAACCCTCCACTGCTCCTGATCAACCCTCCTCTCCCTTCGACCGCCCCAACTCCTATCCCTGCTAGACCGTCCCACAGCCTCCCTCTTCTAGAGTCCTGGTGCACAGACCAACACCATTAGAAACGGTCCCCCAAAAAAGGGAATATTCTGTAAAGAAGACAATATTTTGTTATGCAAGTGCAAGTTGTTGTTGTATTGGGATACATGGGAAAAATGCAACAAATGAAGTATCAAATATTATATTTCCAAATAAATATATACAGTATTTTCATAAAAAAGCTTACGACCAAGGTGTATTGTGTGGAAAATGCTGCTGTATTGTCAACAAAAATAGTGACTGCATTTGGCACAATCTACTTGTGAAGCACTTTGAGACATTTTACTATAAAACAATGCCAGTGTAAAAAAAAATACAGTACTGACCTCCAGAAACCTATTGAATAGAGAATCGAACTTGTCCACGTAGCGTTTCATCACCTTGGGAACGGCGTTCAGCCAGCACTCCACAAAGGGCTGGACCCCCAAAATGCTGGGCTCGAGATAGACCATCCCACAGCGGGAGACCGTGGCCGGAGAGGCCACCGCCAAATCCTGCACCTCGAACATCATTGTCATCACCTGACACCAAAAGGCTGCGTTAAAACTCCATCAGCATGAACCCATGCTCACCACCACCCTTCCTCCCACTCCCCAGGCCCCTCCCCATCGCTCTCTCTCTCACCACCTTCTCTCCTTCACCTCTTCCCCACACCTCTCTCTCCCACTACCCCCCTTTCTCCCCCACACCTCCCCACTCTCTCTCCCCACCCTGTGTTCTCAGCCCTCAGTGCTGATCCCACTGTCTCTGTACCTCAGAAAGTTTAATGATCTCTCCTGAGCTCAGACACAATTTCTTGTTGTCGTCCAACACTGTGTTCATGTTCTCGATCCACACAGCGTCTACAGGACCATCAAACATGTACCACTTCTTCACCTGGTCTGTGGCTGCTGCCCCCACTCGGATCAGGCATGACAGGATGCCATCCGTCCTGTGTTAGGAAGTACAAGACAAGTGGTCACACTTACCTGCTCTGCTCACACTCACATCAGCTGTGCACTCACTGGCTCTGCTCATATTCACCCACTCTGCTCACACTCACATCAGCTATGCTTACACCAACTCCACTCACTGGCTCCGCATACACTCATCCATTCTGCTCACCTGCCCCAAACACTCATCCACCCAGCTCACGCTCACATCGGCTCTGCTCACAACTCACTCGCTCTGCTCACCTTCAGCTACTCTGCTCACACTCACCCACCTGCTCCACTCACACTCACCCACTCCGTTCAAACTCACCCACTCTGTTCACACCTGCTTTGCTAACACTAACCTACTCCACTAACACCCATTCAGCATGGCTCACACTCACCCAGCATCATTCACACTGCTCACCTGCACATCACAAAGATAAAATTACAGTACAGAGTCTCGGTCTGTATAATATAATGAAATGGCATAAACTAGAGTACTAACCATTCATGAGTTAAAAGATCAAACTCTCCGTATAGCTGCCCCATGGTGATGGACTTTGGGTTTAGAACAAAGACATTTACTGCTTCATAATTGCTGCCGCTGACAGATGGCTGTCCTTTCAATGCTGTCATCGCCGTCGCAAGGACTTCATAGCACTGAGTAAGGAGAGAGACTGGCATGAACCCTCGTCAGTCAGAGCTTGGAGAGTTAGAAACATGGGACCCAAATGGCTCTATTCCTGCCAGTTATATAGATCTTTCAATATTTTTTTAATACCAGCCTCTTCCTCCTACCCTGTAATGCCCTTACTTTCCAAGTATCTAACTCACAGTTAAACTTCCAAATAATTCTGCCTAAAGAACAACAACAGCAACTTGGATTTATATAGCGCCCCCTATGCTGGATGGTGCTTCCCGATAACGGATCCCAGGGCCGAGCGGGGGTGGGGCGGGAGGGGGAAGGTGCGTGCTCTAACTAGTGAGCTACAGGAGCTCCACAATCTCAGTTTTTCAGCCACATCTATATTTCAGAATCCCACAAAGTTGTTCACTTAAAAACTGACAACTTCGCAGTGTAAAAATCGCTATTACAATGAATTGCAGTTTATCCCCTTTTCCTACCCAACACTCTCACTGGGGAGCTGGGAATCCTGGTTGAATGTTCTCCTCTCTTAGGCCAGATATACTCTTGGAGCATTGAGACAGAGGAAACCAGCCTGTTCTCACAAAACATGCAGAGCAATTTGAGTTTTAATTCCTAAATATTTTGGCAAATAACACGAGTGAGCTCTTAACAGAATCAATTGTTCTCTTTTATGTACGAAACAATAAACTTAACGCAGTTGGAACAGAACTGAACCACCAACTCCTCTTTGTCCTCCCAGGTTCACTTTAGCTGTGTGTGTCCTTGTGGACTGTGCACCCTGTGCTCTCTCTATTTGTGCTACTGCAGTCTTCCCAAGGCAGCGGAGGGGAGTAGAATCTTTTCCAGATGCAGTAGGAGATGTAGGTGGGGTGGGTGTCAGTGGGGAAACAGATGCTATATCAAATGCAAGGATTATTATTATTATTATAGCCCCCTGGGGCTATGTTCCGCACTACCTTTTGGGTAAAGTAACGCTTTCTGATTCTTTTCAAAACTCTCTATCTCTGATAGTCATTCTGTACCTTGTTCAGATACTCCACCAGATGGAGGAGTCATCCAGCTTGACAATTATCCATTACTGAGGTGGTGACTGGCATGGTGACTCTATAAATGTAATTTTGTTGTTGTTCTACTTTAAACACCTCAATCAAATCTTCAAATGATCTATGCAGCTCTCATACAATCATAAACATCAACAGGGTCAAAGGAGGCCATTGGGTCCATTGAGTCTGGCTACTCTCAGAGCTAATTCATTTAATCCCCCCGGCCCTGTCGCCACGCACCCACCCTCCCGCCCCTTCACACCGTCCCCTCGCCCAACCTCCAAGCCACCCTATTCCCCCATCCCCATTTCTGCAGCTGGTTTCCTACCTTAGTCTTTCCAGAGCCAGATGGACCCACCAACATTAGTCCATGCCGAACCACCGTGGTCTCAAATAGCTGAATACACTTAGTAACGAAGGCTGTGAGAGGGAAGAAGCAGAGGCATCTTTACCCAAACCTGGTGTAGGAGCACTCAGCGCTCCCACACAACCACAATCTCACCCACACCATCAGCCACACAGCATTTTATTTACATTTGTTTTCATTGCAATGGAACATAATCTAGAAACTCAGCCCTGAGGTGGTCACTAGCATGAGAAATGGATATGGATTTTATCCATATTATTCAATTATCCCCGGAAAAACGATCCGCCAATCCACTAATAACCGGGTTGCTACTTACTGCTAGGTAAACAGACGGATGTCTTGAGTAAGAAAACTTGCCCAACATTTTGCCCTGCTGGGAATCAAATCCAGGTCTTCTCGCTTGCAAGGCGAATGCTCTAACCACTAAGCTACAGTACTCCCCAATGGGATATATATGGGTCAACTATGGAAGCTAACTGACCCAGAGCCAAGGCCCTACCCTTGCTACCCTGTGGGTGTGTCAGCCTGGCTCAGCTGGTAGCTCTCTTGCTAGTTAGATGGTTATGGAATCAAGTGCCCATGTCAGGAGTTGGACCTCCTATATCATAGAATTATTCAGAACAGCCATTCGGCCCATCGTGTCTGTACTGGCTATTTGAGTGATCAGGCTGGGGAAACACTATGGGTGGAATTAAGGAAAAGCAAAGAGGTGATCATATTTTGTGATATAATTTGAGAAAAAAAATAGAAGGGAGAGTGGCAAACCGGGATTCTAAATTTAAGCAATGGCAACTTCAAAGGGATGAGATTAAAATGGATTACAGTAAACTGATCTGAATTGTTAATAGATAATCCATGGACATACAGTAGGAAGTATTCAAAGGAGAATTTGGTACAATATAAAACTAGTAAATACTCCTCAAACACAAAAACTGCTCATGCGTCATCCAATGACGAAGATCAACAAATGGAGTCCAGTAGCTCAGTAGTTAGAGCACTTGCCTTACAAGTGTGAGACCTGTGTTTCGAATCCAGGCAGGGTGAAACCTTGGACAAGTTTCCTTACTCCACAAGCCCAACGATAATCCATCCAAATTTTTTTAATAATAAATTGGTCATTTCAATCCACTACTGTTAGTGGGACATTGCTTTGCGTAATTGGCTGCTGCATTTCGCCCACAAATATACAGTCAATTCACATTACATATTCTGTGAGGCACTTTGAGAAATCTAGAAGATGTGAAAAGTGCTATATCAAAGTCCTTGGCACCTGGTTCGGGGACAAGGGGCTGGGGCGCAAAACAGGAAGGAGCAAATAGAGATGGTTAGGAAGAAACTGGTTCTGTGGAACCAGCGCTCGCTGTTCACTACCGAGAAAAACCTGGTGTTCAGTTTTGGTCACCGTACCTATGGAATTCCATCCCCCAATCCCCCCACCTTGTTTCCTCCCTTTCCTCTTTCGAGGCCGGTTTGAAGACTTTCCTTTTCAACCGTGACTTCTGTTCCCCCCCTAATTTTTCAACCTCCCCCATGTTTTTTAACCCCTCTTGAACATTCCCCTCCGAGCTCGGGTCACACGCCTCCCGTGCAGCGCCTTGGGACGTCCTCCCGACGTGAAAGGCACTCTATAAGTTTAATTTTTTTTTGTTGTTGTTCTTAGGAAGGATATACTGCTTCTGGAGGGGGTGAAGATTCACCAAAAATATTCCAGAACTTAAAGGGTTAAATTATGAGGACAGGTTGCATAACTTGGTGTTTGTCTACTTCCTTAGGTTTAGAAGGCTAAAGAGTTATCTGATTGAGGTTTTTAAAATAATAAAGGGATTTGATGAGGAACTGTCTTCTCTGGTGGAGGAATCCAGAACAAGGGGGCATAATCTAGCTGTGGATCCATTTACATTTTCAAGGGAGGTATTTGTTAGGTCACGACATTAAAGGGTGGGGCAAGGGTGGGTAACTGGATTTCACATCAGGAAGATGTCTCAAAGCACCGCTGGCTAGAGGGAAAGTCTTGGGGAGGATCTTGAAGGAGATGAGTAAAGAGATGAGTCGTACTGACTCTGGGATGGAGTTCCAGAGAGTGTTGGCAGATAGGCTGAAAGCCCAACCCTAGGATGATGTCCTATCCTACCCACTATGAAGCAAGCTGATACTCCCTGAGTGAAGAACATGGCTGGGCCGGTAGTGTTCAAAGAACTCTCAGAGGTAGAGTAGAATGATATTCTGGAGAGACTTAAAGAAGAAAACGAGGATAATGAATTAGACCCTCCAATGGAGATGGATAAAGATTGGGTTGATAGGCTAGTACTGTAGAGGACACGGGCTGCAGAATTCTAGATAGTCTGCATCTTAGTAGGGAGAATCTGAGGAGTCAGGTGACCAGACTTGGTGTATTCTAGCCGGCATGGACTAAACCTTAAACATGGATGAGGAGCTCGGCAGCCTGAGAATAGAGGTTGTGGTGGAAGCAGGTAATGTTTAAACTTTCGGAGGAAAGCTGAGCAAGTCAGAGCACAGATGTTAGTTGGGGTCAAACAATACACCAAGATTCCCCTCTGGCAACATGAAGTGGAGTGGGTATTCCATGCCTGTTGTTGCTGTCAGCGTTGAGTTGAGAAGTTACTGATGAGAGCCAAGCAAGAGAACCTTTCACCATCCTTCTAAATCTAGAGCCCAAACTCACCATCAACATCCTTGAGATATTTGGACAGGCATGTCTTGCGAATGGATTGTTCCAGAATGCCATAGTCAACGGGTTCTTCCTTGATTTTGGGAAAGAGGTCTGACACAATACCATTGAAGAGCTTGAGGTCGTCTTGCAAAAACTTGGGAACATTCACGTCACAGATGGCTCTCAAACAGATCAACTCCTGTAACACAATAGCTTCAGGTGAACTTTCATGTTCATTGGCTCTGTCTCATGGCCGCATGGAGAAAGGCCTGGTATAGATACTGTGCCTGTCCCCTTCAATGCCATCCAACACATCATTGATCAACACATTGCATAATCTGGCTCACTTCAATCCACGACTGTTTTGGGACACTGCTGTGCACAATTGGCAGTCGCGTTTCGCCCACAAATATACAGGCAATTTATGTCACAGTACAGTATATTCTGTGAAGCACTTTGAGACATCTGCAAGATGTGAAAACCACTGCATCAATGCAAGGATTATCGGACAGGACACCGGGAGAGAGAAATATTTTGAGTGCCACAGATTATTTAAAGGCCACAGAAAGTGCCTCAGTTTAACATCAAACCTGAAGGACTTCTGACAATACAGTGTTCCCCCCAGTATCATGTCAACCTGAACTGTGAGTTCAAAGACCCAGGATGAGGCTTGAACCCACAACCCTCAGAGGTGAGAGTGATACCAACTGAGCCAGGCTGACACCTAAATGCAAGCGTGACAAGTTTCTTATTTATCATCAAACAGGCCCGATGGCCCTATTCTCTGTTGCACTTTATATTTACAGACCTGTTCTCTATTATTCCATGAAGAGCTTTGAGACGTCTCGGAGACATGATTAGGTGCTATATCAAATGCAAGGATTATAATAATTATTATTACACTCTTTATGTGGAGTTCTCAGAGGTTAGAGCACTTGCCTCGCAAGCAAGAGACCTGGGATTGATTCTAGGCACAACAAAACTTTAGGCAAGGTGCTTAACTCCACATGCCTGAGTTTACCCAGCAGTAAATAGGAACCTAATTGTTAATTGATTGGTGGATCGCTTTTCCAGGGGTAATAATTCCTTTAAAAAAAATATTGGTCAACTGTTGTGTGCAATTGGCTGCCTTGTTTTGTCCACAAAATACAGTGTATTCTATGAAGCACTTTGAGATGTTTTGAAGACTTGATAAGATGCTGTATCAAATGCAAGGATTGTTATTATTGATTATTATAATACAATAATGTCCTGCTATCTGTTATACTCTATACATACTGCCCTGATCACTCTCTATCACACTCTATACACAGCAACAACAACATAATTACATGTGTGCAGTGCATTTCATGTCAGGAGGACGTCCTGAGACCTGGACTGTCAAGGATCCGTACCCGATACAGCCCTGTTTTCTATTACAATCTATACACACAAACCTGCTCTCTCTCTGTTACACTCTATTATGTTATATAGAGTCTATATAATACAGCCCTGCTCTCTCTATTATTCTCTTTACTGTTACATGCCTGGCTTGTTGCTCTAGTGAAGACTACAATGCTGATATACAGTACTCAATTTTCTTACCTCGTCCATCACAGGATTTTCTCGCTTTAGGTTCCCAGCTGCCGAGATCACAGTTTTCACAGCTCGCATCCCAAAGTCGTAGTGATCCTGGGCATAGAACACAGAGGACATATCTGTGACCCGAAATACAGCTCACAGATTCCCATTCATAGATAATGGGATTAGGAATGGGATTCGGAGAGAAGTGGGGGATTTAGGAGCCAATCGGTCCATCGAAAAGGAGTGTCTTGAGGCGAGACTTGAAAGAGGCTAGGAAGGGGGTGAGGCCAAGGGACTGCGGGATGGAGTTCCAGAGGTTGGGGGCCGAGGGGCTAAAGGCTTGCCTGCCAATGGTGGGGCAGGTGGGTCGGGGGGATGTGGAGCAGGCCAGAGCCTGCTGAGTGGATGGAGTAGACAGGTTGGTAAGGGGATAGGAGGTCATGGATGTAGGGTGGGGCAAGGTTGTGGAGGACTTTAAATGTGAGGAACAGGAACTTGAATTGGAGTAATTGGAGAGCACTTTCAAATGGTGTCAGTACAAAGGAGCAAATTACACCCTTCTGGAACATAGAATTACATTATTCAGTAGTTTTCCCCCCACCCACCAGCAAACCTATCTACATTTCCTTACAAAATGTCAGCTCCCTCTCCAATAAAGTTCTGGATAAGCACATCGATATTCTTGAGCTTATGGAAATCTGGCTCCCCCCAGTGACCCCATACCCCTAGATGAAGCCTCCCATCCCGGCTACACCTTCCACCACACCCCACACTCTAACCAACGTGGTGCATGGGTGGCCCTCATCTCCAAATATTCCTCTGGCTGTTTCTCCTCCTTTGAGCACCTCACCCTCTAGCAACCCTCCTCTCTCTCACTCAAAATACTCCTGGTCTACCACCCACAAAACTCTCTGGATCCTTCCTCTCTGATATCTCTACTCTCATCTCACCCGTCTCTCAGCTCTGAATGCCTAATCATAATGAGTGACTTCAACCTCTACCTGAACTCCCCTTGCACCAAATCCTTAGACTTCAATGCCCTCCTCTCCTCCCTATGCCTCACCCTCAACTTGCCAAATCACAACCGTGGCCACCTCCTCGACCTTGTCATCACAAATGACCTTGACATTTGCAACCTGTGCATGACATGTCCTCATCTCCTTCTCCTCTCTCATCCATCAAGCACTCAACAGTCCTGTTCCAAAACCCCAGAGATGACCCCAGATCCCTACCAGTAAAACACCCCTCAAACCACATGTTGATCCAATGAATTCCACTCTGTTTATTGGAACTTACAGTGTGAGGGACCTTGACACCAGTGGGCTGATGATCTGCGGTCTGATGTTCTACCAATGAGCATTATTCCCTTCTGTTGACCTTTTATTTACCTGTGAACTGAGTTGTTCAGAGGAAAGTTTGAAGGTTGTGGTGATTTTCTTTGCCAGGACCTTGGCATTGTTGAAACCGAAGGAATACAGTGAGATCTCTGCAATCATGGCATAGTCGGGCACCATCATGGCTACAGGTCTAAACAACGCCTGCAACAAACCACTGTCATCAGCAATCTCAGCCCAAACAAGGAGGCACAGGAACCTGTGTTCAGTGACCCAGTGTGCAACAATACAAACCCAGGGCCACCCACATGCCAGAATACTTTGTCACTCAGTATGTGTGTGAGTGGGGTGGGAGGTGGGGTGTGGCAAGCACCTGTCATTCAGTGTGTGTAGGTGTGTTTCTGAGTGTGTGGTGGGGGTGGGTGGGGGCGCTGTTTTTGTCTATGTGTGGGGTGGGGTGGGGGGGACTGTCTTTCAGTGTGTGTGGTGGGAGGGGCTGTCACTCAGTGTGTATATGGGGGGGGGGGGGGGGGGCTGTCATTCAGGGTGTTTTTGTGGGTGTGTGTGTGTGTGTGTGGGTGGGGGCATCACACTTGCAGGTTTCCCCAAAACAGAAATGTTCTCCTACCTTTAGATTATCAGGCAGCTCTGTGCGGCCAGCATAACCTGGGTTCATAGTGATAAACACAGCGCAGGAAGCAACCAGAGCTATTTCAATCCCCTCAAACATGAATCGATCAACCTGTGAGTAGCAAGAGTCACAAACAGAATGACCAAATTATTACTTTAACAAAGAATACTATTTTGAAGGAATTATTACCAATGGAAAATGATCCACCAATCAACTAACAAACTGGTTCTTATTTTTTACACCCTCACATTGCGTCAAGTATCCTCTAAAATGCATTGGTGCTTTTTACTGCCAGAGTGTGCACTGGACAGTCATTGTTTCAGACATGAGCTGGGGTCGGGGACTGCAAAGGGGGGAATTTGAGGTGACTGTTAGGAAAGAGCAGAGGCCACTTAGTATGAACCCGTTACTAAAATTCACAAGTACAGTACAACACGAAGTGAGAACCATTATAGTGTGACTGGTTGCTTACTGGGTAGGCCCTCTTCCCTCCATCTCTCCCTCAGTTATGTTCAGACACTCACCCTCTGTTGCTGAGCTTTCTGGATTGTAGTAATCTGCTGTGCCACTACTGACAACACCTCAACATCTATACGGTTGAACTCATCGAAACAGGCCCAGGCCCCAGAGCTGAAGAAGAAGCAGAAAACCACAGTACATTATATATACTGATGTCTGAAAGGTGCTGCACAAGTGTATTTTGTTGTTGTCAGTTGACATATATAGTGTATAATAATAACAACAACAGGCATTTATTCATTGACTGGGCAGGGGCAAGAGGAAAAACCATTGGCTGAGATCCTGCCGGTTCATTACGTAGGACTCGAACCATGTGACTGCTGCGGTTCCACTAAGGTGGATGAGTCAGGATTATCTATGGAGGAGGATGGCGTGGTTGACTATGTTGAACTCAGTGGAGTTTAACAGCGGAGGTGTTCTGGAATGACCTCTAATCTCTTACCTGGCCAAACCTTTGAAAAATTTCCCCATTGCCAGGAAGTCCAGCTGGTCAGAGCAGTTGAAAACCACAGTTTGTATAGCAAGTGCTTTCCCCAAGTCCTTAGTGGTTTCTGTTTTCCCGGTCCCTGCAGGGCCAGCAGGAGCTCCCCCAAATTTCAGGTGCAAAGCACCAGTCAGTGTTAGGTAGCATCTGGAATCAAGAGAGAAAAACTGGACAACATTCAACACTAAATTGCAAGGCTTCTCCAATGCCTCTGCATTGGGGAATGAATGGTTGAGCCATTCAGATCTCATGGTTCACATTAAGATGACTTCTATTCTTTGTTCTCAATTAGCATCTATGGTTGTTGTTGTCCACGTGAGATCTCTTATAAATGAATAATGGCTAATTTTCTTGGCTCTCTTTGCAGTCAGTACTTTATCTGCACCAGTTATATGAGATACCAGTGAGGTAACCTTCCTATAAAGCTTAGTCCCTAAATCATTCCTGACTGCTTGTTATTCACTCAGGAATCAGTCATCTTGAGATGTTTTAATGTGCAGCTTGTTGTGAGGGGATAAGAGACTGAGTGGGGTATCTAGGTTTCGTCAGGGCAATGGTACAGCCTCAGCAGGAGCTTTAAATGCCCTCTATTCTACTTTCTGTCTGCAGATTGACCACTGAGATAGATGCTCTTTCCAAGGACCCCCTCATTAGCATTCATTGGGGAATGCAGTATGTGATGTGTACATTATAATAATCCTTGCATTGGATAAAGTGCCTTATCCCATCGTTGAGACATCTCAAAGTGCTTCACAGATATATCACAGAATATATCATAAATATATATTATATAGTTTATTGTGTGCGCAGCAGCCAATTGGCAGTAGCCAATTGCATATAGCAATGTCACACAAATAGTTAGGTGACCAAATTTTATTTCTACCCATCCACCTACCTACCACATATACTGTATATTGTTTTATTTATTTTGGAGAATAATTACTCTCCCAAATCTATTGTTTTATTTATTTATTTGGAAGAATTATTATTGCAAAAAGCGACCCATCAATCAACTAACAACCAGGTTCCTGTTTATTGTTAGGTAAACCAAAATTTGTGGCGTAAGGAAACTTTGCCTTTTCCAGGAATCAAACCTGAGTCCTTTCATTTGCGAGGTGAGTGTACTAAACATTACGCTATGGTTCTCCGAATTATTCTTAATTTAGTCTTCACAGATTAGGAATTGATATGAATTGGGAAGACATCCTAAAACATTTCGGTCTAATCAATTGGGTAATAATTAATAATCTATTCTCATCTTCAGAACATCTGCATTATGGAAATTCTGATGTCAAACAGACTCAAAGGTGGAGGATAAAAGGAGTGCGATGCACAAAAGTGCAATGGTTAGCAAGGTCTATCCACTGACTAATGGAGGAATAGGTTCAAACCCATATTGTTTAAATGGATATATTGAGAAAGAGAATGATTACACTTTTGGTCTCTTCTTAGTAGCTCAGGAAAACAGAGGGTGTACCCAACCAAATCCAAAGAGGAAGCCGGTACCTTGACTCATATCAATGCAGGCTTCAGGCCAAAGAGATGTGGTTATTAGAGATGTGATAAAATACATAATGGCAGGATTCCCATTGAATATTTAGTCAATGTACCAGCTCCCTCTTTGGATTTGGTTGGGGACACCCTCTGTTTTCTACTGTATATGTCCAGTGGTCGTCTGTGTTGGCTGCTCATGCTGACTAAAAGCCTGACTGGTATAAATGAAAATGAGGCCCATTGGAGTGAAAATCTGAGGTAACGGTGCTAAATGTCCTATATTCTTTTAGATTGGGATGAAGTCTTTGTTACTGTGTGGCTCACCTTCTATTGCGTACCCATGTGCCTCTTTGTATTGTCTCCTTTCCCTATGTTTGGCAAGGGGGATGTCAGCCTGACTAAGTATCAGCCTGGTTCAATGCTAGGCCAGCTCAGTGCAGCCTGGCTCAGTGTCAACAGTGTATTGGTGCAATGGCCAATGTTAGACCAGCAGTATTTGGAGAATGGCAATAGGGACAAGCAAAGAAGAGATAGAAAATAAGGAAAACTGTGATACTGAATGGTGTAAAAGGAAAACAAAATGTACCTATCTGTGAGAGGCGTGATCACTAGACGTCCACTGTTCCCCAAGTACTCATACCCATAAAGAAACTCAGCGTTCACAGCACACACGTACAGGTCATTCTTTGTCCAGTAGTACCTGAAAGAGAAGTCACAATTTCAATCCCAAACAAGTCTGGATTCATCCACAGATGGTTCACTGAACTGCTCCATCATTGGATGCCACTGCACCCCAAAATACTCTCCCTCAATCCCTCTACCTTGCCCCTTCTCCTTTTTCAAGTTCCTCCTTAAAATCTTTTCAGTCATGTTTATGATCACCACCGCCCACCCCATCGGCTCAGGAGGCACCCAACCAGGGTGGATTATCAACATTTTACATTAATAGAATTGGGAAACTTTAATTTTTAAATAATGAAAGAGATAATGTGGAAGCTGAGCATTAAGCAATGGCAGAGAGGTCTAATAGATATTTATGGTGGGGGGGAGAGGGGGAGGAGGCAGTGGGAGGGGGTGCTGATAGCAATGTACGAGAATTTACAAGGTAACTCAGTGCAGCCTCTCCCTGACACTGAGTTGAGTTATAACAATCACATGACCATCAACACTTGGTCAGAAAGCAAACTGTGTTGTGCTGGTATGGAAAGCACAGTGGAGCCAGGGAAGTGGACTGAGAGACAGTTGCCTGGCTCCACTGGCTCCCCATTCCTCAGGGAGATTCAATTTAAGATCCTTATCCTCACTTTCCCTCGTCCCTAAAGCCCCTCCATGGCCTTGCCCCCTCCTACCTCCCTGACCTGCTGATGCCCCTAACCACCTATTCGCTCTCAGTTGAGCAGGCTCCGGCCTGCTCCATGTCTCCCGCTTTATCATCCCTACCACCTGCGGCCAGGCTGTCAGCCTCTCTGCTCCTATGCTTTGAACCCATAATCCCTTCAATCTGCTCCCTCCTTTGCCTCCTTCAAGACCGGTCTCAAGACCCTCCTCATCCACCATGCCTTCTGTTGCCCTCCTACCTCTCGGCCCTCCCTTAACCCAACCCTGTCCCCATCCCCCCCCCCGCGCCCCCTCCCCATGCTCGGTTCCTGAACCCTGACTGTTCAACACCTTGGGATGTCCTCCTGAAGTGAAAGACGCTCTACAAATGTAATTTTGTTGTTGCTGTTGTTGTATGGCTCATTATACCAGGTATCATAATACAGTAGTAATCATTGCACTTGTATCTTATCACGGCATTGAACGTAAAGTGAGTGACTGTGTATTTCTAGAGATCGTCTCTAATGGTTTGTACCGGAGTTGACTGATCCACTCAAAATCATTGACGCTCTGCACTCTTTCATCCATCAGTTTAGACACAACATCCTTGGCATGCACTTCAATCACAATCAGCGCAGACAGCACAGCCCTCTGCATCCTGGTCAACCTTCCTCTTACCAGGGCCACTAGGTTGTTCAGCTGATATATACAAGGAAACAGAACAATCAACAATTTCAACCAAATTTTCCCATCCAACTACCTAATTCTACATCAATCATCCCAGCTGTGGTTGACGGGGGTGGGAAGCGGTAGCCGGGAGTGGGAGGCTTTAGCCGCGGGTTGTGGTAAAGCCGAGGGTGGGGGGGGGGGGGGTAACTGAGGATGGGGGGTTAACTGAGGATGGGGGGGTAGCTGAGGGTAGGGGGGGTAGCTGAGGGTAGGGGGGTAGCTAGGGGGACAGCTGAGGGGGGAAGCTGAGGTGGGGAGCGATAGGGGGTGGAAATCAAGGGTGGGGAGTAGCTGAGGTGGGGGGGTGTAACTGAGGGCGGGGTGTAGCTGAGGGGAGGTGGTAACTGAGGGGCAGGGGTAGCTGAGGGCGGGAGGTTGCTCGGGGCGTATAGCTGAGGGGGGTAGCTGGGTGGGGTAGCTGAGGGAAGGGGTGGTAGTTGAGGGGGTAGATGAGGGTGAGGGGGGTAGCTGAGGGAGGGTGTTAGCTGAGGATGAGAGGGGATAGTTGTGGGTGGGGTAAACTGACGATAGGTGTGGGATAATCAAGTAGCTGAGGGCACAAGTTGAACTGTGTCCCAAATAAGTGAAATACAGTAGAATGAAAAACCTTGAGGAAAGAAGAGAGAAAATACTGGAGGGAAAGACTATGAGCAGTGTAGTTACTGACCTGCATGCTGAGGTTTGGATAGAGCTTGCTGGTCACCTTCCCTAATCCCAGTGCTTGAGACACCTCAATTGTCCAGTTAATCTGACATACAGCAATGACAACCTGTCCAGGCCAGTTCAGGACCCACTCTGTGCGAGGAATCTGCATAAACAGATGTTTATTCAGTGTGAGTCTCTAGTCTAGTTCCTGAGCCAGGCAGTTCATTGGTAGGATTTGGGTGCAGGGATTCTTCTGTTAACCCTACAAATCAAAGCCCTAACTGGTAGGGTGTCCTAGCTGCACAAGTAGTGGGAAAGCTTACTAAATGCGATTTTACCAAGTGCACTGTTTTCCAGGAACGTTAGCCCCACGTTCGGCGAGGGCCAGCTGTATAATTCTATGAATGAGTTGACTTACTTTCCTTTCTCCACAGATGCTGCCTGACCTGCTGAATCTTCTCAGCAATTTCTGTTTTTGTTTATGTTTCATGATTTTAATAAGGGTCTTGGAGAGACAGAAGGTGGAGAAAGGTAGAAATACAAAAAAATCAAAGAATGGAGGACATCCAAGGCGCTGGACAGTCAATGCAACAGAGTCCAGGGAGGGCCGAAGGGATCAGGAGCATGACCGAAGGTACGGTCGAAGAGGAATATTTTGAGACGAGTCCTGAAGGAGGCGAGGGAGGGGGCTAGGCGAGGGACATGCAGGGTGGAGTGGGAGCAGAGTGGCTGAATGCCCACCAGCTAATGGCTCAGGGCGGGAGAGGGAGAGAAAGGAGGCTGTGGACCTTGATAAAGTTGGGCTTTTTTAAAGCCCAGTGTCTACTAAGCTCCAGCATCTCCCTATCTATTTTATCATTGGGCTGCCACACCCTGAGCTGGTCTGACACACATTGTAGCATTATCAATCTTACCGTATTATAGATTTTCTGTGACCTCTCGATGTTGTCCTTAATGCTGGCCTTCATTACTTTCTCCACATTGAGCAGCCAGTCCTCTACATTGCCTGTGGGATAGATGGTTTTGACAAATGCCACCTCCTCCCCCTCTCCTGAGTACATGTGGGTGATGTTGAGGTCTTCCTGAAACTTCAACTGTAACAAAACAGCAAGTCACGACTGAAACACACTCACCATGAAATGAATCCACACTCAGTATAAAGACATTGCTCTAAATGCTGAGCTACTGGACGCCATAATATGCCAGTGAAAGTAAATATGAACAACACGAGATGAGCAGGATCTTGATTTATAGTGACAGAATAGAGAAAAGATTATTCTGTGATTTATGCTTTGTCTTTTCCACTTACTTTGGCTATATTTTCAAAACACTTGCGTAAATGAGGCTGGACAGCAGTGGGGTCTTTGGTTTGTGACAGGATCTCTAGCAGCTCATCATCTGAGAGGAAATAGAATCTGTAACACATAGCATTCAGCTCATCACAAGTCTGGTACAAGTCACCCACACCTGCCTTTATCACACACTGTTGCAAACGCAACAGCATCTCCATCCACCCAAGACCAATGACGTAACCACATCTGTCCCACCCAGTTTAGTGATGAACACACGTCTCCAGCTCTCCCACCCCCAGGCCAGTAGCTTTTCAGTTTCTCAAAAACAAGTCCTGGAGCTATACCTTGGGAAAGAAGCCCTCTTTGTCTCCAAATATTCACTCAGCCCTTTCTGTACCAGCTCCAGCAGTTTGTTACATTCCCGCAGGTTCTCCAAGAGTCTTCCATCAGGACAAATGTCAATAATCTGCAAAGCAGAAAGAGGTACAATTAACGTCAGCAGCCAGCAGCTCAGCTCTGAAGGACAAGGTATTAAAACCTTCTGCAACAGAAATCCCCATTTTAAAAAGATTTTTTTACCCAGAGAGTTGTTACGGTCTGGAACACACTGTGGTGAAAGTAGATTCAATAGTAGCTTTCAAAAGGGAATTAGATAATAATAATCCTTGCATTTGATATAGCACTTTTCACTTCTTCTAGACGTCTCAAAGCGCTTCACAGAATATACTGTAAAATGAATTGACTGTATATTTGTGGGCGAAATGCAGCAGCGATTTGCGCACAAAAGTGTCCAGCAAATATTGGTGAATTAAGTGACCACATTTTTTATTTTTTTGGAGAGATTATTATTAGGTGTGTGGAGTAAGGAAACTTGCCCAAGGTTTTGGCCTGCCGGGAATTGAACCCAGGACTCTCGCTTGTAAGGCGAGTGATCTATCCACTGAACTATAGGACTCCACAGATAGGTACTTGAAAAGGTAAAATTTGCAGAGCTGCAAAGAAAAAAATAGCAGAGTGGGGCTTGTTGGATAACTCTTTCAAAGACCGATTGGCCTCATTCTGTGCTGTAAGATTTTATGATTCTATGATAGGAACTATATAAAAAGTGCCTTTTTAAGGAAGGATGGTGCTGCAACCAATTTTAGTTGCCAAGATTTCACTCTCCAGTTCAGAATGCTGTCCAGTCCTGTGAACACTGGCATTTGCTATCCTGTCACCTCCATGAGCGCCTTAGCAAGTGTATATCCTTCATGTGTCAGTCCAAAGAGTCAATGCTAATGGCCTTTCCCAAATCCTGACCACAACAGACAGGCACAACACATGAGCCTTACAAAAGGATGTTCAGGAGATGAGCAACAATTAAACAAGCTTCAATCGTCTTGAATCTTGAGAGAAGACAACCCAGAAGACAACCCACATAGAGGAGTATGACATGTTAAATGGGATTGAAAAAGCAAACCCAATAATTAGGATGCAACAAGACAGTAGAACAACAGGACAAAGGTTAAGGAAACCAGGATTACATCCACAAACTACAATCCCAGAGGCAAGGTAGGGTGCTACTAACTGAGCAAGCTTATACACTCTATAAAGCCAGTGAAATACAGGCAGCATCAGAAAAGCCACTCATTCTTAAGGCTTCTGCTTAAATCAAACAAATAGTTTGAAAGCAGAATTAACAGATCAGTGGAGCAAGTTCCTAATTTGGGGACATGCACCACAGATCTGTGGGAGAGAGCAAGCATGGAAAGAAAGAGCAGAAATATCATCAAGTTCATCCTGATAGTGAAGCACACAGTAGAAATGTTACCTGTCTATTTTCATTTGCACTCTTCATAATATTTCTCCACAAGCGCTCCATGGCCTGGTAACGCTTGCTTTCCACTGGCAGCTGTCTATTGATGTCAGCAGAACTGAAGATAGGTTCCAGATAAAGCCATGACCTCTGACACTGCAGCCACTCCTCCAGTACGTCCTGAAAGCCACACAATAGAACTGATAGCATCCTTTATAGTACATCCAGAATACAGCCCCTCACAAACCATCTAATGTTTGGTTAATAACATCACTGAGTGGTTTAGCACCATTACACTGAGTAAGAGAAAGAAGGGTAAAGGAATGGAGGGTGGCAAAGGAGTGTAGGGTGGAGCAATGGTAGGAGTTGTGGTGGAAGGAGTAGGTGATGTAGAAGGCAAGGAGAAGGTGCTAGACATGAGTGGTAGAGGAGAGGAAGAGGTAGCCAGGAAGATGAGTTTTCCAAAGATGAGTTTGTCACCTTGAGGTGACAAATACATGTATGAGTGTTTTGGCAGCTTGAGAGATGAAGCAGTCGCGGTGTTGAGAAATTTTGCGGAGGTGGTGGAAAGCAGTACTTGTCATGGAATGGGTATGTGGGAGAAAGGACATTTGAGGATCGAATAAGACACCCAAGTTTCTGAGTGGCTTGGTGAGGTGAAGTGTGCATCCATGGATGCTCATGTTGCCAATGCCTGAGGTGCAGAGGTGCTGGCGCAAGCCAATCAGGAGATCCTCCTCAGTCTTGTTGACATTCAGCTGTAGAAACCAGGACTTGATGTCTGATAGGGAAGGTAATAAGTTAGGACGCCAGGTGTCCTTGAATTGAGGGTGGAGGCAGAGAGATAAAGTTAGGTGTCATCCGTGTACATGCGGAAATTGACCCCATGTCTGCGGATGATGTCATTAAGATGTAGAGGTTGAAGAGAAGGAGACTGAGGGCAGAGCCCTGAGGAACACCACACAATACCTTGCGGGGGCTGGAAGATAAACCAACAAATTGGAGACAGTGTGAGAGGTAAGACCTGAACCAGTTAAGAACGGAACCCCAAAGGCTGAGGTGAGAGATGGTGGAAATGTTGAAGGTAGCAGAGAGGTCGGGGAGGACGAGGACGAGGAGGACAAGCAGGCAGAGGGAGACCTGGGCTTTGTAAATAGGGGCATAGAATACAAAGGTCAGGAAGTTATGATGAATCTTTATAAAATACTGGTTAGGCTTCAGCTACTATGCTCAGTTCTAAGCACCACACTTTAGGAAGGATGTCAAAGCATTGGAGAGGGTGCAAAGGAGATTTACCAGGATGGTAACAATAATAATAATAATCCTTGTATTTGATATCGCACTTTTCACAATGAGGGACTTCAGTTATCAGGAGAGACGAGAGAAGCTAGGAATATTCTCCTTGGAGCAGAGAAGGCTAAGAGGAGATTTAATAAAAGTTTTCAAAATTATCAGGGGATTTGTTAGGGTGAACAAGGAGAAACTATTTCCACTGGCGAGTGGGTCGGTAACCTGAGGACACTGATTTAAAATAGTTGTTGAAAGAAACAGAGGGGAGGTGAGAATTTTTTTTCCCACAGCAACTTGTTCAGATCTGGAATGCATTGCCTGAAATGGTGGTGGAAGCCGATTTGCTAACAACTTTTTGCGAGAATAGATAATTATTTGGTGAGAACACGCTTGCAGGGCTATGGAGAGAGAGCGGGGAAAGTAGGATTGATTTGGCCAGCTCTATTCAAAGAGACACTAGGGTCTCTTTTTGTGCTGCATAATTCAATGAAGTCACTGGAGAAGTTCAGTACGGGATCAGACCATAATCAAATACTCTGTTACTGCTGGTATCAATTACATTTGCTGATTTACTTAGTTACTTTATACTTTCCATATCTACACAGAATGTGACACTATCTTCCACACATTCAGAAAGGTTTTGCTGTGTCAGTCTCTTACCTGTGTCATACGAAGTTTGCTTTCCCAAGTGCTTATGCGTCCCTCATATTCCTTTTTAAATGGTGAAAAGGACATGCTCTGAGTCATGACAATGTGATCATCTAGGAGTTGGGAAGCGTCATCTGGACTTTTTAAGATAAATGTTCCCGTTTGTTTGTACGCCACCACATCAAATAATACATCCGACCAGTCAGCCTCCATCTTATCCAGTGCCTGAGATCAGAAGATATGTAACATTAGTACAGAGAAATAGCTTTAGAGGAATAATAATAACAATTTTATATTTGTTAAAGCATCTTTCACATTAGGAATTGTCACAAAACACTTCACAGAATATGCTGCAAAGTGTGGTTACCATTTTGTGGGGAAACCCGGCAGCCAATTTACAAAAATGGTCATTCGCATTGCGGCAATGACACACAAACAGCCATGAAGTGAATGAACAATTGGTGCATCCTAAAGTATTGATATTGGTTTACTTTTTCAATACAATTTAAAATGTTGCACAACTCTATGTACATATACACATTCTGAATAAAATCTAAGATCTGGCTTACAGTTTCATCATGAAAGCTTCATGAGACGATAGGTCAAAGGCCTTGTGGAAAACTATTAATGCAATGTGGCAATGCAGGATGGGTTTTCACTGAGCCAATATTCTGTGATCTTGTACAAAGCCATAACCTGCCTCACACACTCGTCAGTCCTCACATGAAGGGCTAATGTAGCTCATTGGTTAGAGCACTCGCCTTACAAGCGTGAGACCTATGTTCAAATTCAGCCAGGTCAGGGCAAAACCTTGGGCAAGTTTCCTTACTCCACATGCCTAATAATAATCCTTCCAAAAAGAACCACAATAATAAAATTGGTCATTCCAATCCACAACTGTTTGTGGGACAATGCTGTGCGCAATTGGCTGCTGCATTTCACCCACAAATATACAGTCAATTCACTTTACAGTATGTTCTGTGAAGCGCTTTGAGACGTCTAGAAGACGTGAAAAGCGTTATATCAAATGTAAAGATTATTATTATTTATGAGAGGTGGAGAGTGTATGATTTGTGTTTCACTATACTCAGTGATCTTTTTCAGTTTGTTCTTTGATGTACAGTGTTTCTATGATGTACGGACAACTTTATTCAGGCACCTGCTCTATGGAGTACTCCTTTCCCGCTATTTCTGCCATTTTTGCAATGATCTCCACATGATCCTGCAGTTTGAGCTGTATACATTTGGCAAAGTTCAGGTTCGCTTTGGGCTTGACAGTGACTTTAATTTGTTCTGACAGCAGCTCCCAGTGTCTGTTTCGCATGCCAGGATTACGCAGGGCTTGGATAAGCGGAATGTATGGCTTAAAGTCCTCAATCCTCCCTCGGATGTCCTGTGCCACTTGAGCACAACCTGCAAAAGTAATTGAATGTCATTCTGAAAGAGTCAAGTTAGACAGTCACTTTAGGCTGTGCCAGCAATTCCTCTGCTCTGGCTCTGACTGTAGCAACCTGTCTGGCTTCTCACTCCAGTTAACCCAGTGAATGTACAACCCTCAACTCTCTTTAAGCAAATCTGTAACATGACCCACATCCATCCATTCCTCACTGTAATGCAGCCTAAACCCTGATCAGCACCTTTGTCATCTCCAGATTTATTTCTCCAACACCAATCTATCCACTCCAAGAGCCATAGATTATTCCAGATCTCAGCAACCTGTATCATTTCCCACAGCAAACTCCTCCCATAATGATTCCCCAGAGGTGTTGGGAGATGAAGGGTTAAAGCCAGAGTTACAAAACCAGACAGATGAAGTAAGTAATCAGCTATATGGGTATAAGATTAACAAACACCATTATGTTACAAACAGGAGAAAAGGGAACATAATATTGCAGGAAAACTAATCCTAAATTAAACATGGTCAGCATCCAATCTAAGACCACAAAAAAACAGACTCATATTAGTCAACACGTTCTCTTCTCAGGGTGAGACATGTGCTTTTCATAATATCCTGACAACAATAAGTAACAGCAAATGCAGATAACACTAAAGCTACATGCGCTATGTGCTTTTACAACAACCGCCAGAATAGATAGAAGAATGGCCATACAAGATTCACATAAATATAGGCGACATACTCAGATAAGTAGGCGTCGAGAACCGCTTCGAGAAGCAATTCGAGAACCACAGGGACAACATGAACAGGTGCTTTGCTCTGACCAACCCGGACAGAATCTCTGCTTCCCTGTGCTGTGTAAACCGGGTAATACTTTTCTATGCTAGTGTTGGAGTGGGATTAATGTTATGCTTTATATTAATTTCATATTGTCTATTTGAATGGGTCTTATCTTGTACAATATAAATTGGTCATCTATATGCTACACACATATTATCTTTGCAATCAATAAAACTTTACTATGCCGTATTGGTTTTGTCAAGTCCTTAGCATTCGAACCCAGGGGTTACTGAATCCCAACAGAGGACTTTGAGATCCTCTTACTAACTTCCAAATGCTTCCAAATGTCATCTGTGATCTTGTGTCATCCTACTTTCTCAATTTTGCTAATAAAAGGATGCTTCATGTTTGGTGGACTATAATATATGGTGGTATATTTGGTGGACTACGGTATACACCCAGCTACCCTGCTGTAACAACTGCTCCTTAACTCTAACCAAATAGATTCAGTCAGTTTGATTCCTCTAACACTGACCCCCTTCTCTTTTCATTCCCTATCCCTCCTGAATAATGTGAAATGTTGTATGGAGTTGAAATGCGTATCT
Organism: Hydrolagus colliei; assembly: GCA_035084275.1. Lineage (NCBI taxonomy): Eukaryota > Metazoa > Chordata > Chondrichthyes > Chimaeriformes > Chimaeridae > Hydrolagus > Hydrolagus colliei. The sequence continues at coordinate 8,045,704 of CM068753.1, forward strand.
ATAGCATGTACTGACAGTAGCATCACCAGCAAACTAGAGGTATGATATCCTCTAAGCTTTGTGATGTGCTCTTAGCCCCTTGATTCAATTACAAAGATGCTGAACTATTAAAGCAGCAGTTGAAATGAAAAGTAACCTCTATTCACCTGGAATGTCCTTAAACTGTCTGACACATTTATGCACAATCTTGAATGATTCATTTACATTCTTTTCCACTTGTTCTGCATCGATGGTGGTCAGAGGATCATTCATCCAGCTGTCATACCATCGGAGCCAGTCGGACGTTGTGGTCCATAGATCTCGGAACGGCTGGAACTCTTTGATCAGCTTGAGAAGCTTGTCGTACTGACAACAACATAAAAAAGGCAACCTTGGAATGTGAAAAATACCATCTCCCCCATTCTCTCCACCTCTATCACCAACTCTAATTTAATTGTTCTACTTTACAGCTTTATTTAAAATTTCATTTGGAAACAGTTAATCATTGATTATGCAAGTGACAGCCCCCGCGGGGAGTGTCAGTAATTCCTCACTTTCACTCTGTCTCTTCTGAATATAAGAAGTGTGATGCATTTCATCAGGTTCTCTGCCTTGTCAATTCTAACTTTTTTTTTAGTAAAGTTTCCTTTTGAATCTTCAACCCAAGTAGCTGTTCTCCTTCCCTTTCTTTAAACGTCCTAAAGAATACCCACCTCCTCAGTAACAAATGAAGCAAAGTTCTTATTAGATAGCTCCGCTAGCCCCTTCTTTATCAACAGTTTGGGCAAATTTCCTTACTCCACGCTCCTAATAATAATCCCTCAAGAAAAAATAAGCAATAATAAAATCGGTCACTTCAATCCATTATTTTTGGGACACTGCTACGTGCAATTGGCTGCTGCATTTTACCCACAAATATTCTGTGAAGCGCTATGAGACATATAGAAAACATTAAAAATGCTATATCAAATGCAAGGACTGTTATTATTCTTCATATTATTATAACCATCCTCTGCTTCCTTCCCTTTATCTTAACCCTAACCCAAATAAAAAAGTCTTTACACTTTGTGGGATTATTTTAAAAGCGTTATTTTTTAGATTGATTGTTAAAGAAAAGGAATATTGAATTCAGGAATATGGCATTCCCCCCTACCCCCACATTGGGGAGGAGAGTCACTTCTGTACTCACATTGGTGACGGGCATCTCAAAAAGTCTCTCGCGGTTGTTATAGAGCTGTGCCATTTGCTGCGACTCGATCAGCTGCTTGTGGACACGTCGCACCTCGTTTGCAATCTCGTGTGCTCTACTTATGTCAACATGAGCAGGAAATGCGGCTACTGCCATCTGCAACGCAAAGCACTGCAGATAAGTAACTCATCACAACACAGGATGCTCTCAAACTTCTCAATCAGAAAGTACAGAATGGAGCTTATTTATGACATTCATGTAAATCCCAATTGTGAACACAAGCAAAGAACAACAACAAAATTATATTTGTATACCACCTTTCACATTGGCAGAATGTCCCAAGCTAAAACAAAAAAGGTCATGGATAATATGCCAAACAATGTTATTACACTCAGCAGACTTTTTGTGCAATCTTGTAGTTCAGTGGTTAGAGCACTCGCCTTGTAAGCGTGAGACCTGTGTTCAAATCCAGGCAGGACAAAACCTTGGGCAAGTTTCCTTACTCTACACCTAAAAGTAATCCCTCCAAAAAACACAATAATAAATTTGGTAATTTCAAGCCACAAATGTTTTATGGGACACTGTTGTGCGCAATTGGCTGCCGCATTTTGCCCATAAATATAGTCAATTCACTTTACAGTATATTCTGTGTAGCGTTTTGAGACATCTACAAGACTTGAAAAGCGCTATATCAAATGCAAGGATTATTGTTAAGGATTATTATTATTTAATCCAAAACACAATGTACATTCATTCAGTTCTTTGACTCCAACTTTACAAATTAACCTCTTTCAAATCTGCCTAGTCACTCTTCCCAGAATCCTGTTATCTTTGCATTATCCATTTTGAATTCCCACTTATGTCCTTGAAGCAATATGTAACATCTTCCTTCTTTTAGTATTTTCTCTGTCCTTTTTTTCAATCTTGTTCTATTATTCTTTATGGACTTTTTATTTCTCATCCGCATCTGGTTGTTCTCACAGTTTCTGCTTTTCCTTTTCCTCCTGTATTTTTTGTATTGTTCTTTGTTTGATCTCCCATATTAGTTTCATCTTTTACCCAATAGGATCTGGGGTTCTTATCTTTCATCCTGGATCTTTGATCCAGCCTTCCACTTTTAGGTTTTCCTTTCGAAACTTATGCGGCTTTTTATTTTTGGAAAATGTTTTCCTTCTGTGGCTCTTGCCTTAGTTTCTTCCAGTTTCTTTGTCTCTGTACCTGTAGCCTAAATTTTGTTCCCTTCCATATTAACCCATCTCTTTATCTCCTGGACATCAACATCTGTTCCGGTGATTGTACTTGGTCATTTATCAGTGTATTTTTGTAGGCTAGTAATGCCAACAGTGAAACGAAAATTTTGCCGATTTAGGGGGGCACCGCTACTTAAAGTTTGTAAACCACTGACATACTGTGTTTGATCTCTGTTGCTCCAATAAAGAAAGGTTCATGCCTTTCTCTATTTTGATGTCTTGCGCTTCTCACACTTTCCGATGCAGTCCTTGATTTGTTTTATACCTGGCTAAAATACTATTCCTCTTGCTCTTTTCTTCACTCTTTTTACTCCTTACTAATGTAAGTTTCTCAAAAATAAATGTTTGAACTGTCTTGGAATTATTATCCTATGTCCTCGATATATTATTATTTTTTTCTGCTATATTTCATTTCTATACTACCAAATTGGCGCCTCCTCTGGCGCCTCTTTTCTATTTTCTGGCCAACCTTTGTTCAGCATTTTTTGAATTTCTGTACTCACTTTATCTTTTTTGTTTCCTTCTATTATTTCACTCTCAAGTCTTGTTGCTTTTGTGATTTCCCATTCTCATACTTGGAACTTAATTTCCTTTTCTAATTGTTTATTCTCCATATATGAAAAGTACAGTTAGGAAAATGTTTGTCCACAGAGAGTTATCAGAATGTGTAATGAATTGCCAGTAGTACCTGTTGCAACGTAATCGATTGGAACACGTAAAGGAAATCATATGTGAAGGAAGGTTGTTGGAGGATATGAAAAAAGAACAAAGATTAGGGCAGATAGCTGCAATGGAAGCACAATAGCAGAGACTAATGCAATGGGTCAAATGGCCTCAAACTGTGCCATACTATAGATGCCATATATAGATTTATAACACCTTATATTAGAAGCTGTGATTCAGAAAATGGCACCTAACGAACCCGTGACAAGGGCCAACAGCAAGACAAAACCACAATCCAATTGCAGCCAGTTAGTCCCTCTCAGCTATTACTCCCCAGAATGACTGCTAGGTGAGATTTAAGACAGATTGCATGCTGGTACTATTCTGCAATTAGAAAATTTGTGAGAAGCCATTAAGGAACTGCTTGTCAAGCACAATGGCAGCCCCAGACTTTAGCATCCATCCCTTCTTCAAAGTCACAGTGAGGGATACAATGACAGTCGGTAAGACCCCATCAAGCACAGCTGGAACCATTGTTTGGTTTTTGAGGCCTCAAAGTTTGCAGCAAGTGTGGTCATCGTTGACAAGTACCTAGATAGAGGCCCAGCTGAGGAACTAAGAGGAGCTTCTGGTGGCCTATGTTGACTAAGTGTGCTGCTGCTTCACACTGAGGCAGAAACCATACCTGGAGCCCTTCAAATCGCTCCTGCAGGTTGCTTTGATCCGATAATTGGATTTTACGGAAACGTTCTTCCTCTTCTAAGTGCTGCATCTGAATCATCTCCATACGTATCAGGATTGTATGTGGGGAACCAATGGCAGTCCACCTGCAATAAAGCAAAATGATTGAATACATAGGATTGGGAGATGCAACACTCACACTCACAGTGTACATTACACTCGCATCACTATTCACAGCAAAGTGTATGTAACAACTGGGACAATCTTGATTGATCTTAAGAATCTTAAGGAATGAGAGAGAGTTTGAACCAAATGGAATGAGGTCTGTGTTTTTGAGTTTTGTAATTGTATCGATGGTGATTTGATAGATAGGTATTATTCCTTTCATTATTTGGAAGTATGGTGTCTAACAGTCTATCTCAAGTCAATAAAATTGACATTGTGTTGATACAACAGACTCTACAATCAACTAAAAATACCTAAATGTCAGCTATTTTGCTCCCTTCCCCCTTTCAAGCCTTTCCTCTTCGACCAAGCTTACAGCCACCTCCCCACAGCACCACCTCCTTCCACCCCACCACAGCTAGACCACTGTTAAGCATTCTGAGACACTATCTGATGTGGAGGGTGCTATATGAGAGCAAGTTGTTGTTGTTGTTATCTTACTATGACAAAGTTTGAGACTATCTGTATGACACGGCATAGATCAGACTCTATACTACTGTGCCAACTTCACAAGACAATGTGCTGTTCATCTGCTTTCGAAACTTCTGTACTTACTTGGCTTCAAAATCATCTTGTGAAAGATTGTAAAAGAATTCATCAAAGAGGTTGTAATCTTCAACTATTTTATTTGTTATCTCCTGAAAGCAAAGAACAAGAAAATAATTTTCATGAGGAAAAATAATGCTTAGAAAATTCACACATTGCAACCCAAACAAAATATTGACAGTGTAAGTATTGTACAAATTTAGAAACCGAAGGAGACCATCCAGCCCATAGAGTTTTTTAAGATTATGAAAGCACCTTTAATTCCATTTCCTTTGCCCCATGCCCTAAATACCCTTCACTCGCAGGTATCCAGCTGCGCCACCCCGTGTCATGGGTGCTATATACTATATGCAAGTTTGTGACTTTTCTCTTGGGAGGGGAGTAGGGCGGAGAGGAATAGGGTGGTGGGGAGGTGGTGGGAGTTCTCCTTGGAACTAAACTAGCTCCAAGTGGAATGTCAGAATCAGGTCCTCTCTGTGGGGGTCTCTAGACCAGTTCCTGAGGCATGTGGCGCTGCAGTACTCCAGGGCACTGCTGATGACAGCACAGCCAGCTGGCATTTCAGTAGGTCCGAGAAGGACAGACCAGTCACTGGGTGCAGGGATTCTTCACACCCTTTAATTCTATAAGCCGAAGCCCTAATGAGAGATTCTAAGTGCAGCTTTGAGCTGGATGTATGGCAGGTTCTAGGAACTCCCTGTGGGATTCCTGGTGGGCAATACAGCTCAGGATGAAATGCATGAAAGCTTTGCCACCATCTTCCTGCCCACAACTTGGACACACAGTGCTACCAACTGAAGTTGCTGATACTTATGTTACAAACGCACTTCACCAGCGACATCTTCATGAATACTAAAATAGCACAAAAATTCCTAATCTCAAAGCATTTAAATCAGAGAAGTGTACTGAGCCTGGGGAAAATTATGCAACAATAAGGAAGCTATATATGCTGCTTACATGATTGCAATTGCAGCCATAGTTGAAAGCCTGGGAAGAATAATATATTGGGACAAATTTCATGAGAAGTGAACCTACCTCCTTCTCTCGCAGCTGTTCAGGAACTCTCTTCATCCATTCCCGGTGTTCTGTCAGTTCCTCAATTGTGTTGGCCTTCTCATACAGCTTCCTATTAATTTCTCTGTACTCATCATTCATCTATAGGGCAGAAATGCACTGTATTCATTCATTCATTCATTCATTCACAAATCCCAAGTTTTGTTCATCTGAAGAAAGCTCTTTGAACTCATCCTACCAGAACACCCACCCTACCATCTCTGCTTTTTATTGGAGTCCTTTATTCTGGCCTCCAACACCCTTCCTGGTAACTGCATTAATTGCCCTATGTGGAAAGACTGCCAAGGTTTGTCCTGAAATTACCCTTTTAACTCAATGCATGTTCTCTTGTTTTACTGTTTTGGTGCATCCTAAAGTATTGTTCTGGATTTACTTTTTAAATTTAAAATGTTATAAACCTCAACGAGGTCCCCTCTGAGAGATCTTCTCTCAAGACTAAAGAGCTTATCTAATTTTGGGGGGGATGAGCGAGGCTAGGCTCCTTCAACCAAATAAACCCAATTGTGTTCCACAAGGGATTTCCCTGAAGACAAGCCACCTCACCCCACACTAAACTCTCCAGTCCCCAAATTGCCAAAGGACAATGAGGACCTGAATCTGTCTTCAGAACCACCCGAGCAAGTCAGGTGACAGAATGGTCTCCCCGCAGGGAAAGCCAGACCTGAACCTAGTGACCAAGTGCTCAAGTGTTTATCTCTGCTTCCTATGTAAGGGCAGATCACACTCCTCAGATCGGAAGTGCTGCAAGTTCTTTGATGATATAACAGAGAGGATTGATGAAGTTGCACGTTTGATGTAGTGTATATGCCTTTCAGAAGGCATTTGATAAGGTGCCACATAACAACAACAACAATAAAATTACATTTGTATAGTGCCTTTCACATCGGAAAAGGTATTGGACAATCAGTGTTTCAGACCCGAGTTGGGGGTAAGGATCAGGGAGGGTGAAAGGCTGGGGAGAAGGAGGGTGATCGAAGGCATGGTCAAAGAGAAGGGTCTTTAGGCGGATCTTGAAGAAACCAAGGGAAGGGGTGAGGTAGAGCAACTGCAGGATGGAGTTCCAGAGGGTGGGTGGAGGGAGCAAGCAAGTTTGGTAGGGTGTCAGGAGATCGAGGCGGTAGGGGTAAGCAAAGCCATGAAGAGTTTTGAAGATGAGAACCAGGATCTTGAACTATATCCTCAATGTGATGGGAAGCCAGTGCAGTCAGGCAAGACTGGGAGTGATAGGGACACGGAATCTGTTATTGAATAGGACAAAATTGAAATCCATGGAATAAAAGAGACATGGATGCAAAATTGGCTGGGAGACAGAATGCAGAGGGTAGTGGTGAATGGTTGCTTTTCAGACTGGAGAGAAGTATACAGTGCTGTCCTCCATGGTCAGTATTAGGTCCACTTGTCGTTTTGATATTCATAATCTACTTGGGCGTGGGTATGGAGTGCAAACTTTTAAAGTTTGCAGATGACACAAAAATTGGGATTGCAGTAAACAATGAGGAGGATAATAGCAGATTGCAGAAGGACACAGACAGACAGACAAATGGGCAGATACATGGCAGATCATAGAATTTCACAGCACAAAAGGAGGCAATTCAGCACATTGAGTCTGTGCCGGCTCTTTGAAAAGAGCTATTCAAAATCAATCGCACTCCCCAGCTCTCTCCCCATAAGCCTGCAGATGAAGTTTAATGCAGAGAAGTGTGAAGTAATGCCTTTGGGGAGGAAGAATGAAGAGAAGCAATATACAATAAATGGTAAAGTTTTAAACGCGGTACAGGAACAGAGAGACTTGGTGGTTCACATAATAGGTCTTTCAAGGTGGTAAGGCAGGGTGATAGAGCTTAAGGGATCCTTGGTTTTCATAGAAATCAGTCTGAAAGGCTTCCAAATAAATGATCTGAATAAATCTAGTGTTTATTATAGATTAAACGAAATGGTGCCTACTATAGATTAAATGAAATGTAAATAACCATGTGAGTAAAGTCTCTTACCTCAGTTATTTGCTTTTGCAGCTCTTTTGCGTACATTTTTAGCACTGCCTGAGCCAAGGCCTTGCGCTTCTTGGACAAATTGTTGCGTACACCCTCCACGTTGATAAGGAAAGGTCCAATGACAATGGTGTTGGGGAGAGTATTGTCGATCTTCTCTTTTTCTTCCAAATGCATCGCCACCACCTGGCTCACCTCAAAAGCTGCTGGTTCCTGGCTACTGAATTTGCTACAACAACAAAACAACAAAATTACATTATAGAGTGCCTTCACGGCAGGAGGATGTCAGGAGGCTACAGTTATAAAACGCACAGATACTGAGGTGTAAACATCACAACAAATTAGTGTCTACGATCATTTTCTACATAGACTTTCAGAAATCATTTGAAAAGGTTTTGCACAAAAGATTAATAGCGAAAATGAAAGCACACATAATTGTGGCCAATTGGATGGGAGGCCAGACAGACGAGGGAACATTCTCTGATTGGCAGGATGTAACAAAGCAGTGATTCTCAGGTATATTTACTGGAGCCTCGGCTTTTCACCATGATTTTATTTAATGACTTGGATGAAAGAACAGAGACCTGTATACTAAATTAGGAAATTCCGAAGGGACAGATTAAGTTAATGGGCAGAACTAAGGCAGATGGAGTTCAATGTGAAGAAGTGTGAGATCATCTACTTTGAATCCAAGAATGACAGATCAGAACATTTTCTTAATGTGAAAGACTTAGGAGCTGTGGAGAAGCGAAGGTATTTGGGTGTCCAAGTACTGTACACAAATCACTAACAGTTAGTGAATAGGTACAGAAAGTAATCAAAAAGGCTAATGGAATATTGCCCTTCACTTAAGGAGGTTCGAATATACAAGCAAGGAAACAATGCTTCAGTTAAATAAGGCCGTGGTTAGATCCCATCTGGAGTACTGCGTTCAGTTTGGGGTACATTTCAGGAAAGATATATTGGTCTTGGAGAATATACAGTGCAGATTCACCAGAATGATACTGTAAGAAATCCCAGGATTCATGTTAAATAAATTGGTCAAAAAGAAGGAACTGCAATTCACTATGGATTTGTTTATGGGATCAAAAGCCTGATTGTTTACACATTCTAAACCATCTGAAATCCTCCATCATGAAACCATCAAAAGGTTAAATAAGCTCACATCACATCATTTCTGATATTAAAAAAAACAGCACATCAGGATAACAACTAGATAAAAGAACTGGGGAGGGATATCTAGCAAGAAAGCAGAAGAGAGATATTTGTGATGGTCCTTACTTCCATGCAGGATCAGATATTTGAGAATCTTTACAAAATCAAGGATTGAATTAAAGGCTGCATAAATTCTGTGTTCCCTTGAGTTCAGAAGATTGAGGAGTGATCTAATTGAGGTGCTTAAAATGATAAAGGGATTTGATAAAGTGGCTACAAAGAAATAATTTCCTCCATAATCCAGAACAAGAGGGTAAAAGCTTAAAATTGAAGCTAGGCTATTTAGGAGTGAAATCAGGAAGCCTTTTTTTTATACACAAAGTGTGGTAGTACTCTGGAACTCTCTCCCCCAAAAGGCTGTGGATGATGTATCAATTGGAATTTTCAAGTCTGAGAATGACAGATATTTGTTAGATCAGAGGATCAGGGATATGGAGAGAAGGCAGGTAAATGGAGGTGAGGTTTAAATAAACCATGATCTAGTAAAATGGTGGAACAGACTTGAGGGCTAAATGTTCTTATGCTCCTCTAAAGCAGCCGTGGCCAACTGAAGGGACCCCTGGGCTGCCATGAACATTCACACAAGTCCATCTAACTATGAGTTCAATGGTTTGTGTATTTTCAACAACTACAAATTGCATTTATACAGTGGGAGGACATCCCAATGAGGGATTTGCACCCACTCAGCCTTGGAATCAGAGAGATAGCAACTGGCTCTATGATCCTATACCCATCTTCACCTGACTCCACTAGCTCCCCATGACCCAGCAAAATCGACTTCAAGATCCTCGTTCACATGTTCAAATCTCCATGGTTTCCTCCCACCTTTCTCTGCAACCTCCTTAAACTCTACCGACCTAGCCACTCCCTTTGCTCAGCAAGCACCAGCTCCCACCCTATCTGCCTTACCATCGGCGGGCAGGCTTTTGGTCATTCTGTTCCAACATTTGAAACTTTTTGAGACATCTTTCCAATATGAACAGCGTTATACAAATGTAAATTGTATTGTAAGATAGATGAGGGTAAGAGGACCAGAGCAAGAATAAAAAGAGATCAGAATGAAGCTAAACAAACAGAAATTAAATCACACAATATTGAAATATGACCTGTTCAATGCTTGGCTGTAAAAATGTGCTTTACAGCATGGCATTCTGAGCAGAAGGTGTCAGTGGTACCTGTAATAAGCTTTTTAATTTTGTTGATCGGATCTAACAGCAGCAAAATGTTGTTATCCTTGACCCAGAAAATGCTATTTCACAATCGAGACCAAGACCTTTACTAGGCCAATGAATGCTGCACCCAGATCCACATTCTGTTCAGGAGCACTCATCACACTTGTGTACATAATCATCTTTGATTGTAAATTATAATGAATAATTTGCATGTACTGTAATTGCAATCTTAAAGACACTTTGCTGTGACTAACCTGACGTAACTATCAATGTCCATTTCATTCAGCTCCAGGTGTTTCTCAAACTGCTTGGCATAGCTTCTCAGGGGGATCAGAGACTTCTTGATGGCATTAAGCAGGGTATTATGTAGCTCTTTGACGGGGGGCTCGTTATGCCACACAGACTCCAGCAGCGGGGTCCCACTCAGAAACATTTCCTCTAGGATAAACTGGGCATAAGAAATGTGTAGACTTCATAAGGCAAGAAAGCAATCAGAGCCAATAATATTAAACAGGAATTTCAGCTTGAAATTGTGTGTGATTATTACAAAAGTTCTGAAAGCAACATTGGAGCATTGTTTTGGTCAAGGCAAGGATGTCAATATTATCCTTCAAGGCGCAACCTGAAGATGGGGGTGGTGTAGGGGAGAGACCTGGGTTGGATACCCAGTGGGGTGAAACTTTGGGCCAGTTTCCTTACTTCACACGCTTGAAAATAGTCTTTTAAGACAAAACCCCAATAATAATTGGTCACTCAATCTATGACTGTTTCGCGTTTCTCCCTAATGTACAGTCAATTCACTTTACAGTATATTCTGTGAAGCACTTTGAGGCATCTAGAAGATGTGAAAAGCGCTATATCAAATGCAATGAATATTTATTATTTTATTATATAATATTATTATCCTTTAAAGTTTGAATCCTTCCAGATTTGTAACCAATTGATTAGGATCATTCTACTCTATCTCTGTGATGCTAATGATGTCCAATGTCACCCCTTGCAAGACCAGGTTGTACATCTTATTGGCCAGACATCTTGCATTAATACAAGCACAGCTCCATTCTTTGTTGCCTGTCTCTTTTACTTTATTAGCATTATTAGTTTATAAGTTGGTTTATGTTTCCATTGGTATACTTTAAGGGTTTCCCCAATCATTTGAGATCCTCTCTTCGACCTTCTGCAACCACCCAAGTATCCAGCTTAAACACTTCCGTACCATACTTTTTATCTTGCCTGCCAACACGTCCACAGCCCTTTTGTTCAGAGGAAGCCCATCTAGTTTGTATAGGTGCTACCTTTTCCAAAACGAGAAGTTTATGTATACATAGTATCTTGAAAGTGTGACCAATTCCCCCAAATTTGTCTGCAAATTGTCACTATTTCTGGTAAAGTGTTTTGAGACATTTCAGCAATTAAATAAAATATAAAGTTTCATATTAATTAATTTAATTAAATTACTAAAATCGATTTCATTCTTTTGTACCTTAATACCTCTAGGACGTTAGTCTATAACGTCTTAAGCGCGCTGAGACGCCGTGCGGCATGGAGGGCACTCTATAAGTGTAATTTGTTGTTGTTGTTGTTGTTGTTGTATAACCCAGTCATGGCACAGATCACATCGAACCTACCGTTGATCACCAGAAATGATCCATGCGCCACTTTACCTTTTCTATCTGAGGAACATTCTGTGTAGCTGTGATTGCTTTATCAAAAAGTGTGAGAAGAACAGTTTCAAATTTCTCCAATTGAGTGCTAAAATGCACAGTATGATCCAGAATAATGTCCATAATGAAAAGGGCATTTTTCTTGGGCCTGAAACACAAATATAACATGGTCTGTAGGAATATAGGAACAAAACGAAATTCAACTCATTGAGTTCATCACTTATCAATCAGTTTGATATATATGATGGCAGATCATTCCTCGTCATCTCCTCACATTTTCTGAGCATTGTCCAATTATCTTCCTTTTACTTCCCAATTAATTCTGCCATTTTTTTGGTCAGGCTGCTGTGTGACACATATGGTAACCCACACACATTCTAAAGAGTATCCGAACCAGACTGAAAGTACAATATATGCCACCTTCATACGGAAATGTCCCCATGTCTGGAATGGAATGCACACACTCTCCCAAAAGGGATGCAACATGATTACCGAATTTGGGTGCATAACAGTTGCAAGGCTAAGAGATCCCAGAAGACATAATGAGGTAACTGCTGGAGTTAGACCCATAGACATTTACAGAACAGAAGAAGGTCATGCGGCAGATCATATCAGTGCAAGCTTCTTTAAGAGCAATTTTTCCATTCCATTTACCTGCCCCATACCGGTGAATTTTAGTGAAAAAAGTGCTGTGTAAATGTTATGTTTCTGGAAAGGAAACACAACAATATCGTTTATGCAGCCTATGGCTACCTCCCTTTCCCTTGCTCAAGATTCAAACCTGTCCCTGACAAGCACTCCGTGAATGGAATTGTACAAATGCAAAATGGTGTATTCAGTGGCTTTTCAGACACAATGTCAGCTGATAGACAACAGTCTTACTTGAAATTGCTGTTGATGAGATCATTTCCCCAGTCCATATCTTCAGTGCAATTGAGGGAACTATAGGAGGCATCAAGAAGCAGTTGTGTAAAGTTTGTGAGGGAGTCTTGTACAAGGTATCGGAGAGAATCTTGAAGATTGTACTTGATCATCTCCATCAATTTGTGCAGCTTAGACATACGATAAACCTCCCAGTTCGACTCACGTAGATTAAACCAGCCCTTGCGTACATCCCATAGGCTTTCACGTAGAGCTTTCTTCAGTGTGTTGATCCAACTGTCGCTGAGGAACAGTTGCATCTGAAACCCAATAATAATCCTTGCAATTGATATAGCATCCTATCAAGCAGTTGAGTCATCTCAAAGTGCTTCACAAAATATACTGTAAAATAACTTATGTAAGATTATGATTAAAATCAGTTGATATTCAGGTATGTAAGAACTGGGACAATCTTGATTGATCTTAAGGAATGTGAAAGAGAATTTGAACCAAATGGAGTGAGGTCTGCGTTTTTGAATTCTGTGATTGTGTTGTTGAAGACTTGATGGGTAGATGTTATTTATTTCCTTATTCGGAAGCATGGGGGTCTAACAGTCTATCTCAAGTACCCAAAAGTCAACATTCACAGGATCAGAAATGCGTGGCTTCAAGCTAACCTGACATTATCCTGATTAATTGGAACTCTTGGTACCTTCCAGTCTGCTTGGACGAGATCTTGAAAGGACTTTTCGACGTGAAGTTATCAAGGAAGGACAATTATCAGCCAAGAGGTGACAAAGGCATGGACCAGGGTTTTGGCGTCTTTTGGGGTGAGATATTGGTGGAGACGGGCTTAAGACTGGGGGAGATGAAAGAAAGCGGTGCTGGTGAAGGAACAGATGTGGGGGAGGAAGGATAATTGGGGGGGTTGAACTTGATGCCGAGATTGCGCACAGGTTCAGAGAGTTTTATTATTGTAACATCACAACAAATTTTAAGTAGTGTGATTGTGTTCATTTTGTGAGTTAGCAGCCCATAAAGTTTGCATATAGTTCCTAGTACCTGCCATCCAATCCACCTCACAAGGGCTCAAACCCACGGATGTTGGATGTCAAATTATACAGCAGAGGAAGCCATTCGGCCCATCTTCTTTCAAAAGAGCTGTCCAAATCAATCCCACTCCCCAACTCTCTCCTCATAGCCCTGCAAACTTGTCCTCTCCAAATAATCATGTACTTCTCCCTGAAAAGGTGTTATCGAATCGTCTTCCATCACTGTTTCAGGTACTGCATTCCAGATCCAAACAATAATAATGCTTGCATTTGGTATTGCGCGTTGCATGTCTTCTAAACATCTCAATGAGCTTCACAGAATATACTGTAAAGTCAACTGACTGCATATTTGTGGGTGAAATGTGGCAGCCAAATGCGCACAGCAGTGACCCACAAACAGTTGTAGATTCGGTGTCCAAGTTATTATTGGGGGGTTTTGGGGGTGGGATTATTATTAGGTGGAGTGGAGTAAGGAAACTTGTGGAGTAAGGAAACTTGTGGAGTAAGGAAACTTGCCCAACAATTCGCTGTGTGAAAAAAATTCTCCTCACCCCCCCCTCTGTTTCTTTTAATAACTATTCGAATCGGTGTCATCATCTTATCTACCCACCTATCAGTGGAAATAGTTTCTTTCTGTTCACCCTGTGGAATCCGCACATCATCATTCCAAGGATAATCATCCTAACCTCTCTAGCCTCTCCTCATAACTGAAGTCCCTAATTTCTGGTAGCAAATGTGACTATTGATATCCTCCATCATGGCTCCTGAGGTTTTCCCATCAGCTGTGTTCTCTCTGTGAACATGGTAAGCATAACAACCCTTCACATCATAAGTTTGGATTTAACAATATGATCATGAAATGGGTCAGAGAGGGGTGTCATACAGAGCGGGAGATGATACAGACTTCTCTGTTCATGGCTATAAATCCTGTGAAGCAGTTCGAGACATTTGTATAGCAAATGCAAGGATTATTATTATTAATTGTAATTTGGAAGTTATTATTAATTGTAATTTAAGAAGTTAATAAACACAGATCGTCTGACTTGGGCACGATACCTTGGAACGCCCACCGATATGAAAGTTGCTATACAAATGTTATCTTATTATTTTGATGATGTTGTACCTGAGCATGTGCCTGCGACTGTATCTGTTCAAACTCTTCCAATCGAATACTTTTCACGAGCGTCACATAGAAGAGAGACATGGCTGCCACCTTGTTGCACTCAGCATGAACCTTTGACAATGATGTGATTACCTCGGATTTGGTCAAAAGAGTGTTAAAAGCAAATTTGTGTCGGTTTTCATTGAATGGGTAGTCTGGCAGCTCTATAAGCCCTATAGAAAATGGAAGTGAAATTAATCACATTGGTAGCTGAGACATTTTTTTAATTGATTACAACAATTACTTCAACCATTTAAAATCTTCTGGAAAAGATTGATCAATACGGGCATATACCAAGATCCAGTGAGCCAATGGCAGTGGGAACCAAATGAGGTTCTAAGAAAAGCCAGCGCCATTGAATGAAAGTGTTTGGAAAGCTAGTGCCAGCCACACTACTGTTTGAGGGACACTGCTGTGTGCAATTGGCTGCCGTATTTCTCCCACAAAATATACAGTCAATTCACTTTACAGTATATTCTGACCAATTTTTATTATTGTGTTTTTTTTGGATGGATTATAATTAGGCATATGGAGTACGGAAACTTGCCTAAGGTTTCGCCCTGATCTGCCTGGATTCGAACACAGGTCTCAGCTTGTAAGGTGAGTGTTCTAACCACTGAGCTACAGGACTCCACATTGTTTTTATTGTTATAAACGCACATCATAGGGGAACATGGTAGTCAATCTGCGGCAGCATTGTTCCACAAACAGTTATGAAGTGAGTGACCAATCATATTTTGGGGAATGTTGGCCAGGACACTGCTAGAAACTCCATTCTCTTTTTGAATAGTGATAGGAATTCTTTAAAGCCCACCTGAACACTATTCCACTATTCCAATACTTGAACACTATTTTGTCATTCTAAGCGGCTAATACAGGATCTTGAGATGTATTTAGTGGTACTGCTGAATCAAAGCACATAGATGAAAATTGAATAAATGGATTACGGAAAGTCTGGATTACCTCTGTAAGGCACTTTTATTTTCATTTCATCTGGAAGCGTGACATGCGAAAACTGTTTAGGATCGGATGACACAATCTTGTCAAAAGTAATTTTATTCATTGTACGGTCATACTCTAAACAAACCTCTTGTTCGATATTATTCAAGTAATCCACTAACCTATAAAATAAAATAAATTCTCTATTAAAACTTTTTTTTCAAATAACCATCTTTAAATACGGAGCAGGAGATACTAGAATCTACTGCAGAGAGAGTTACAGATCGGGAAACCAAACAGGAAACTCTCCAACCATAATCATAATAATAATCCTTGCATTTGATATAGCGCTTTTCATGTCTTCTAGACTTCTTAAAACACTTCATAGAAAAGTGGATTGACTGTATAGTTGCTGCGAAATGTAGCAGCCAATTGCGCACAGTAGTGTCTCATAAACAGTAGTTGAAAGCTAGTAATGCTAAATATTCATCTTCCTTTGAATCCTTGGATTTCTTCCACATTTCCTTTATGGTTTGTATTATTCTTTCCACATCCCATTGGTTTGTGGATATCCTGGCGATGGTGTGCTGTGATCTATGCCCACAGTTTGGGGAATTTTTTATATTCAACACTCACAAATTGTGGCCCATTTTCGCTTTATTGTTTCCTTGGATATTCCATGCCTGGATATTCCATGCCTGGCTATTATTTCTTTAGTTTTGCCTATCACGGTTTCTGTGCGTAATTTGGCTGCCGCGTTTCACCCACAAATACACAGTTGACTTTCCTGCTCTCCTATCCCCTACCCTAGCCCCTCCCTTTGCCCTCTTTCCCCCTAATCCCACTTCCATGACTGTTTGTGGGACACTGCTGTGCGCAATTTGGCTGCCGCGTTTCGGCCACAAATATACATTCAATTTTCCTACTCTTCTTCATCCTGCCCCGACCCCTCCCCCACTGCTCTTGTCCCTACCTAACTGTACGGCGCCTTGGGACATCCTCTCGATGTGAAAGGCGCTATATAAATATAAGTTTTGATTGATTGGAAGATGTGAAAAGCGCTATATCAAATGCAATTATCAGGATTATCATTATTATGTGCAAAGCAATTATCCACAGCTAACAAGAGCCTAATAATATCTTAATAAAACAAAAATAAATACTGTACATACAGAGATTTATCTCGGAATCCAGGAGTACTTGTAGCCCACTGCTTCATCTTGGCAATGCTGTCTTCACTTATAGACCTTAGCCCATCGATTGGCATGCAGTCAATGTACAAGTTGTATAACAGCAGAGCTTCAGTCTTTTGCCGCAGGAAGTGAGCCTTTGTCACTCGCTTCACAAATAGAGTGGGATCCTCTGCAAAAAACATCAGCCTGATCCGTGGTATCCAGTACTGATATAGAAACTCCAGCCTCTCTCCTGCACGTAGAACATCACAGGGATAAAATAATCACAGTATAAAAGTAACTTTCATAGAACCATTAACACAGTTATTTTCTTTCTACCAAATGAATCATGGTAGGATTTCTTCAGAAACTGAGCTAAACCAGTTGAATTCCGCTGATCCAGTTCCTTTTTTTCATTGAGATTTCAACAACTTGATAAGGTCCTATGTCAAATGCAAGATTATTATTACTACTACGATTTCCTGAGCCAGCCTCATTGCATTTTATCTATGAACCACCACATCAGCCAGGCAGCTTTCCACAACAATCCCATTCCCTTGAAATTTCCACAAATTATTTTTGATTTTCATTCTTCAAATGTTTATCTGCAACAATAACCTGCATGTATATAGTTCCCTTCAAGTCAGACAGCATCACGAAGCACTTACAATACTGGTGCCCAACGTGGAGCCTTGCCAAGCCTGGTGAGGTGTGATGGGGGGAAGGGAGTTTAGAATGTGAGTACACAGGCAGCGGAGTTTGGAGCAATTGGATTTTGTGGACAGCGGATCTGGCAAGACCAGCAAGGACATTTGAACAGTCAAGACGGCAAGTGACAAAAGTGTGGACAAGAGTGTTGTTGTGTTAGGTGTGAGATCGTAATAGATATAAAAGATAATAAAATATGTAGCAAGCTATTGAAACAGGAGAATTTATCGCTCCAAAAATCCCTAGAAATAATAAGTCTGGAATAAATGTCAAAAATATATATGAGAGACATTGAGAAAGATATGTAGAGATATGGAGATAGATAAACTGGCTCACAGACAAGGCCGGTATGACTCTGAGAAAGAATATGGATTGCAATGGTATACAGGCCAAGACAAATACCAACTATAAACGAGAAATGTGGATTAACACGTCCCTTAAGAAAATGTATGGCAGATGGGAAGGAGTATGTAAGAGATATGGACACCATGCCCGTGTTCTCTACCACTCCAAGGTCCACGACCCCATCTCCCCCATTCTCGCCTGACTCCGTTGGCTTTCCATCACCCAGAGGATTCACGATCCTGGAATTCATGTTCAAAGCCCTCCATGGCCTTGCCCCACCCTACCTCTGCGATCCCCTACCACCCTGCCCGCCTCCTCCGCTCATCTGGCTCCAGCTTGCTCCACCCGACCCAACCACCCCACCATTGGCGGGCAGATGGTGGCTCAGTAATGTTTCCCTCACCTCTATAGAGAACTGCTCATTAACTGGAAAGTACTTACCATTTTCCATTAACCCTCCATTCAGCATTGGTTGGTTTTCTGTGTCACGGACTAAGCCATAGTTGTCTGTTTTTTGCACCAGATAGAGTTTATTTTCCTTGTCATAATCTAGCACTCCAACAACATACCACTTGTAGAGAAGTTCATCATTCTTGGGATCATCTGGAGTTTAAACAAAATACCCTTATTTCTAGTGAACCAATGAAGTGCTGTAGAATTAGGATGTACGAAACATCCTTGTCAGCATATTAGAAAGAGTAAGAAAGGGAACAGTTTTTTTTCAGAGAAATCATGGACGTCCCACTTCTGGGAAATCAAAAATTACATTAGATTATTTTTTAAATGATTATTATAATTAAAACGACTTTGAATCATAGAATTTCACAGCACAAAAGGAGGCCAATCAGCTAATTGAGTCTGCGCCAGCTCTTTGAAAAGAGCTATTCAAAGTCAATCCCATTCCCTGGTTCTTTCCCCATAACCCCGCAAACCTGTCCTCCCCAAATAATCATCCACCTCTCTCTTAAAAGTTGTTATCCACTTGGAGGGATATAGGACAGGTTTGTTTTTTCAGATTACACCTCTCCCATTTTACAACAAGTTGTTTTTCCAGTTTTCCCTGTTACTCATACTCATCAGCACAAATAGCAATAAAGAGAGGGAAGGGAGGGTGAGGGAGAAGAAACCATTGGCAATACAAAGAGTGAAACCAAGAAAGAGAAGAACTGTGAAGGTGAAGCTAAGAGAATGGTGGAAAATGACAAAATGCCTGACAGTGTTGAAGGCAGCAGAGAGAACAAAAACAAGGAAGTATAGAGAGCTCTCATCTCGGATAGAAAAAACGTGATTGATGACTTTGATACCCTTTGATCAGGGTAGTCTTGTTGTTGTAGGCAGTGCAGAAAATGGGTTGGAGGGGTTCGTAGAGGGAGTGCAAATAGAGGAAAGAATGAGGCTGGTAAGCAATGACATGAAAGGCAGGATGGAGACAGTAGTTAGGGAACAGGGATGGATCGAAGGAAAGTTTGTTGAGAAGTTGGGTAATGGCAGTGAAAAGGACAGAAGATTGATATTGCACACTAGTGGGGAGGGGGGCAGTGGGGTGTAGGGGCAAGGAGTTGGAAAAACAGGAGAGAGTTGGGATGCTGTGGAGGGAGGACATGGTGGGTTTCATCATGCCCTGGATGGATTGCACCAAGTTTCTACTTGCTGGACTACCCAACTCTTCCCTACACAACAACAAAATTACATTTGTAAAGCGCCTTTTCCATCGCGATGACATCCCAAGGCACTGGAACTGCAGACTATCAAAGAATTTGTTTTGGGGTCAAGCGGATGTCTGACATTGCAGAAACCCATCGCTATGCTTATTGAAACCAGACTGAGAATTCCATACATCCCACCTACCTATGGAAATTCCAGAGATAGATTGTTGGAATGGAATACATATTCTCCCTGAAGGGACAAATCCTGCTTACCTAATTTCTGAAAATATTAGGCGCAGGTTGAAAAGAATCAAGGTTTGGAGATCCTAAAGCGTGCACTGGGCTAATTTCTTTTTTTACTGCGACCCTAAATTGACCACCAATGGGTCCTTCTGACCCTTAGAGGGCAACTGTACCAAATTGGTCAGCTGTGTTGCTTCAGGCACTTTTCAGCATTAAAAAAAAGAAAAATTCTGATGACGCTTCGCGACCCTACTGAGGATCCCCGCAACCCTGATTTGGGTCAGGATCCGAAGTTGGGAACTACTGTTCTAGAGTCTAATTAGCTAAAACTGCATTAATGGCACTGTATGGCAAACTTTGCTGCTGTTTGTCTATCGAGGAATACCCTACTCATTAGGGATTTGCCTTGCCTTGCAACCTCCTCTCAGCAGTATGTGCTTCATTCACATACCCCACCCCACCATCTGCAGTCGAGCCTTCAGCTTTTCTGCGACCACTCTGTGGCACTCCATTCCAGAGTTCCTATGACTCAACCATTTCCTCACCTTCTTCAAGAATTTCCTGTTTGAGACTATGCCTTTAGTCCTATTTCCGCCATTCTCCCTTCAACCCTGATCACACTTCTTGGCTCGAAAATTCAACTGTCCATGCCTTGAGATACCCTCCTGACATGAAAGGTGCTATACAAATGTAATTTTGTTGTTGTTTGTTATTGTAAACGTAATGTTATTGTTGTTGTTTCATGCAGTAGACAAATGAGGAGAGGCATAAAGAAGAGATGGGGCAAGCTAACGCAGAGGCAGCAGAGCGGATCTTCAATCTGGACCCAAGGAAGTCCATCATCTTGCATTTGGAATTGGAGGAGAACATGGGAAACCGGATGAATAAGGCAAAGGGCGAGGTGCTTGGGTGCTGGAGAAGAGGTGCTTGGGTTTTCCTTGACCTCCAGGAATAGAACAACGATTTTATTGAGGGTAGGACAGTGAGATAATTTTTAGTCAAGTCAAAACAGATCTGCTGGTGGATAACTAGGCTAGAGTCCCACATGGGATTTGAACTCACTCAAAGTAGCGACTCACTAATACCCTAATAATAAAGTATTAATTTGACTGTGATATTCCTTTGTCAGGCCTTCCGAATCCAGATCTTAATGTGACTAGGGTTGTTAGGCTAAGGAATACCCAACCAAAAACAGTGGTTCAGGTAGGAAAATAATTACTTTTCTGGAGGAAACCTGACAGGTTAAGAGGAGTCTCTATTAAGAAGTCATTTGAAGGGTTATTTGAAGAGGTGGTGGAAGGAGATTTAATAGTAGCTTTCAAAAGGGAATTGGATAGGAACTTTAAAAGGAAAAATTGCCTGGGCTATGGGGTAAGAGCACAGTAGAGGGTCAAGTTGGTAGTTCTTTGAAGGAGTTGGCACAGGCATGATGGGTGGAATGGCCTCCTTCTGTGCTGTAAGATTCTATGTTTCTATGATCCCTTTCACGCATCTATCTAATCACTTAAGAAACCTGAATCTTCTCAAATTTCTTATCCAATTAATTTATGAAACTCTTGATATAGTTCCTCGTTCTACCACCCCCCCCCCCCCCCACCCCCCCACCACCCAGGTTATTTATGCTCATCACCCCCATGAAAGTATCACATTTGTCACCATTAACATTCAGGAAAAGGTGTATTGTACCATGTCCTAACTTGTCTTCTTTAGGGAGAAGTGCTTTTCCTGGCACAGGCTTTCTAATTGTAGATCCTTCCTCATAGCCAAGTGATAACCATTCTGCTGGTGTTCGACAATCAAATTCTTCATCATCAAACACCTGTATGAAAGGCAAAACCCCAAAACAATTACAGCCAGGCACCAGTAACATTTCATCAGATATTTTCAGAATTAACCCTCCGATATTTACGGATGCACCTTGCATATTAACTCCACCACCCACAATTGAGGCCACCTAGCAATCTCAGCATCACCTGTTGGGAAAATGATTGTTTGTGCAGTAACTCTCGTTTTCAAGGTTCAAATACATTCAGTAATGACATACTGGCGAAGACTTGTTTAAACTCAGTTTTATTTAAATGCTTAACATATAAAATATACAGAATAATACTTCCCAGCAACCATTGCCTGTACCTGGTGCTAAGAAGTTTGGGTTTGGCAGAACTGCCCTGAGACATTCCACACAGTTGGAGCCAAAACATGTCTTACATAGAGAGCTTCCTGAAAAACACTATTCCTGAGACCCGTGCAATGACCAAGTGGTCTGAACAACAGAGAGTTGAAATGGTTCGAAATGGGAGAGGGCAGACCCGATTGGGAGATACCCTGGAGCGGCTACACCTGGCAGAACACTTTGTCACGGATCCTGACCAACAAACATCAGGACACGGCCTGGCTGGCTATTGCAGGGGCCCTCCTCCTCAGCAGGTCTGGACCAATCGGCTCGATGCCCTACGGAGGAGAGGAGACTGTGGACCATCTCTTCCTGGAGTGTAGTGTTGCAAAGGCGGTTTGGAGAAAGATGGAGTTGATACTTTCACAGTTCATCCCTTGGGACCCGTACAGCCTCTTTCTGGACACTCACGGCAAAAACCACATCAAGTTGCCTAGAGGATCATAAACTCGGTAAAGGAAGCCCTTTGGCATTCCTGAAACCAGATGCTCCTCCGGCAGAATGAGGGTACAGTGAGAGCCTATCTCAGGCCGGCATACGCTAGGATCAGGGAGTATTCATTGAGGGACAAGCTGAAATTCAGATCAGCCATGGCAAAGGCCAAATGCCGCCTGACCCCAGCAGGAGATGATCCTGTGCAAACCACTCAGGGTGCACCCACTGGGTAGCCCAGGGCGGCCCCAAGACGGTTGTAAAAAAGCCCAAAGGTACAACAGGACCCTGGATAATGTAGCCAAAGAGGGTCCAGAAATGTATGTACAATAAACATGTGAGCGTGCTGTGGACATCGGGGCTTTCTCAGTGTGTGCACGGGCGCACACATGGTTGGGCTCACTGGAGCGATTCCCAACTGTTTAAAGGAACATATCCCAAAAGATGTGTGCACAACCTGTGTGTTTGTTTTGTATTTAGTTTTGGATTCATGTCATAAATATGTTTATAAATTTATATATTTGTTAAAACTAGTCACAGGTTAGTTCTTCATCACTTTTACATTAGCAACAACAACAACAAAATTACACTTGTATAGGAGGACACCCAAAGGCGCTAGAAATGGCTGCTAGTAGTTTAAATGTGATTTATGTTTGTTATCCCATTGTTGTGTTTGTTGATATTTATAGTGTCATTTAAGATTTAATGCAGTTGTGGATTTAATTGAACCTACAATAAAATTGTCCAGCTGAGCTAATTTAACTCAAGGTTGTTTTAACTCAAGGTTTCCATGTAAATCAAAGGAGGGAATACACAAACAGGTTCAGCATAGTGTAAAATAACCTTCTGATTGACTGAAGCTGCCCAATTCAGGTTAATTTAATAGCAATTGGTAGTACCTGTCGTTTTGGAAGAATTCATTGGTAAAGTTACATCTCGTTAGAGGGACTTGCATTCATTATTGAGGACTGAACACAGAGGCCATCTAATACACTGTGTGGGAGAGTGAGCCAAATAGTGGGTGTACATATAAGAGTGATATTAACCAGCTCACGACATTCTCCTCATCTACTACAATGAGAAATATATACAGAACCTCTAAAGGAAGGTATACGGTGAATTGTGGCGGATTCTTGCCACCCTTGCTGCGATACTTCTCTGGACCAGAGTGGCGTGGCATTAGCTTGTTAGAATTAATTCCCTCTAATGTAAGCAGAGAAACAATATTCTGGCTTAGGTACTGTCGTCTTCGCCTGTTAGAGATCAGTTAGAGACAGCAATTAGAATCAAACATTACATACAATTATAAAGATAACTCAAGTACATTTGTAAAGCACTTTTCACTTTGGGAGGACGTCCCAAGGCGCTGAAAAACAGCACTGAAACATGATAACAACAACAATTTATATAGCGTCCTCCATGCCAGACGGCATCCCAGAGCGTTTCACAATAGCAGAGCCTGGGGCCAAGCCAGGGGGAGGGGGAAGGTGTCCATAGGTGTGGTCGAAAATAAAGGTCTTCAGGCGCGACCTGAAAATGGAAAAGGAGGGGGTGAGGCAAAGGGATTAAGGGTGGGAGTTCCGGAGTTTTGAGATGTAGTAATTGAAGGCACAGCCACTGATGGTGGAACAGAGGAATTGGGGAACAAGGAGGAGGTCAGACCCAGTGGAGCGGAGGTAGCGAGTACTGCTATGAGAAGAGAGGAGTTTAGAGAGGTAGGGAGGTGCAGAGGACTGGAGGGATTTAAACACGAGTGAGGATCTTGAAGTCAATCCGCTCTGTGACAGGAAGCCAGTGAAATCTGAGGTAATCAGGGAGCGAAGTTTGCGCTCATCCAGCTCTTGATGTCTGACAGAACATGAGGGGATTAGGGGGCTCACAATTTGAGGTGGAAAAGTAGAGTTGGGTGTCATCTGCATACATGTGGAAGTTTACCCATGTCTGCAGAACACATCACCAAGATGGAGCATGTAGATAAGTAAGACAAGGGGGCCAAGGATGGATCTGCAGATGACTGGGCGAAAGTGTGAGTAAAAGCCATTTGCAGAGATGTACTGCTGGCATTTTGTGAGGTAGGACTCGAACCATGCAAGTGCAGAGGTGAATGACAGGCGATGGAAGAGGATGGCATAAATGGCTATGTTGAAGGCAGCAGAGAGGTCCAGGAGGACAAGGAGGCAGAAGGAGCTTTGGTCACAGATAGAGAGGTCATTGTTTGTGACTTTCACAAGCGCAGTCACTGTACTGTGGGTAGGGCGGAAGCCGGACTGGAGGGTGTGGAGGGAGAGTGTACAAGGAGTTGGTTGGAATCAACGTTTTCTAAAACTTTTGCAATGAAGGGCAGGTTTAAGAATAGAGTGGTAGTGGCTGGGGTTGGAGGGATCAAAGGTAGGTTTTGTAAGGAGGAGGTGAAGACAGCAGTTTTGAGGGGGGGGGGGGGTGGCGGGGGGAGACAGATCCTGAGGAGAGGGACTGATTAATGATGTCTGCCAGCAGTGGGCAGCAGAAGGTGGTGTTTCATAGTGGTGATACAACAACAACAACATTTATTTCTTTAACAATAATAGGTGGCCTATTTGGGGGTGGGGGTGACACCAGCGCAGGTTTGAAGGTCCTGTTGACCTGCCAAAAACAGGACCAACAACAACAAAATTACACTTGCACAGCCCCTTTCATGTCAGATTGTTGGAAAGTACAGGGAAACAGCAGGGATTGTGACAACTGGTGGAGCAAACATCATTACCAATAAATGGGTTGAATTGCCTGCTTCTTAGCAGCAATTTCTGTTGTTGTTAATTCTTTCTTTTTGTCCTTAAATGAAGTCCAATGAAACACAAATTCACCTGTGACTAAAAGAATAATGGAGGCCTGATTTCAGACTTGAAACCGCCTATGAGCAATCTTGGGGAAAGAGTTTGTTGGCAAATTCTGGACAACTGAGACAGAAAAATATGAAAACTCCCAGTGATTAATTTACAGATTTGTTTCTTATGAGTTATCCACTCACTAGACATGATTACTGCCACAGATATATGCTAGGTAAGAAAATCCTTGAAAACTAGGAAAATAAAACAGCAGCACCTCTCGATCTCCAGCTTGCGTGGACACTGCCCAGGCAGCACCTCATATGGAATTTGAACCTTCGGCTCAAAGGATCTCAGTGGAAAGTCTGTCTTTGATAATAGTTCTGTCGTAACTCCATACACTTGTGTTTCCAAGTAAGGTTTAATGTCGGGAGGCCCATGGAAAGTAGAGGCTGAAAATAAAATAGTAAATTGTGTTGGACACAGATAGTCACAGAAAAATAACCAAAACCACAGTTGGGTTTCTTGGATTTGTAAAAATGGGTATAACTAGAGATATAGTTAATATAAATATGTATATCAAATTTTTAAAAATCTTTTTGGTCAGATGGGTGTCTGATACATGTGAAAACCCATCACCAAACCAAGTAAAATTATATACTTTCCCCTTTAAAAGACCATAAAAACCAAGCCTTGGGTACCTCAGAGTGTGTGTTGGGGGAACTGCTGGAGTCTAACTATCTAAAACCACATAACCTGCCAGTGAGAACACTGTTTGGTAAGCTTTTTTGCTGTTTGTCCAGTTTGGACTACCCTACCCACAAAGGCTTCCAGAGTTAACTACAACAAAACCACAACACAATTACATGGTGGAAGCTGAGTGGGAGAATTTCCTGCCCCCAGTGACTGGTCTGTCCAATGAGCAAGCCTGATGGTGCTGTATCACCTGGCTGTGCCCTGAGCCACTGCAGACCGCCGAGCCCACCGCAGAGGTTTGGTTCCTTTGCCATACATGTCACATTCAAGCCAGTTCATTTCCAAGGAGAAATCCCTAGGTGCGTAGTAAGTACCAGGAATGTGGAGTCCTGTAGTTAAGTGGTTAGAGCACTTGCCTTACAAGTGTGGGACCTGTGTTCAAATCCAGGCAGGGTGAAATCAAATAATAATCTCTCAAAACACCCCAATAAAATTGGTCATTTCAATTCATGACTGTTTGTGGGACTCTGCTGTGAGTAATTGGCTGCTGCATTTCACCCACAAACATAGTCAATTCACTTTACAGTATATTCTTTGAAGCACTTTGAGACTTGAGTAGGAGATCGAGAGGTGCTGCTATTTTATTTTACTAGACTTGAGTAGGAAGTGGAGTGAGCCAAGTTAGATGGCAACAATGTGTACTAGATGAAGGGCAAGTTTGAGATAAGATGGAAGACAGGTTTCCCCTGAGCCTCATTACATTTTATCTCATATGAAGCCTGAATCTGTCACACACTCCTTACAAGAAAGAAATTCATCCTGTTCATTCTTGATGAAACCAATAGTCTCCAAAGCGTCACTATAAATCCTGTGAAGCTCTCTGAGATAGTTTAATGACATGACAAGATGCTGTATCAAACACAAGGATGATTATTATTTTGAAACCGCAATGGCTAGATACTTGCCTTGTGGCGTGAAGTGATACTGGCCTGACCGATTTAGTAAATGCCGCTTTATATCAGGGCCTTCCAAAACCTCCTGGAAAAAAAGAATGAAAACACATTGTCCCAAGTCATGGATATCATAGCTGCCACAGACATTGTTGCAAGCCACACAAAAAAATTGTTCAAAGGCAGTTAATCAAAATATACACCAAGTCTAAACTGGAAGTTATGGGAATACAACATCAATAAAATTACATTTATAGCACGCCTTTCACATTGGGATACATAGCTATGTCTAACCAGTAGGCATCTAGATAAACAACATTAAGGAGAAGAAACCAACTGTTCGATTTGTTACTCTAATCTGCAACAAGGCATAATACTGAAACTATAATCAACAAATAAGGGAAGAGTATTGCAGACTACCTCAATTTACCAAGGATAATTTGGGGTATGGGTTTAGGTTAGTCTCGCTTTCCTGGTGTAATAATCTCTCTGAACAAAACTGTCAGTCCAAGATGTTCGTTGGACACATCTTCAACTCATGAAACCATGGCTCAATGGGTAGGAATATATCCAGAAGCTGTGGCCAGAGGATGTTGACAATCATAGTAATTATCTTTGCATTTCATACTGATTTGTCATCCTCGCATAAAGAGACTCTCAAAGTGATCTTGGTTTAATTAATCAGGCAAGAGGAAGGAGATGTTAACGGTGTGGTGGCAAACTCTGGGATGGTTTTTGGAGGAGTTAAGGTGGAAAGGGCAGCAGGAGAGAAGTGAGAGGAGTTACCAAGGATGGAGGCCAGAGGTAGGGCCAGAAGTAAGGCACTTTTGAAACATGCACCTCACCTCATGTACTATAAAATAGAGTGATGACTGTAGTTTCTTTTTTAGGTGTAACAGATAGCAAAGTCCCACAAACAACCAAGAATCGAATAAACAATATTATTTAATTAAGGAACACTGCTATTTAAAAAATATGTAATTTTTCCTTCCGATAATCTGTTTTTATTCCCTCCACATGAAAACATGTCTAGAATTCCAACTAATTGGCTTCCTTTCTCATTCGATACATTAGCTCCTGAAAAGCGCAATACAAATGAAATGTTATTGTTGTATTAGCTCCAGATTTGCCTTCAAAAAGCATCAATTGAGGCAAACCCAGGAATTAATTTGGGTTGTAGATTTGTAAAGCAAATTAATACAAGTTTTAAGTTTTGCATTAAAATACCTAACAATATATATATAAAGTGCATAAATACATTGCTATCTATAGGGGTTTCTCTGAGGACTTACCCCCAGTAGAGTATCTGCTCCTGGAGCGAGGATATCTGAGTAGTAACCCCTCTGTGTGAGTCTGGGATATACTTTTAATTGCTCCTGATCAATCAAATCCTCAGCAGAATTGCTAACGTCTGCGATGTGTCGTTTATTTGGTCGTGTTTCCATCTCTCCTGAAGAGGAATCCGATTTTCTATTCCTATCCATTCTCTTCACATACACAGCGATAGAAAACAGCCACGTTAAAAACAATACTGATATAAAGAAGCATTTAAAGGACAGGAGAATGTCTCTTACACTTTACAGGCTATAATTGGGGTGGTGGGGGGCATTGGGGACGGGGTGTGCGGGGGACCAGTGGGGGCAGTGAGGGGTTGGGGGGCAGTGGGCTTTGGGGGGCAGTGGGGATGGGGGCGGTGGGGGGGCAGGGGGGTATGTGGGAGGGCAGTGAGGGGTTGGGGGGGCAGGGGGGGTATGTGGGAGGGCAGTGAGTGGTTGGGGGGGCAGTGGGGGTATGTGGGAGGGCGGTGAGGGGTTGGGGGGTAGTGGGGGTATGTGGGAGGGCAGTGAGGGGTTGGGGGGCAGTGAGGGGTTGGGAGGGCAGTGAGGGGTATGTGGGAGGGCAGTGAGGGGTTGGGGGGGGCAGTGGGGGTATGTGGAAGGGCAGTGGGGGGGGCAGGGGTGGCTATGTGAGGGGGCAGTGAGACTCTGGTGGGGGGGGAGGTGGGGGGGCAGTGAGGGGTTGGGGGGTAGTGGGGGTATGTGGGAGGGCAGTGAGGGGTTGGGGGGTAGGTGGGAGGGCAGTGAGGGGTTGGGGGGGCAGTGGGGGTATGTGGGAGGGCAGTGAAGGGTTGGGGGGGCAGTGGGGGTATGTGGGAGGGCAGTGGGGGGTTGGGGGGGCAGTGGGGGTATGTGGGAGGGCAGTGAGGGGTTGGGGGGGCAGTGGGGGTATGTGGGAGGGCAGTGAGGGGTTGGGGGGGCAGTGGGGGGTTGGGGGGGCAGTGGGGGGTTGGGGGGGCAGTGGGGGGTTGGGGGGGCAGTGGGGGGTTGGTGGGGCAGTGAGGGGTTGGTAGGGCAGTGAGGGGTTGGGGGGCAGTGAGGGGTTGGGGGGGCAGTGAGGGGTTGGGGGGGCAGTGAGGGGTTGGGGGGGCAGTGAGACTCTGGTGGGGGGGGAGGTGGGGGGGCAGTGAGGGGTTGGGGGGGCAGTGGGGGTATGTGGGAGGGCAGTGAGGGGGGGGCAGGGGGGGGGTCTATGTGGGGAGGCAGTGAGACTCTGGTGGGGGGGGGGAGGTGGGGGGGCAGTGAGGGGTTGGTAGGGCAGTGAGGGGTTGGGGGGGCAGTGGGGGTATGTGGGAGGGCAGTGAGGGGGGGCAGGGGGGGGTCTATGTGGGGGGGGCAGTGAGACTCTGGTGGGGGGGCAGTGAGGGGTTGGGGCGGTGGGGGCGGTGAGGAGATAGATCAGTGGAAAGTTACTTGCCACCCAGACCTGTGCGAGTCTGTTTCGCGGAGGCTGAGGTGTTTGGGAGCGTGGTCGGTCTCCAGGCAACGGGCTCGCCGTTGGCCGGGCTGTGCCACTCCGGGGCGGGGGAGGCTCCAGCACAGGGCTGGACACCGACAGTCACCGACACACTGTTTATCCGGCGCTGTTTCACCGCGAGCATGTTCAGCTCCCCCTCCCCCGCCATTCCCCCTGACTGCTCTCTGGTTTGGGTGTCAGTAGCTGTTGTTACCCCCCCCACACACACACACACCTCCCCTATGAAATACCCCACCATGGACGGGGGCGGGGCTTTCCAAGGGTCCCTTCTTGTGCAGACATTACAGAGAACTTTGTAGGGTTTACTCTATAGTCATGATACATCCCATCTGTCGTCAAACTCTATAGTCAGGATAGATCCCATCTGTCGTCAAACACAAGAGCAATTTGCTCACAGCAACGTCCCACACATGGAATTGAGTGACCAATTTTATCTGAGGGTCTCTTGACCAGAACACCAAGGGAAATTTCCTTCTCCTTCAATGGTGCCACAGGGTATGTCACTACTAGTGCAAAGTGAAAAGTGTTGGCAAAAGGAAGTGAAACATAATGTTCACTTTAATTGGATCGTCGGATCATATTTCGACCCTCGGGATCGGAAATCCCAACATAGGTAGGACTTCCAAAGGGCATCCCAGTAGAGGCAAGCATCCATCTGGCTGGAGATAAGGGATAAAAAGAGCAGCCACACTTATCGGGCTGTACTGCAGGTGAATTAGTAGAAGAAATACGATAAGGAAAATATGCAAGAATAATTACAACAACAACTTGCACTTTGGTGGTGCCCTCCACACCAGGTGCTTTACAATGGCAGAGCTTGACGCTGAGCTCAGGGGAGAAGAAGGAGGTGGCCATAAACTCAGTTGAAGAGTTAAGTCTTTCGGGCGGGACTTGAACAGGGGGAGGGGGACATAGCGGAGGGATGGAAGGAGAGTGTTCCAGAGTTTGGATGCGAGGTGGCTGAAAGCGCGACCTCCAATGGTGGGGTGTGAGGGACAAGTAGGAGGCCAGTGCCAACTGAGCAGCGGCTCTGGGTGGTGGTTTGGGGAGTGAGGTGTTTGGAGAGGTAAGGAGGTGCCAGGTAGTGAGTGGATTTCAACATGAGTGTGAGGATCTTGAGGTCGATCTGTTCAGTGATGGGAAGCCAGTGAAGCTGGTGTGATGTGTGCCACCACACTGTCACCTGAGGCAATCCCCAGGGCTCTTCCTTGGCCCCTTTTCAACATGTATATAATCTCACTTGGTGACATCATCCACAGACATAGGGTTAACTTCCACATGTATGTGAATGATACCCAACTCTGTCTCTCTGCCTTTACCCTCGACTCCAGGACTACTACTGCCTTGACAGACTGTCTGTCAGACATCAAGTCCTGGATCAGAGCTAACTTTCTACAGTTGAATATCAACAAGACAGAGGCCTTATTGATTGGCTCGCGCCTTCATTCATTAAGTGCTGGCAGCATCAACCTCCATGATTGACTTGATTCACTCGACCTCACCAAGCCAGTCAGGAACCTAGGTGTCTTGTTTGACCCTCAACTGTCTTTCCTCCCCCACATCCAAGCAATGACTTGTTCTGCCTTCCCTCATCTCCGCAAATCTAATTTGTTGTTGTTGTTTCCCTTTCAGGTTCCTCCAGGCCTGGTCTGTGCAGTACTGTACATTTGCAGGCAGGGCATTATGTACAGAACCTCATTTGCCAGCAAATCCATTCGTGCTGCAAAAAAAAAAAACACAGAAGCTGCTGAAGAAACTCAGCAGGTCAGGCAGCATCCATGGAGAAAGGAAAAACAGTCGACGTTTCGGGTCTACAACGCTGCGTTGTTTTGTAAGACTGTGACCTCTGTTTCCACCTTCTCCCTGGCTTCAGTTACCAACTGGATAAGCGGCCTCCCGGGTTTATATGTTTCCAGTAGGTTTTATAGTTTCTAAGCTACATTTAAACCATACAGTATATGAAGTATAAGTGTATGACGTCATATATATAACCTGTAATATGGGGGGGGAGGGGAGGGGGTGTGTCTGTCCCTCCCCTCTGGTCAAGTTACGGACAAGATCACGTGGTGATATCTCTTCCTGGTGCATTGTGGTTCCGGGTTCCGAGCTTCAGACTGAGTGCGATCATCGGCTTCCATGGCGGGCGTTCAGGTCAGTGAGGAGCGGGGAGCGGGGGGGGGGGGAGAGACAGCGGGGAGGGAGGAGTAGAGAGAGAGCAGGGGGGGGGGGGGTAACCGGCGTGGGGAGAGAGAGCGGGTGGAGGGGAGGGAGGAGAGAGAGCGGGGGTGAGGGAGAGACAGTGGGGAGGGGAAGAGAGAATGGGGGAGTGGGGGGAGGGAGAGAGAGCGTAGAGAGAGAGAGGGGAGAGCCAGAGGGGAGAGAGAGCGGGGGTGGGGGGTGAGGAGAGACCGGGAGGTTGGGGGAGCCGGAGTTAGACAGCGAAAGTTAAGAGATTGTAGCTGATGGAGCACAGGCCTGTGGCAGCTGCACAAGGTCATTATGGCGATGGACAGTGAAGGGCAGACAGAGATGAGGGTAGCCTAGGCCCACAGACAGCTCAGGGGGTTTGCAGATTGTGTTGAGGCACCAGTTCATATAAAATAATAATAATAATAATGCTTCCATTTGATATCGCGCTTTTCTAGACCTCTTAAAGCGCTTCATGGAATATACTGTAAAGTGAATCGACTGTATTTGTGGGCGAATATACAGTCAATTCATAAACAGTGCAGTCAATATACACAAACTCCACTATCTGCATCAAACGCTGCGCCCCAACGCTAGCCAGGCTCCCAAAATCGAGCCACCATTTCCCTCCTTCACTCAGTCTTACATCTCCAATAAAAATAAATCGCCTGTTTAATATTGGTCTCCTCCCCTTTCCTTGAATGTGTCTGTCGTGATAAAAAGGCTCACCTCTTCCTCCAACCGCTGACCACCCAATGTCCCTGCTTTCACACCCTGCTGTCAACTTCTTCCACTCTTCTGGCACTGTCACAGTCCTAATCATCGGTTCAAGCCCCAGGTTCAAAAGTGACCAATTTATGTGGTTCAGGTGAGATATCCAGTCTGGCTGCTCAGGTAGATGTTAAAGATCCCATGGTACTATTCATAAAAATAAGAGTTTCTCATAATAAAATCCTGTGAAGCACTCTTGAGACATCTCAATGAAAATAATAATAATAATAACCCTTGCATTTGATATAGCGCTTTTCATGTATACTAGATGTGTCAAAGCCTTCATAGAATATGCTGTAAAGTGAATTGACTGCATATTTTGTGGGCGAAACACAGCAGCCAATTGTCCCACAAACAGTCGTGGATTGAAATGACCAATTTTTTTTCCCCGAGGGATTATTAGGCGTGTGGAGTAACAAAACTTGCCCACGGTTTTGGCTTTCCTGGAATTTAACCCAGGTCTCTCAGTTGCAAAGCGAGTGCTCTACCACCGAGCTACAGAACTCCATGATGTGAAAAGACAGCGACTATTTTGTAGTTAATGAGAGACAATTTGTACACAGCAATGTCTCATAGTAAACAGCCATGATTCAAAGCTCAATGCCTCCAGAGACTCGTCTCCAACCTGTATATCCCAAATCTTGGAACTTCACTCTCACCTTTCCCTCTACACCTGACGTAGTGTATGTAATTTAGTGTAATTTAATAATTGCAGATTTAACATGCTTGGGTTTCTTTTTAGTTTCTTTGCCGTCTTTCTCAGCGGACGTTCAGTACTGCATCTCGCAGACGCCTTCAGAATAAGGTTTCCGAGAATCAAAAGGTCTTCCAGGTAATTGCCTAATTAATGTGCTCATATAGTGATGCATCATACTTCATTTATTTATTCACCGAAGAGCAAGTGGGGAGCATTATCTCAGTGCATAGTTCTTTTTTGTCTTTGGGAGCCACCTAATCTCTTGCTATCTCTCCATAATTTTTAAATCCCTTTTTACATTGTTTCAAACTATGTCACAGGATTTACTGTAAAGTTTATTGATTATATATTTCATAGGTGAAATAGGAATTAATTTGCATACAACAATGTCCCACAAACCACTATGAGTTGCATGACCAACTTTATCTGTTGGCTTGCAGGCCAGGACACAGAGAATCTCCCTTCTCTTTTCCATTTAAAAAATTATATAATCCCTTATCTGTTGTAGATTATGTTTTGAACATGTGAGGAGAGTTTCGAAGACTTCAATCTATCAAAATATGTCTGATTTTATGTAATTTATGGAAAACTTGAATTACTGTATTTCTATTAGATAATCTAATTTTAGCTTTAACCTGAAATGTTCTATATACGGTTATAAACTGCTTGTTTTCACCAGTGGATTTTTAACATTTTGCTAATTTATTTTCAAATTATATTTCTGTACTCCGCAGAGTGAAATGCTGACTTGTTTTTACTTGAAACTATTATGAATTGACCTCTACAGGTATTGGTCAGTAGTGCATTGCTGTTGATTTGTGAGATTTGCTCAATCGGCTGCATGATGCAATGGAGAATTGGCACTGTTAAATAGTTACGCTTTAGCTTCCCTAATTTGATAAAGTTCATGCTTAAAAGTGAAAAGTGTTCTGCAGCCAATCAAGATGCACTTCAAACAAACTAACTATAGGTTTCCAGTTCATTATTTTTGTTAAAAAGTGAGTATGCAGATGCACAAGGTCACTGAAAAGGTGAATGCATTTATCACAAGGGAACTAGAATACAAGTGTCGGAAAGCGAAACTATAGTTCATAGAATCATAGAATTTTACGGCACAAAAGGAGGCCATTCGGCCCATCTAGTCTGTGCCGGCTCTTTGAAAAGAGTGATTCAATCCCACTGCCCTGCCCGCTCCCCATAGCCTAATAGGCCCGTTCTCCCTAAATAAAGATCTAATTCCCTTTTAAAAGTTGTTATCGAAGTTGTATAAAAAAAATGTGTACCTGACTGTCCAGCACCTTGGACATCCTCTTGAACTGAAAGGGGCTCTATAAATGTAATTTGTTGTTGGTCAGACCCCACATGGGAGTATTTTGTGCAGGTTTTGGGACCAAACTTCAGGAAGGATATATTGGCCTTGGAAAGTGCACATTGTGGATTTACTGGAATGATTCCTAGTGGCAAGGGCTTAAATTATGATGAAAAGATGGAAAAGCTTGGATTTTATTCTCACAAGTTCAGAACGTTGCCAGGATTAATAGTGAGCAACTGTTTCCTTCTCCCAAGAGAATTGAGAACTAGCTATAGTCTAGTAGCTATAGTCTTCAAACTATTCAAAAACAACAATTTGCTCTTATACAGCGCTCTCCAGGCAGGGTAATATCTCAGAGAGAGAGCCTGACTCCTAGGAGGGGGCGGTGGTCATAAGCACAGTCATAGAGGAAAGTTTTCAGGCGTGAAAGAGGGGGAACAAGGCAGAGGGAGTGAGGGAGAGTGTTCCAGAGTTTGGGAGCGGGATAGCTGAAAGTGCTACCTGCGATGGTGGGTTGGAGGGTGCCTGGGACAAGCGGGGGTGCCAGTTGGTGGATTGGGGAGTGAGGAAGTAGGGAAGTGCCAGGGAGTGAATGGATTCAAAAAGAAATAAGTAAACATTTTTCATGCAGCTGGAGGTAGGAGTGTGGAATTCATCTCCCCAACAGGGCAAGGGAGGCAGTCAGTTGCAGAATTTAAAAGGCAAAAAGATGTACGCTTGATAGGCAGGAGTATCAGGGGATTATGGATACCCCAAATGCCCTACTCCTGTTCCTATGTTCTTGTCCTCCCTCAACGTCTGCTCAGACACAACTTCAATCTCCACTTAATAATACTAAATAATCCTTACATTTGATATAGCACTTTTTACATCTACTTGACGTCTCAAAGTACTTCACAGAATATACTTTAAAATGAATTGACTATATTTTATGGGGAATATGCAGCGGCAGCCAATTGCACATAGCAATGTTCCACAAACAGTTGTGGTTTTCACCCCAACCTCCCCTGTCTCTGCTGACTTTTATCGCCTGTTCTGACCTTTACTTTACTTCTGCTACCCCTTGACCTAGTGATCACTGGTTTCTCTTTCTTGGACCAATAACCGTCACCAATAAATCAATTTACCGATTGGAAATGCTTCTCTGGCCAGATGACCCATGCTGAAAGTGGCCCTCAGACCTTTCTCAAATAGTGAATCTAGCCCGCAGTAGCCAAAATGTTGGACCACCCTGCCTTATCGTGTTTCCGGTATGAATGGATTAATTGTGAGGGGAAAACAATGTTCAATACTCCACCGTAAAGCTGGATGATATTTTCCAGCTGTAATGTGAAGTTATGCCTGTGGGGTTTCGGATATCAAACAATGTCGATACTGCTTATACCCTAAAGTGTGTTGCCTGGAATGCTTTGAGCTGTCTCATTGTAACAAACCTCAAACAAATGATAATTTAGCAAATTGTGAATTTATTTAAAGCACCTTAGAGTTGAACAAGTGGCTCAAATCTACATGCAGGTTGCTGTTTACATTGTGTACTAATGCAAATGTACTGAGGCGCATGTGAGTGTGTCTTTAGGTTCACTTGTGTTTTTCTTCATATTCCCTGCTGAATCCTATCACGTGGGGGTATGTGGATATGGGCTAGTTATTGCAGGATAGCATATTAGTGTGCAGTTGGAAAAATGTTTACCATCCAAATGGCAGTCAAACACAAAAATGATTGGATTTTATTATTGCAGGAGGACAATGGGTTACCTGTCCACTTGAAGGGTGGAGTAACAGATGCAGTGCTTTACAGAATAACGATGGGTCTTACTGTTGTGGGTAAGGAAGCTGGATTGAAATTCAGTACTAATGGGAGGGAAAATCTCTTGTGTGAAGTTTTGTTAAATGCTTTCTAAGATACGAGAAAGTCAACAACAGTTTGTCTTTTTCAGGTACGGGATATGTTTTGTACGAACTGTTCACTGCTGCAATGCCCAAGAAGA
Source organism: Hydrolagus colliei (assembly GCA_035084275.1). NCBI lineage: Eukaryota > Metazoa > Chordata > Chondrichthyes > Chimaeriformes > Chimaeridae > Hydrolagus > Hydrolagus colliei. The sequence goes on from CM068753.1 coordinate 8,082,302, forward strand.
AGTGACCTACCTGCGTACACAATGATGCACTTCTCTTAAACTTGTTAAATGGTTAAACTGTAAATGTTCAGGGAATTAATGTCCTTGTGAATAAAGCTCCATGAAATTGTAATAATGCTGTACATACAGTCTATTACAAAGCAGTTTAACAGGTTGTCTGACCTATACATTTTTGTTTGTAAATTTTGTTTCCTTTGTGTCCGACCAACCACTCTGATGTGACAGTCACCCAATGTCTCCACTGTGACCTAACATATCAATCGTAATGTTAACCGCTACGATTTTGCAGTCACCTTTTGTATAACTAACCACTTTGACCTAACATTCAGCTTGGTCTCACCAACCACTACAACTTAAGTCACCTTGTGTCTCATGAATCACTCTAACCTGACAGTCACCCTGTGTCTTTCCAAACACTGACAAATCTATTCTTCAACGACCACTCTAACCAAATAGTCACTTTGTCTCTCATCAGCCACTCTGGCCTAACAATCATTATATTTTTTGGAAACTGATGTCAATCGACTATCAATCAGGTTCTTACTTGGGTAAATAAACGTGTGTGCAGTAAGGAAACTTGGCTGAGGTTTTGCCCTATCTTAGAATCAAACCTGGGTAATGCAAGCACACTATGCTACAGGACTCCCAACCAGGTGTAAAATGAGAGATGTTAACCTTATATGGGCAAAGATACTGTACAGGGGATCTGCACCCCAGTTTGTGGAACCTGTGCATTCCTCAGAAGGCCGTGTACACCTCACTGGATAACCTCCCATAATAGCTCTTTGGCTATCCATTGCTCCTAATGGGAGATAGGAACCTGACGAAACCAGAACTTCAAAGGTAGAGCAAGACTGTCTGTACCCTGGGACATTCTCCCGATATGAAATGTGCTCCACAAATGTCATTTTGTTGTTGTTGTCCCCTTATTTAATTTTACCTTATAGAACACAAAGGGAAGTCTAATCGAAACCAAGCTGCACTGCAAGCAAACAGACCATTAACAAGAAATTACACTAACAAAGTTAACTGCTCTGATCGGCAAGCCTCCAGCAAACTCAGCAATTCAACTCTCAGTCCTGACACCGACTAACCCTAACCCAACTCTTAACCCCATCCCCGTAAAATCCTTAAAAAATAATCTTCAATCCTCCAAACTTCAGCACCCCAAGCCCAACCAACACTATCAGACCACAAACTCTGTTACTAATATCTTCCAAATCTCCGGAGTTTGGGCTCTTATGTGTTTGGGTGTCAGATATTCTGTATGATGCCCACCTAGTGCTGCCAAAACTCTGGAGTGTGGAAAGGTGTGAGAGAGAGAAAAATAACTTTAGTTTTCACTCGTCACCAGGAGGTTTCCACTAGTACAGACTTACCTTCCACAAATCCCAAGGTGTTTGATGCATGAGCATCCTAAAGTTTCCATGAACTTCTATATTCCCCAGATTTGCAACAAGCCTGAGCCAGATACCACTAAAAAAAACTTTAATCTACATTGAACCACACCCACCTACATTGAACCTGCCCCAACTCAAACTCAACAATCAGCCTCGACACTAATTGACTCACAGCCACTAAACTCAACCAGCCCTAACCCACAGCTAATTAGCTGTGAGCAAGCAATTTCACTTTGATCTCCGAACAAACTATTGTAACAAATACTATCAAATATAATTTTACACTATCTAACTATAATGTCTAACCTCAATCTCTGTTACTACAATTTTTGTGCAATTTTATAATTCTATCCTTGACCTAAACTCTGAACTCACATTAATCCATTCACGGCCATAGCCCCACCTATCTCTCCGACCTACTGTCTCCCTATCAACCTGTCGGTCCCCTCCGTTCAGCAGGCTCTGGCCTGCTCTATGTTCCCACCCGAAGCACCCTACCATCAGCAGCCAGGCTTTCAGCCTCTCTGCTCCCACACCCTGGAACTCCATCCCACAATCCTTCTGCTCCCCTCCTAATTCTCTCCCCTCTCCTACTCTTCTTCCCCCCCCCCCCGCGCTCGGATCCCGACCTAACTGTTTCACACCTTGGGACGTCCTCCCGACGTGAAAGGCGCTTTATAAAAGTAATTTTGTTGTTGTTGCAATCCTGCATCATTTCCCCCATGCAGTCCTTCTCCAACCTTAGTCCTGTGTGTGTAGCAGGTTGTAATGTGTGACCGCTACACCATGCGGCGCTGTGTGGTAGGGTGTAATGTGTGTTTGCAACAGCAGGCAGCGCTGCATGTAACACGGTGTAAAGCATGTAATGCGTGTTTGCTACAATAGGCGGCGCTGTGTATGGCAGGGTGTGTTGTGTGACCGCTGGGGCAGGTGGAGCTGTGTGTGTTTGCCATTTTGTCATGTGTTTGCTGCAACAGGCAGCGCTGTATGAGTGTCAGTAATGGGCATGAGCTGACCCCCGGTGTGTTTACCGAGATGGGAGGGCGCAGCCGGAAGTGTCAGCCACCATGGCGCCGCTTTTGGACTCAAGGAAATATAGCATGTCCTCGAATTGGGAGTTGGAGGAGAGGATCTGTGAGGTGAGGTGGGTAGGATGGAGGAGCTGCTTAGTTGTGGTGAATAGGAGTTTTGGGTTGACCTTCACCTCCAGGATTATGTGATTTGGCGGAGGCCAGAGCAGAGTTGGTCCAATTAGATAGGCCAGTGGACTGTTAGACCAGGTTTGAGCCAGGTGCGTTCAGCGGCCCGCACTTGGCCCTTGAGTGAGCAGAGATGGCTGCTGAACCAGGGTGAGGTTCGAGATGAGGAAGGGGGAAACTGGATTGGTTGGCAGGGAGGGTGAGGATGTGGACGAGGGAGGAGAGGTTAGACCCCGGGCTCTGGATCTGGCGTGGCTGGTGGCGGTGGTGGGTAATGGGACAGTCAGCGTGGCTGCTGCTGGACAGCCATGCCACGATGAGCCCGGTGGAGGATTCCCAGGCTGGAGCAGAGGGAGGCTGTGAGGTGGTCGAGTAGGGATAGGAGGCGAGGAGGTCGGAGAGAGAGGACAGAGCAAGAGCTTCAGAGTGGGGGCATTTTGAGGGAGGGCCAGCTTGGGTCTGGGGCGGCAGCCATAATGCGCTCACTACGACGTGATACAGAATTAGCGGGACATGGTCAGCCTGCAGGAGGCTAGGGTTGGCTGAGGCAAGGGGTGGGGTGGAGGGGCAGGGCACTCATTGTGGTTAGCAGTGAGCAGCCTGCAGGGAGAAGAGGGCAGAGGACAGACAGACACAAAGGAGAGGGGTGGGGGGGGTGAATTATACAAACCTGTTGCCAAAAACTCGAATTTGGCGGCTGGAAGTGATGTCACTGAGGAGGAACTCGGTGGGAAAATCAAAGCCCAAAATGGCGGCACCCTGGTGATCGCAATAACTCCCGCAATCGATCCTCGAAACCTCGGCCCCGAGACACCCGACCCTCTACCAGCCAATCCAAGGCCCGGCCTTAGCCTCTCGCGCGGCCCCCGATCCCCGGGACCCCGGCCTCACCCCTGACTGCCTCTGGCCCTGGTCCCCGGCCTCGCCCCTGACAGTCGCACCCTGATCCCCGTCTTCCTCACTAACTGCTGCTGACCTTCGATCCCCGGGAGCGAAGCCCGTGACTCCCTGCCGTCGCCTCTGACTTACCTTCTATCCGTCGGCCTCGTGTCCCCACAAGGTTTGTGAACTCACCTAACTACACAGAGGAAGCTCTGACATACACTAATTTCTTGGCATACAACATCTCACCTATATTGAGGGGAGACAGGGAGAGGGGATTACTCTATGTTTTTTCCACCAGTCACAGAAGGAGGGGATGGTAGACGATGGCAAAACAGTAAAACAATATCGAGACTGTGCAGAGACTTGAAAAAAAAATCGCTTGGAAGTGATAACACTCAGGCATTTGGGGCCGTTGGTCCAGGTGAGAAATTTCAAAATGTCTGCTCCTGTACAACCTTCTGGAAACATCAAAACCCGCCGCCGTGTGCCCTCCACTTCTCGCCATCCCCTCCCCGCAGTCCCACCTACTGACTTTACTCACCCGAAACCTCCACTCTGGCCACTTCGATCTTGCCGCTCACAGCATCGGCTCGGAGCAAAGGTCAGCTCTCTGTCTTGATCTTCTTCTTCACCACTGAGCTACAGGACTCCACTCCTAAACCTGATACCACTACCCCAAACCTGACTGCTAAACCCTAACACAACACCTAAGTCTAACCCATAACTCTACCCCACACCCTAATAACCAACCGTAACCCCCTACCTAAAACCTGACCTCCTAACCCAACTCCTACCCCTACCATCAACCCTAACACCTAACCCCCAAACCCACTCAAACCTAAAACCGAACCCTAATTCCTAACCCAACCTGAAAACAAGTTAGATGGCTGAGACAAACACCCCCGCCCCCCCAAAAAAAAACCTAACCTGAAACATCAAAAGAGAAGTTCTGTACAACACAAACAAGTATTTTCTCCAGGGAATACAGACTGTCCTGCAGTGGTCAGGCTTACAAGTCAGTTTCTGAATTGTTTGTTTCAACTTTTTTTTTTAAAAAGCAGATTTTATTTAAAATCAGGCTTTGATTCATTTGAGATGCAGCCAATTAATTTTAGAGAAAAAAAAACAAATCTAGGAGATACATTAATGTTGAAAATACGACGACAATCCAAAAAGGGTGTGGTGCTTGAAGATGCTACCCAACATAAAATGATTTTTATCGTGGCAAAACGTGGATTTTTACCCAATATCAAAAACCTTGTACTCCATCTGCATATAAATGAAGGTTTTTGGAATGCAGCAACAAAATCATACAGTGCCCTCCATGTCAAAAAAAATGTTACACAGTGCTGGGCAATTTAGAGTTTGGTGCAGAGCCAAGGTTGAAAGAAGGCACAGTCAAAGAGGAAGGTAATAAGATGGACCTTGGAGGAAAGAGGGGGATTGAAAAACTGCAGGATGGAGGGAGGAAGAGAACAAAAGCTGAGAGCTCGCCCACCAAAGGTGGGCCTGTCAGGGCAGAACATGTGAGACAGGACACTGCCTACTGAGCAGAGAAATCAAGTGGGGTGGTAGGCTTCTACGTCACAGAGGTAGGGTAGAGCAAGACCCTGGAGAGATTTAAAGGATAGGGCAAACATTTCGAAGTCAATCCTCTTGGCCAGTGAAGCCAGGTGATGAGGGTGATTGGCCCAGGAGTCTAGTGTAGGAGAGGACACAATCTGTAGGGTTCTGGATTCAGCTTGTCAAGGGAAGAGCTGGGAAGGCTGACAAGCGGTTAGGTCATGGTGGAGGCAGGCAATGTTGCAGTTATAGGGTCAAGCACAGAAGGAATGCAAAATTAAAATGGGAATAACACATGCATGTAAAATATGGTGCATAAAACAGCATTAAAAAATTTAGAAAATGTAATAGAAAATGGTGAAAGCAGAAACTATTCCAAAGAAAACATCAAGCTTTCAGAGACTATAAGGCACGCAGGAACAACTTTCAAGTCAGAAGTCAAAGTGCTTCAACACAGCATCATAATAGAGAGAATGTGCTACAAGATAGGGGTTATAATAATAATCCATACTTTTGCTTGTTGGGTGGATGTAAAGAGCTTCACAAGATAGTCTGTAAAGTGCAGTGACTGATGTGTGACAACACATTCAATTATAATAACTGATAATATTCCTGGCATTTGATGTAGTCACATCTTCGAGACGTCTCATGGTGCTTTACAGGATTTACTGTAAAATGTCGTGACTGCATATTTGTGTGGTGGAAAATGACCTGTGTTTTAATATTCTATGATTACTACTGCTAATAATAATACTAATCCCTCAAAAAAAAATTGGTAATTCTAATCCACGACTGTTTGTGGGACACTGCTGTGCACAATTGGCTGCCGCATTTCGCCCACAAATAAACAGTCAATTCACTTTTCAGGACTTTGAGAAGTCTAGAAGACATGAAAACACTATATCAAATGCAAGGATTATTATTCTTTTCCAATAGCGCCACGGGAAATCTCCTGAACATGAGAGACACATTAGAATTTTACAAACAGCAACATCTCCGCAAACAGCTGTGAAGCAAACAACTGATTTTATTTGGGAGATTGTCCGACAGTACCACGGGACATCTTTAACATCTGGCCTGAGTGGGGCAAAGATAGTGAGTGATGTTTAACATCTCATCCAAAGGACAGTGTCTTCGTAAATGCCCGGAGTCAATTCGAACCCGCAAGGTTCTGACCCGAAGGCAAGATTGTGAGTTGGGCTGACAAGAGTAGAAAATCCGTCATTTACCAGAAATTGGTTTGCCTTTCGTGTGTGTGCGGCGATGCAGCACCAGGTTCCCCAATCTGTTGAACCCCTTCTCACACACGTCACACTGGAACGGTTTCTCTTTGCCGTGGGTGTGACGGTGGCGGGCCAAGTTGCCAAGTCGGTTAAACCGTCGCTCACACACATCACAGCGGAATGGTCTCTCCCCGGTGTGTGTGCGCTGGTGCACGGACAAAGCTCCGGCGGCACCAAAACGCTTCTGGCAAACATCACACTGGTACGGCCGCTCACCACTGTGTGTACGCTGGTGCCGGGACAGTGTGCAGGGACGGTTAAAGCGCTTGTGGCAAACCAGGCACTGGAATGGTTTCTCACCCGAGTGTGTCCTGCGGTGCCGTGAGAGGGCACTGGCCGTGATGAAGCGTTTGCCGCAGGCTTCACAGCGGAATGGCTTCTCCCCGGAGTGTGTGCGGCCATGCACCGCCAACTCCCCCGCCGTCTTGAAGCGTTTGCCACAAGCCTCACACCCAAACGGTCTCTCTCCAGAGTGTGTGCGCTGGTGCCGCAGCAAATCGCTCGATTTACCGAATCGTTTGACGCAGGCCTCGCAGCTGAAGGGCTTCTCCCCGGAGTGCGTGAGCTGATGCCGCGCGAGATCTCCCGATTTGCTGAATCGCTTGGTGCAGGCGCTGCACTCATAGGGCCTGTCGCCAGCATGGCTGCGGTGGTGCAGGAGCAGGTCGGCTGCGGTGAGGAAACGGCGCAGGCAGGCGGCACAAGCGAAGGGTCGGTCGGCACAGTGGGCTCGTTGGTGCCCCCGCAGGTGGCCGGAGCGGCTGAAGCCGCGTCCGCAGGAGCCGCACTCAAATGGCCGCTCCCCGGTGTGCGCTCGCAGGTGCACGTCCAGCTCCGAGGGGAAGCGGAAACCGCGGCCACACACTGTGCACCGGTACCGCGCCTGTGGCATGCTACCATCCCCGCCCATCCCACCGCCCCCACACATCTGCCCCACCTCTGTCTCCACATCCATTATCGCCAGCTGATTGCCGAGCACTGCCTGCAAAGTAAGTGAAAATCAGGGAGTTGGCATAGTCAAGCCTAGATGTGATGAATGTTTGGATTTTTCGAAATGCCTGAGTGTTGAGGCAGTGGCGAAGCAGATTGCTTCCTTGGATGGTGATGTCGTCAGTGCCTGAGGTGTGGAGTCACTGATGGGAGCCAAACAGGAGGGCCTTATGCATGTGAGCATTCTTATTTTTGTGCTCCAATGCCTGTGTGTGAGTATGTTATTTTTGTGTGTGTGAGTGAATATGCTACAGCAAAGCAGTAGTCCTGGAGTGTGTCACTCTGTGTTTTCGGGTGTGTGTTACATTGTGTGTGCGGGGTGCCAAGCCGAGGTAGGGTCTCGGAGGGTTGTGGCTGAGAGCGGCTGGCTGGAGGTAGGTGGACAATGGGCGGTTTGAGATTTTGATTAAAATTATATTCAGGAAGAAGGAAATGGGCAAGAGGAAGTAGAGCTAACACAGGAGCAAGGAGCAACATCAATATCCCCAGTAGCTGCAAATACACAAAATGTAATGAGTAAACCTGGCGAGATTGATGTGTAATGTAAACAGATGGTCTGCGGTGTTTTCACAGACACAAGACTCCCCACCACCAATGCTTCCTCCCGTACACACCTTCCATTCCACTTTCCATCAGGTGAAAGTATAGCTTCCTCTTAAATGCCTCAACACAATTTGAGTTCACCTCTGCTTCATGTAGTGACTTCCACAATGTTGTTACCCTCTGTGAGAAGTAGTAAAATCACTTTCAAATTGCTTCCCCCACCCCTACTCACTTCCCTCATGAAATGTCTCTTCTCTAGGGGAAAAAAAGCCCAACTTCTCCAATCTACCCTGCCAGTAACCTGATCCTCCTCATAAGCCTTCACTATTATATCCTTATTGTGTGGAGACTCGAATTGGACAGAACTCCAAATGTGATCCAACCAAGGTTTTGTATGAGTTCAACATCACCTACTCACTTTTGTTGTTTATCCCTCTGGATATAAAACCCAAAGCCCCATTGGCCTTTATCCACTTTTAAAACATTGTCAACCTCAGCCCAGAACTATTTATGACCCTATTCCCACCACATAGATCATAGACAGAGGGAACCAAACCATTTATGTATATAATGAACTGCAATGATTCTTACAAATCACTTCCTATCTTTTTCCAGCCTGAGAAAATGTACTCTTTGCTTTTGGTTTTCTAACCATTCTTTTATCCACTCTGCTATCTTCAGCCTTGATTTCTTAACATCTCATCTGAAAGACAGTACCTCCAACCAAGCAGTGGTGCCCGAGAGTGTACATTCATGTGTGTATATCTCTGAGTGTGTCTATGAGCGTGTGTATCTCCGAGTCTGTCCGCATATGTGTGTGTACTGTATATATACACACAGTATATACAAATCTTATTGTAGTTGTTGCTGGTGTATATCTCTGAGTATGTCTGTATGTTTGTATATGTCTGTGCGAGTGTGTATGCATCTCTTGAGTGTGTCTATAACAACAACAAAATTGCACTTATATAGCACCTTTCACGTCAGGAGGACGTCCCAAAGCGCTAAGACACTCTGGGACACTGAGTGTATCTATATGTGTCACACACTCAGAGAAAATATTATCAATTGGTTTTACTGCACATTCTGTGAAACATCTCAAAGACGATAAGGCGAAAATGCAAGGATGATTATATAGTATGTGAGCATGTATGATGCATGCATCTGTGTATATATCAATGTGGATCTGTATCTCAAATGCATGTGTGTGTATACCTTTGAGTGTGTTTATGTGTGTTTGTGTGTGACTGTGTATGTGAGAGTATTTCTCAGTGTGTTGTGTGTCTGTATTTGTGGTTCAGCATGTGTTAACATTGTATGTTGTTTATGTGCGTGCATGTGTTATTGTGTGTACGTGTGTGTTATTGAGTGTGTGCAAATGTGTGATTTTGTGCGCAAGTATGTGTTTTTTGTGTTATTTCTGTGTGTGTTTGCTAAGTGTATGTTATGTTGTGTGCGTTATCCTCGGCCCAGCGCCTTGGAATGTCTTCCCGACGTGAAAGTATAAATCTATCAATGTAATTTTGTGGTCGTCGTTGTTGTTGTTGTTGTTGTTGCTCCCAGCAAGCAACTGTGGAACTAAGCAGCGCTGTCTTACCTGGCAATCAGTGTTACACACACACAATCTCTGCAGGGGATGCAGAGGGTTAGAGCTGGGCTCGGTGCACAAAGCTTCCTGACCTGACTAATGGGAGCCGCACAGTGACTGGTGCAGTGCAGCAGCCTCCGAAAAGGACTTTAAAATCCTTCAGATCGGCCACATTCTCACCAGGTCGTTTGCAGAAACCATTCAGATGCCACTCACAAAGAAACCCTTTGGCTTCCTTCCTGTCCTCCGCCCCAGAGCGGCTATTGGCTTGTCAATTCACCTGATGCGGAGTTGATCATTGTGGCGTTGAATCTCTCCACCCCTTTCCTCTCCCCTCCCCTCCCCACTCCTCACTGACCTTCATTTCCCCTTACATTGATTGGGTTCTGAAGCACTGATGGTCACAGCACAGCCAGCCTGTCTCATCAGCAGGACTCAGAAGGCGGACCAGCCACTGGTGGCAGGGAATCCTCTCACTCAGGTCCCGTTAACCCTGAAAGCCAAAGTCCTAACAGGGGGAGAGTGGTTCTAGCTGGACAAGTAGCTTGCCAGACAGTCTGTGCAAGTTTAGCTGGGTAGACTCCCAACAACTACCCCAACACACTCTGGAGTCCCCAAGCCTTGGCTCTTGCCAACCCATGCTTAATCCTTTCTGTAATTAGGAAAGCAGGATGTGTACCTCCGGGTTTAGAGTGCGCATTCCAACAATCCATCTCTGGGATTTTCAAGTGTAGGTGGGATGGATGGAATTCTCAGTTTGGTTTGGATACATGGTATTGGCCTCTGCATGTGTCAGACACCCGGCTGACTAAGAAAGAATTACAAGAGCATCATTTAGCTGGATGTGTAGAGGGGTCTGAGAGAATATGTTTAACAGAATCTATCCATCCCTCCAATTGCTACCTAAAAAATCTCATCTTTTATCCCTCCAAACCCACCAGCACTTTTTTCTCTTGACATCTCTCCCGTCCTATCTTCCCTCAGTCTCTGTTCTGAATACCTCTTTATCTTCGGTAAACTCAATCTCCACCCCCTACCTGCTCCATCTCTGCTGACTTCTCTCATTGCCTCTCCCTCCACTAAATTGGCAACTCACATTTATGTGAGGAAGTTACCCTAGACCCTATCTACCTATTCAGTTGGATGTTACAAGCTCCCTCAGTGCTACTCAAAAAGAAAAAGAGTTTCTCTTTCCTAGTGTCCTAGTCAACAATCCACTAAATCAATAAAAAATGTTCATATTACTCCATGTCTATTTGCAGGGATTTCTCTGTCAGCAAATTGATTTGCATGTTGACTCAGAAAATACATAGTCCCTACACTTTATAGTATATCCTCTGAAGCATTTTGGAAAGTCCTCCTGATATGAAAGGTGCGATATCAAATGCAAGGATTACTATTAATAATACTAATAAAGCGAGAAAAAGAGGAAAGTTTTGAGACAGACCATAAAAGAGGCCAGGGAAGAGGAGAGTGATCATGATTCTGGGATAAAGTGTCAAGAGACTGGGGCAGGAGAGATGATTCATGGGTGATGGTGGACGGGACGGACCGGCTACAAGGTCAGGCGGGTTTTCAGGAAAGGTGGCGGGACAAGACACTGAAGGGTTTAAAGGTTAGGATGAGGATCTTGAAATTGAGTACAACTGCACAGCAATGGGGTCAAGGCAGCGGTGATAGAGCAGCACATGATAGAGTAATAGGCTCTATAGACAGAGATCAATAGGAGAGAGTTAGTGGCTTTATCAGAGGTTGTGCAGAGATTCAGCTACCTTCAGGATTTCAGAGTTTGGGGTTGTTCCCTGAAGCCTGCGAAGTCTACTCTATCTTCTTTCCCGACCTTTCCAAGACCAATGCCTTGCAATGTCCTCCAGAATGAAACACTCTGTACAAATGTCAATTGGTATTGTATTTATCTGTGTTTTTGAGGTTTTGAATGGAATCATCAGCAATAACCGATTTACTCAAGGTTGATGTGATCAGCCTTAGTAAGTGACTAGCAATGCACCAAAGTATTTGGGAGGGAGAAGTGTTTATAAATGATATATTGGAGGAGACCTTGCAAAGGGGATAGCAGGAGTCCCCAGTACCTAGAGGAGGGGATTGGGTCTCTGTTTGGAAAGCGGGCCAGAAGTCGTGGTTGGCTAATGGAGCAGGAGTAGACATTCCTGGGGCTCTCCCAACAGTTTCTCTCCTCTGGAGAGAGATGATGTGGAAACCCAAGTGATGGCTGAGACTGGCAAGGGCGTCCCATTCATCCAGCAGCCTGCCAGGGAAAGCGTAAGAAGACAAAGAGTAGCAAACAAGTTGTGATATGAGGGGCGTTGACTCTTTAGTTCACGTGCTCATAAGGACTAACAGAGGATAGTTAGTCAGACCAATGTGTGGCAAAGGTATTAGTATAGGGAGTTAGGCTTTTGTTTCCTCAAATAATGGGGCATCTTTTCAGACCGGATGAGCTTCACCTAAACAAAAGGGGGTGGCAGGCAGGAAAGATAATTTAATTAGGGAAGGGAGTGTTTAAACAGGGTATTGGAGTGATTGCCATCAGTGTAAGACTTCACTCAAATCGATTAAGGAAAACCTTAAGGCTTACCAGTGTAATTGGTCTAATACCAAAGATTGGTGAAAAAGAAACAACAATGCTTGTGCAGTACAGTGAATGGAAAAGGCAAAAATGGAGCTGTACTTGCATTCATGCTGGTCATTTTAGCAGTAGCTAATTGTGCCTTTAATTTCTCCATATCAATTTGGAGGATTTGTATTTTGATGGGTCCGAGTGGGTGATTTTGTGATTTCCATTCTTGTTGTGTTAGAGATTAAATTCTCAGGTTGAAAATATCAATTTCTCCAGTCAAAAATTAGGTTACAGCCAGCCTCCGATTGACCAGGTACTACTGATTCATTTCTTTTAAAACAGGTTATTTTATTCAGGTATACTCATTGAGCTGACACTAAAGCATATAAAACGACTACAACGACTACAATATACTACCCGGCACGCATTCTTCAGGTTAAAAGGGAATAGTCCTTTCTCTTCCTTGCCTCCTCTCAGTCGGTCTCGGGGAAAAGTAGGGGTGTTGATCTCTTTGGGGGTCTGCTGTCACGTTACAGCTCTTCCATCAGTTGGTTCCCTTTCTCGAGAGCGGTTTGGCTACTGTCAGTTACAGTATCTTCCATCAGTTGTTTCTCCTTCTCGAGAGCGGCTTGGCTACTGTCACGTTACAGTATCTTCCATCAGGTCCTTCTCCTTCTGCTCCTCCGTCTCCGCTCTGCTCTATTCCTTTGTCTCAACACTTTTATCCTTTCCTGGACACATGGTGTTCACGTGAACATCTCATGCCACTCTCGTGCTTATTCACATTCTCTTTTACACCCAACTCTGCCTTTCTTCGCAAACGAGCTCTTCTTATCGCAGTCTGTTCTAGCCGGTTTCTAATGGTGACCTTGACAACTCAAACTATGTGCAGCAACTTCCTTATCTTATACAGCAGTTATACAAAAACATGACATGGCATCATTCTAGCCCACTCTCTGTTTTTAACAGTCAATACTAATTTTAACCAGTTCTTCACCAACTCTAACAGTTGTTCCTGATTTAATGTAACAATCGTGTCTCCAATGCCCAGGTTTACCACAATGATAACAATATATTGGAATGTCATTGTGAGGAGTATAATTTGAAGGAATATATCCTCTACTGCGGCCAGTCCCTCTACTGGCACCGTTCCCTCTACCTGCTTGCGGCAGGGTCCTTCTGCTGTGGCTACCAGGTATGGAGTGTGAAAGGATACAGGGGTGCGATCATGGGCGATCAAATCCCAAGCATGTACTATCGCTTCTAAAATAGTGTTCGAGGACAGGGTCTTATTTGCTGTGGCAGCAGATGCCAACTTGAGTTTGGGATTTAGCTGTTCTAAAAACATAGTTTTGAAAGCTGGGTCCTCTCCTGTTGGAGGAGGAATATCGGAGATCAATACTTGGGGCTGAGGAGGGGCAGCTGCGCTTGTCTGATCTGTCCTTGTAGCAATATAATGATTCTTCTCAAATCCAACTCTGTTTGCAATCCTAAGCAATAAACCTTAAGCAATCGCGCTGCAAAACCCCGAGGGTGTTTGTGGGGATCCTGGATCATTTGTCCCGTATAATTTAAAAGGCTTTGCTGATCCATCCCCAGGACTTGTAGAATTGTCCTCTGCCACTGTTCCCTTGCAGTTCAGGGCTGCGCATTATGAAGATCTGATGGTAAAGCCTGTCTTACTGATGAATCACATCACTGCAGAAACCCAAACCTACCCAATATCAGCATCTTCCAATTCTGGATGCTGTAACCCGAAATTGATAATTTTCTGCATGGCCTCAGCTGGATCTGCTCCCCAATAAAGAGATCCCAACTCACTCACTAGATCCTGTACCTCGGCTCCTAACAGTGGCCTGTTCTGTTCAGTGTACCCTGTCTGAACTGGGGGATTACCATTGTCATAGTGTACCATTTGTGTCACTAAGGCTACTGGTGAAGGGGCTGTTAGTTTCTCATGAGGTGCTCTCGGAATCACGGATTGATATTGTGGCAGTTGTCTCTGATGGCCTGTACCGGTCATCCTCAGAATGATTTGCCGCCTCATTGTCTAGGGAGTCCCAATCTATATCTCCCTCATCTAAATCATTATTCCTCCCAACTCGGAGTTTATAGCTTTCTGCTATTAAACATGCCTTTCTTGTTCTGAATCATTCCTGTTCTAATTCCCTCATACATTTTTTATGACTCTCTTTATTTGGGGGAGGTTTCTGTAAAACCATTCGTAATGCTATTCTTGTCTTCGTGAATGTTTCCCTTAAATCTTGGGTTTTCTTTTCTCAACTCTTCATTTTCTTGGTTAGTAATGGCTGAACCAATACACTGTGCTGCAGTAATGGCTGACTGAGACTATAACTCGGATACTCTACCCAATGAATTCATTTTCTCTCGTTTTATCTCTGACAGCTCTTGCTGCATTTGCTTTCTTTAATCGCTCCACAGCAACCCATGAACCTAAGCACCACAATGACAGCCCCAACACCAACCATAAGATTGATAGCAGGATAAAAACTCGGCAGATCCACATTGGAGATCTCTGGAATGGTGTCACTAACAGAAAGCCATATTGAAACTCCCAAATAATACAGTACCACACACCCAAAACACAAAGTTGAAGAGAAACATGGAATATTTGACACATTCATTGATGCCAGCCATCTTCCTGGTTTTGAATGATTGGTTGAACAAGAAATTACAATGCTGTCGACTCTCTTTCTCTCCCCGGCCATTTGAAAATGTGGTTACCTCTGATTGGGTAAAGGGGGAAAAAACATCTCAGAGGCTGAGTGTTAGTACTGTACTGTACCTGTCCCAGTGTTCAGATCCACCCACTCAATGCAAACCACAGTCTAATTGTCTCCCTTTTAATGGTCACTTTCTTACTGGAGGTAAATCCCCTCCTGTACGCATAGTTATCCAATCCGATTTCTTGAATTGATCAATTCAAGTTCTCGTGATCTTTGACTTGCATATGATCTTCCAAAATCACACACAGTCTCCTCCTGGCTGGCTCGCCAATTTGTAAGGTTCGCCAGAAAGAGACTTTACCCTATACAGGTGTGTGGATTACAATTTTTTTATCATACACGATTCAAATGTAATGTCTTAACTCATACAATTATTGGATCATTTTGTTACATTAACAACAACAAAATTACACTTATAAAGACTCCACATGTACACGTCTTAAAGCAGTAAGATTGAATGAAACCGATATTACCCAATTCCATAAGAACATAAGAAATAGGAGCAGGAGTAGGCCATTTGGCCCATCAAGCCTGCCCCGCTATTCAGTCATAGCTGATATTCTACTCTAACTCCAGCTACCTGCCTTATCCCCATACCCCTTAATCCCTGTATAAATGAGAAATCTATCTAACTCAGTCTTGAATATGTTCAAGGACTGAGCATCAACAGCCCTTTGGGGTAAAGAATTCCATACATTCACCACCCTCTGAGTGAAGAGGTTTTTTCTCAACTCAATGCGAAAGGGCTGCCCCCTAATTTTAAGATTGTGACCCCTGGTTTTAGTTTCTCCAACCAGGGGAAACAATCTCCCACTATCTATAGGTTTCTATAAGATCCCCTCTAATTCTTCTACATTCCAGAGAATATAGGCTCAAATTAATCAATCCATCGTCATAACTCATCCCCCTCATTCCAGGTACTAAACTAGTAAATCTACGCCGCACTCCCTCCAAGGCAAGTACATCCTTTCTTAAATAAGGAAACCAAAATTGCACACAGTATTCCAGGTGCAGTCTCACCAGTGCCCTATACAGCTGCAGTAAGACTTCCCTACTCTTATACTCTTAATCTTTTCATAATGAAAACTAACATACCGTTAGCCTTCCTATTTGCCTGCTGCACCTGCATACTAACCTTCTGTGTATGATGTACAAGGACACCCAAGTCCCTCTGTACGCTAACACTTTCCAATCTCTTCCCCCTGATTTACCCCTATCTGGTTTACTCAAAATATCCTCAAAAAATTCTATGAGATTTGTCAAACATGACTTCCCTTTTGTAAAGCCATGTTGACTTGGCCCAATTATATCGTGCTCCCCTAAATATCCCACTAAAACATCCTTAATCAAGGATTCTAAAACTTTTCCTATCACTGATGTCAAAACTAACTGGCCTATAGTTCCCCATCTTTTCCTTTCCACCCTTTTTAAATAGTGGTGTGACATTTGCAATCTTCCAATCCATGGGACTGTTCCAGAATCCAAGGAATTTTGGAAGATCAGACACAAGGTCCCCACCATCTCATAAGATACCTCTTTTAAGACTCTGGGATGTAAGCCATCCGGACCAGGGAATTTATCAATTTTTAGTGCTAACAGTTTCCCTAGCACCAATTCTCTGGTAATGAAGATTTCCCTAAGTTGCTCTCTGTCATTTACCCCTTGGTGTATCCATATTGTTGGCAGACTTGTTGTGTCTTCTAGGGTGAAGACAGACGCAAACTATTCATTTAGGGACTCCGCCATATAATTATCCCCCATTACAACTTCTCCCGCCTTTGCCTGAGTGGACCTGGCAGGCTTAAATATGGCAATGGGAGTGAAGAACTATGGAATTCCTTCAATTAGGTGATTATGAAGGCAATGGAACAATGTTTACACAGAAAGCAAAGGTAAGAATCTTAAAGGCACTCCTGTTTAGTTTCACGGGGCTACAAAGTAAATCATAAAGAAGGGGGGGAAAGTATTTAAAGTCATGAAAGAAAATGGCACAGAAATAAGTTGGACTCAATACCAGAAGGCATGCCAGGACTGCAAAAAATGCATCCTGATGCCAAAAAAAAGCTTTGAATTGAACGTGGCAAAGATGTGAATGCTAATAACAAAACATTTTTTTAGTTACGTTAAGAGTAGAAGAAAAACAAGCAATGGAATAGGGCCACTGAAGGTAGGTTCAGGAGACAACATAACAAATAATCCTTCTGTCAAAAATCAAAAAAGGATTTGTTCAATCGGAGAGATATAGTGTTATGTATTTCTAATTTCTACCTTCCTCATCTACTTCAGTGGGATGGTATCACTTTATAGCCATCACTTTATCTCCACAAATGGTTTCCTTCAGAACCCACCTCACCCTCCCACCTCCCCCAAACAGTCACCTGCAGCATAACTCAAGACTCCATCATTGGCTCCCTGCTTTTCCTCAATTACATGCTCCTGTTCAACAATGTCATACATAGACATTGGGTGAATTTCCACATTTATGCAGTTGACATCCAAATCTATTTCTCCTCAGCTAGCTACAACTCCAGGTCCCCTGATATTCTGTCATTATGATTGTGAGACAGCAACATCTCGATAAGCATAAATTTCCTGCAGCTGAATGTCGACAAGTTGGTAGCCATACTCCTTGGCTCCTGTCAACGTCTTCAAACCAGAGGCTCTGGCCTCCTCAAGACTCCTCAAAACTTTCCAAACCTGTATGTATCCTAGCTATCAGGTTTGATTCCCATCTGTCCTTCCTCCCTCCATCCCCTTCTACAACAGCAACATAAAATAATAATAATAACCATTGCATTTTGATATAGTGCTTTTCACATCTCAAAATGCTTCACAGAACATACCGAAAAGAGAATTGACTATGTTTGTGTGTAAAATGGGGCAGCCAATTGCGCACAGCAGTATTCCACAAACAGTCATAGATTGAAATAACCAATTTATTACAGGTTTCTTTGGACGAATTATTATAAGGTATGTGGAGTAAGGAAACACACCTAAGGTTTCGCCCTGATGTGCCTGGATTCAAAACATAGGGCTCACACATGTAAGGCAAGTGCTCTAACCACTCAGCTACAGGACCCCACAACAACAAAATTACATTTGTACAGTGCCTTTCATATCGGGAGGATGTCCCAGGGTGCTGGACAGTCGACGTTTCAGACCCGAGGAGGGAAAGGAGGGGATTAGGGGACTGATGGGACCGTCAAAGAGGAGGGTTTTGAGGCAGGACTTGAAGGAGGCTAGGGAAGGGTCAGGCAAAGGGATTGCAGGATGTAATTCTGGAGGTTGGGGGCAGAGTGGCTGAAGGCTCGCCCACTGATGGTGGCGCAGGCAGAAGTCCATTGAGTGGAGGGAACGGGCAGGTTGGTAGGAGGTAGGGAACGGCGATATGGGAATTTTCCGGATATGGATATATCGGTTGGCTCATATCGAGATATACCGAAATACCGATATTTTCCATTTTTTCGTACTGCGCATGCGCGCGTGTTCCGGGTGCGCGCGCATTCGGGGTCTATCTTCTCAGGAGGTAAATATCTTTCTCTCTCTGTGTCTCTCACTCTCTCCATCTCTGTGTTTTTCTGTCTGTGTCTCTCTATGTCTCTCTCCCTCTCTCCTCTCTCACATCCCCCCCCATCTCTATCTATCTGTATATTATCACATCCACCCCGTCTCTCCCCCCCCCACCCCGTCATCCCTCTCTCGCACCCCCCACCCCCGTCGTCTCTCTCCCCCACCACCCCCCCAGCCGTCTCTTTCTCCCTCCCCCCCCCCCCGCCCCGCCGTCTCTCTCTCCCTCCCCCCCCAGCCGTCTCTCTCCCCCTCCCCCCAGCCGTCTCTCTCCCCCTCTCCTCCCACCCCCCGCCATCTCTCTCCCTCTCTCCTCCCCCCCCCCCAGCCGTCTCTCTCCCCCTCCCCCCAGCCGTCTCTCTCCCTCTCTCCTCCCCCCCCCCAGCCATCTCTCTCCCTCTCCTCCCCCCCCCCCAGCCGTCTCTCTCCCCCTCTCCCCCCCCAGCCGTCTCTCTCCCCCTCTCCCCCCCAGCCACCTCTCTCCCCCACAGCCATCTCCCTCCCCCTCTCCCCCCCCCCCAGCCGTCTCTTTCCCCTCTCCCTCCCCAGCCGTCTCTCTCCCCCTCTCCCCCCCACCCCCAGTCGTCTCTCTCCCCTCTCCCCCCCCCACAGCCGTCTATCGCCCCCTCCCCCCAGCCGTCTCTCTCCCCCTCTCCTCCTCCCCCCAGCCGTCTCTCCCCTTCTCCTCCCCCCCCAGCCATCTCTCTCCCCCTCTCCTTCCTCCAGCCATCTCCCCCTCCCCCCAGCCGTCTCTCTCCCCCTCAACCCCCCCCCAGCCATCTCTCTCCCTCTCACCCCCCACCCCCAGCAGTCTCTCTCCGCCTCACCCCCCCCACCCACAGCCTCTCTTCCCCCACCCCTTGCATACCTGTATTATGTATTCGAGGACTATGAATACAAGATGGCGGCTTTGCACCTCGGTCTGTGCATTGTGTATAGAGATGAGCATTCTGGGTCTTGTAGTTGATTGTGCTCGCATCCCGATTTTGTATCTCGATATATCGTTTTTTGATATATCGGTATTTTTAAAATGTATATATCGGCATACCGATATGAAAATCATATCGGGTTTTACCGACATATCGCCATTCCCTAGTAGGAGGTCACAGAGATAAGATGGGGCAAGGCTGTGATGGGCTTTCAATGCCTTGGGAGGTACTCCTGATGTGAAAGGCACTCCATAAATGTAATTTTGTTGTTGTCGTAAAGGTGAGGACCAGGATTCTTGAATTGAATCCATTGGGTGAAGGGGAGCAAATGGAGTTTGGCAAGAATGGAGGAAGACGGGGTCACGCAGCTTGGTGCGGGAGAGGACATGGGCTACAGAGTTCTGGAGGATCTGCAGCCTATGGAGGGAGGAGTTGGGAAGTCCGACAAGCAGGGCGTTGGTGTGATGAAGGCATGAATGAAAGGTTCAGCAGCCTGTGGGATGAGGTAGTGACCGAGTCAGGCAATATTGCCAAGGTCAGGGAAGGCAGAGCAGGTCATGGCTTGGATGTGGTGGAGGAAAGACAGTTGAGGATTGAATTAGGGCTCACACAAACCTTGATGTCAGTTGGTATTGCACAATGCACTAGAGTCAAAAAAAAATCACCCATGTGAAGTTGTTTATTAAATCAACTTAGTCATGATGAAACCTGTCAAACTCCCTGGAGTTTTCTGCCATCTGCTATAAAGATAGAATTGTTTCAATATGTCAATCTTAGTCACTCTGTGGCAAGGAAAAACTTGTCTGCTTTCTCAAAAATGGGAAATCCATTTGACCTGCTACCAAGAATGTTTCAGGTGGAATATATTTACTATCCACTTCTTGCAGCAATTGGAGTTCCTGGTAAGACGTTTTCACTAAGGCTAATTGGTGAAAGAAGAGTTTGCTTCCACAACTGCTCCACAGCATTCACGACTGTCTCCGTACGTTTGTTGCCTTTGCTGGGACCTGGAAACGAGTTTAGGCTATGTGCATCCCACATCCTTAATATCTACTAGTTCGTATTGTGATGTTTAGGGGAGTAGATGGGTATATGTGAGATGGAGGATTGAAGGGCAACGAGGATAGTATAGGGAATGTGGGATTGAATGAACATCTTGTTCTGACAACTGGTACAGACTTGCTGGTTTTGACGACCTCCTTCTATGATTCTATAATTTTAGGGGCAATTGATCATTTGTTGATTCAATTGTTGTGGGTTTATACTTGTTGAAAATGAACATTTTTACAAGTTCTGTGGAGCATTTTCTGATTCTAACGTAAGTATTAATTAGGCTTTATGATTTTAGTTTTCAATGTTGCAGACAATTAATTGGATGAATAGATGAGCCTTGTGCATACATTCAACTGTAAATTGAATGATTTTAATGCTTCCAAACTCGTTAGCTGCAGATAGATAATTTTGTGTAACTTTGAATACGTCTCCAGCTTCCTGCATAACTGCATGTTGTGCTGACAAAAATAGCAGAAAAGTATGAAAGACTTTATGCTAATGTGTTCTTGACATAAGACTAGAATTGTAGAATTATACAGCACAGAAGGAGGCCATTCACACCATTGTGTCTGTGCCAGCACTTCAAAGAGTTTTTCAAAATCAATCCTGCTCCCTCCCCATAGCGTGCAAACTTGTCCTCCCTAAATAATTAACTATTAAAAGTTATTATCGAATCAGCTTCAACAACCTTTCAGACTAGTTTTTCATTGGGTTTTCAGAGGTAAGTGGAAAAGAAACATAACAGGTTGAATGGATTAAAAAGCCAAACTAAAAAGAATGATAATGGATCTCAGAAAAAGTAACAGAATCAATTATGAAATCACAAAATTGTCTGGCGTTGACCAGGTACAGATGTTAGCTTCACATCATGTCATGAAACAATTGCGAGACAATTCTCAAAAATGATCTGAAATCCTGAAACAGCACCGGAATGGCTAATGCCTGGGTTCTACTGCCGGGAATGAACAGGGAATAGAACAATGTTTTATTTTCAGATAAAACATCTGAAAACCTATTTTCTCATAATGTGATTGCCAACACTAAAAGATAAGAATATAAATTTTTATTGAAGACTAAACAAAAACTTAATAATAACCAAGGAGCAAAATAGATGTCAAAAAGGACAAACTACTAATTGTAAGTTTTCACACCTTGATTGGGGGGGGCGGGTAAATCGAAGTGTTTATCAGAAACCACACCAAATATATATTTTAAAGAGTTTTATTGTTAATTGCATAAAAACATTAGCAATGCATCATTTGTGCATTGTATATCACAGTTACCCGATGCATCATCGATACTCTCATACTTAAATGACAACTAAAATGCTACCTTAACAAGATTCTCTTAAAACTCATAATTCTAAACAACTAGAATACTATCTTAACAAGATTAATTCAAAATCATAATTCTAAACATAAAATAAATCTTATATGGTATAAGAGATGTGCCTAAGCAATGTCTGACTGCCCTTGCATGTTGGGTGCATGTTTTAATAAGTAGGAAAGATACTACCGAATAGTCAAGAGATTGCTCAAAGGACTCGTAGTGTGGTTCTGTGGCAGGCTCAAGAGTCTCTGACTTGCTTCTGGCTGCAAACTTGTTTGGCTTGTTTTTCTCTGCTGCAGTGTTCTTTGCCGTCCATGCCAGCGAGAATTAGACCTGCTCCCATCCATGGTCTACTCTGGTGAGAGCTAGACTAGCATCTCTACCTCCCTTCAAAGGTCCGTTCGTTCGTTGATTCGTGACTTTGTTCGGTCGTGACTTCAAAGTTTTTGCTACCAAGTGTTATACTCTTTTTGCTAACCATTTGTACTGACTCCTCATGACTTCTTTCTCTCACTGGTCGTTTCCATCTCTAACCTTTTCTTGGCATTCTTCCCTACCTTCGAGTTAGTTACTTTTTTTTAATACCTTAAGAGATACTCTCCATTTTTTTTTACAAGATTTGCTCCATTCCATCTTATGTAGCCCAACCACACTTCCTGACTTACTTGTCCTTGATGGTCTGAACATTTTCAGTAACTCATTGTCCCATCTTTGGGACTTACTGGTCTCAAACTTTCTCAGCTCTTTCAGTGCTAATTTTTGGGTTAACACCTGCCAACTTTGATGGACTGCCATCCATTCTCCTGATCCCATTTTCTAGTCACATTCCAATGCAAGCCTATCTCAATGTTTCTGTAGTGAACTGTGTGTATGTGTGTCTGTGATTTGTTTACTCACTTCATGAACAATAATCCTTGTACTATAATTTCAACTATTTACATAATGAACCAAATGGTAATAGAATACTGTATAAAACATAAATGCAAATTGACTATGGCTTGGATTGATAATGAGGCTATTAAATGCATGGAGGTGTATAACTTTAACCCAGTCCTTGTAAACTATAATAATAAACTTTAAATTTGATATAGCACCTTATCACATCTTTGAGACATTTCTGTAAAGCAGTGGCTTTCAAACTTTAAATAGCAGCACTCCCCTTAACTCGGCAAAGTTTTCGTTGTGCTCCCCACTCCTTCACATTGAATAATTTTCGCAAATGATAGCAGCAAATTCAATATTTTCTTTACCTGTTTTTAATGAATTTTTTAAAGTATTAAAACATTAAATTGTTAAAAAAAAATTGTGAATGTGATATGCGAGCTTCCTTTTCAACGCAGTTTCTCCCTGACAGGTAGATAGATTTTTGTTAGGTTAGGGTATCAAGGGATATGGCGATGTGGACTATGCCCCAAAACTCTGTAACACTCTTCTATCCCTGTGCCTTGTGCCTTCCTTCCCCACTTCATTGTGTGCCACAATGTGCCTACATTCACCTCTGCCCTCCCTCTGGCTC
The DNA here is from genome assembly GCA_035084275.1 of Hydrolagus colliei. Classification (NCBI taxonomy): domain Eukaryota; kingdom Metazoa; phylum Chordata; class Chondrichthyes; order Chimaeriformes; family Chimaeridae; genus Hydrolagus; species Hydrolagus colliei. Next base: position 8,105,472 of record CM068753.1, read on the forward strand.
ATTGTCGTACTCTACCACTGTCAAGCACTCTGGGATATTACCCTCCATGAGAGGCACTATATAAATATTTGTTGTTGCTGCTGGCTGATATCAGGTCCCACGTACTTGGTTGGTTGTCGGGGTGACAGCTCGGCAGAACTGTGATGTGAATTCTTCCTTCTCCGACTTGAAAGTAGCTAATCAAATATAAGGATTATTAAAAACTGTGCTGACGAAGGGTCAAGTTTTCCCAGCAACTTCTGTTTTTGTTTCAGATTTCCAGCATCTGTAATATTTTGTGTTTTAAGGATTATTAATACCAATCTATATTCCTAACAATATCAAGGAGGATACCAGTCAGTGCTAGGGGGTGCCTATTATCAATACTTACTCTGGTCTCTTACCCACAGTTAACTTAATTGCGATTATCATCCTGTCCCGAGGAAAGTGTGGTCTCTCCAAATGCATTACACGATACCTGGTGGCTATGGCAACGGCAGATCTACTGGTTGTTATTTGCGATGTGATGCTCAGGAGGTTGCGGGAGTTTTATTTCCCCTTGACTATCTTATCCAGCACAGCATCGTGCAGCGCAATCACTGTCCTCCGGTATTCCGCCACAGATATTTCTGTCTGGTTGACAGTGGCTTTCACTTTTGACCGATTTGTGGTTATCTGCTGGCAGACGTTAAGACTAAAGTACTGTCCAGAGAAAAGTGCAACAGTGGCAATAATAGTGATATATGTGATAAGCTTCCTGAAAAATATTCCCTGGTACTTCACTCATGAACCTCTCTACACGATCAACAATGTGCCATGGAATTGCAGGACAAAGCGAAGCTTCTTTCTCTTTCCTTTGTGGATAGCGTTTGACTGGTTTGATCGATTATTTACCCCACTGATTCCTTTTTTCTTGATTTTGCTGCTGAATTCTCTGACCGTTCGGCACATTTTATTTGCTAATCGAACACGCAAGGAAATAAAGAACTGCAACCATAGTGAACATGACAATGATCCTGAATTAGAAAACCGAAGGAAATCCATTATCTTACTCTTCACTGTGTCTGGGAGTTTCATCTTGTTATGGCTGACATCTTTGGTCCATTTCCTGTATTATCAATTTGGAAATGTTAAGTATTACCATGCAGGTAACAGTGACCCATCGTTTATTGCAAAGGAAAGTGGGACGATGCTTCTGCTTTTGAGTTCCTGCACTAACACAGGCATTTATGCAGTGACTCAGACAAAATTCAGACAAGAGTTGAAGAATGCAGTGAAATATCCGTTTGGACTAATTACGAAATTTCTAAAATAAAGCAAATGAAATCAGTAAAGTTGGAACTTTCCAACAAGTCACAGTTTGTCTTATTTAGGACCTGCACTGGTCCTGAATTTATGTATCTCAGCATCCAATTTACACAGCAGGAGAGTGTTGGTGGGTGGGTGGGTGGGCGCGTGAGTCTGTCAAGAAAATTCTAGATAACAGCATCCCAAATCTCTCACAAGACTTGATGAAGTAAAACTCAAAATATCAGGACAGTGACAGGTCAGGAGCTCGGGGACGACGGCACCTCACGTGGAGCTGCTGGGCAAAAGCTTGATCTTGATTTCAAGTACGAATAAAGACCGTGAAAGTGTGGCCTCACAATCCTCCTATATGATAATTATTATAATAATAGAGCTGTAAATTATAGTTAGATTGGGATACTGAAAAAAATTCTTCAAATAACTGTCTCTATTCATAAAAATTATGAGGTTAAATTTAGAGACACGTATGTTATTATTTTTTTCTATTACTAACCAATGTGGGTTAAACTGTAGAGAAACTTGATTAACGATTTGTCTGAAAGATCTGCTTAAGAATAAAACCAAAGGCGTGGCTGGTTCGTGTGCGCAAGCGCACATCCCCATCATGCCTCTACATCTCCCATGATAGCCTGCATGCCTACATCTCCCATAATGCCTTGCATTAGGCCTATATCTCCCATGATGCCCTGCACTGGCTGTCCACACACAGCGCCCCCTTTTGTACATTGTCATTTTACAACCTCTGACCAGACACACAGCGCCACCTCTCATAATAATAATTATCCATGCATTTGATGCAGCCCCTTTCACTTCGTTAATTTTTTTAGGTTTACCAAAGGAAAACGATCCGCCAATCGACTAACAACCGAGTTCCAACTTACTGCGAGGTCAACAGAGCCGTGTAGAGTAAGGAGACTTGACGAAGGTTTCATCCTCGCCTGGGAATCAAACCCAAGTCATCTCGCTTGCAAGATGATCCCGCTACCCACAATGCTACAGGACTCTCCTATTTCCATTCAAGGTCTGCCACAGATCTGGAACAAGGAAAAGGGAGCTTTCCTCTGTCTCTGTCCAGTTTTGTTTGGTCAACTGGGTGTCTGACATATACGGAAACTCATCACCGTGCTCAAGAGTCTCCAAACCACACTGAGAATTCTATGCACCCATCTAGATATGGAAATCTCCGTGTTGGAATACACCCTCTCTCTGGAGGGACACATCTTGCTTACTTAATTCCATAACATATTAAGCGTGGATTGGAAAGAGACAAGGCTTGAAGACTCCAGAATATGCATTGGGGTAGCCACTGGAGTATAACTAGTTAAAATTGCATAGCTTGCCACTGAAGGCACTGTCTGGCAAGCATTCCCACTGCTTGTCCAACTTTGACGACCCTACCGTTTAGGGCTTTGGCTTGCAGCGTTAACAGATGAGCGTGAGGAATTCCTGCCATCGGTAACTGGTCTGCCCTAGAGACTGCCACAGAGGACTGGCCCAAATCTGACGTTCTGTTGGCAGGCCTGTCAGCTTGGAGCCAGTTTAGCTACAAGGAGACCCTCCTTACCTCCCACCCAAGGAGAATACAAAGGCTTAAATTGAACATACTGTACTACAGAGCATTAACAGAGATTTAAATGCAAAGTAAGTTTTACTTCATTAAGATAACACTTTAGTGCTGCACTGCAATGTGTGAAGAGAATATCATCAGCATAAAAAGTGAGTAATGGAACATCACAAGCTTTGTAGTTCAGCCTTATTTAGAATTCAAGTCTAATAAAAATCAACAAAGCATTACAAATCTGATAAATATCAACTTTTGAACTTATTATTAAGCCTTGGAATTGCCGCACAAATGATCATATGATGGTTAATTGTGGGAATTAAAATAATATGTAAGATTACATGAACAAAGAATCCAAAGGTCAAAGATAGTTTATTTGTAGTTTTCCCTTCAGAAACAGTTGCCTGATCCCATGAATGTTGTTTGTGAGGAATGTAAGCTATTTACATTGTGCTGTTGGTAGAAACCATAAGACTTGATTCAAACCTGCATTCTCTTTTTCTTCAGGTAGGAGTTAGTGATTTGGTTCATGATAACCAATGCCAACAGCAATGGACAGAATGCTAATATGTACCAACTGATGCCAGTCACAGCCACAGTGAACCAGGTTGAACACATACCAAGCAATAGGCTGGTACTACCCAGTGTATACACAATGATCCCAAAGGTGCCGTGATACAGCTTCAGTTTTGCCAGCGACCATTTCCTCAATAGTTTGGGGTAGAAGAGAAAGATGCCTCCAACAGACTGCAGGCAGGTGCACATCACAGTGACCAGACCACATAGACTGTGCCAGCTGGTAAAATGTGGCTTGCTGTTCAATGCCTTGTTGTAGCTAATAGCAGCCAATCCAAGGAGAGCACAGGCCGTGGCCAGCCCCTGCAGCAGCCAATGCAACCGGACTTTGATTTTCCTGGAGTAAGGCAGCATAGGGGAACATTTTGGAGAAAACAGCAGAATAGCTTCAGTCATAAAGAAGGAAAACTAGGAGAAAATAGAAGCTCAGTTAGTTCTTCAACATTAACACTCCCCCACAGGGTGACGTCTCTTCAAGTTGATTAATTTTATATTAGAATAAAATACTAATACTGCAAAAGGTTTGTTTTTCAAGATTGGTTTGATTTGTAGCAAGTTGAGTTTCATCAATAAATAGGAATAAATAGGCCATTTAGCCACTTTGGCAACCTATAGATCATTACAGATTGTTTAATCCCATTTATAATAATCCTTGCATTTGATATAACAACAACAACTTGGATGTATATAGCACCCTCAATGCCAGACGGCGTCTCAGAGCGCTTCAACCCTCAACAGTCATTCCTCCCCCACATCCAAGCAATGAATTGTTCTGCTTTTACCCATCTCCGCAACATTGCCCAACTCCACCACTACCCTACCCTCAAAGCCACTGAAACCCTCATCCACCCCTTCATTACGGCTCGATTAAGCATACACCCTGCTGGTCGGCCTTCCCAATTCCTCCCTCCACAGACTGCAGATAATCAAGAACTCTGGGTCATGTCCTCTACTGCTCCAAACTCCGTGACCCTATCTCCCACATCTCACTCGACTCCCATTGGCTCCCCATCAACCAGAGGATCCAATTCAAGATCCTGATCCTCACATTTAAAGCCCTCAACAACCTAGTTCCGTGACCTCCTAACTTAATATTCAAATGCCAATACCCAAATACAGGTAGTAGAATGGGGGAAAATATCGAGAGAGAAATGGCCTGATAATCTGGTACATCTCCCAACTTCCACTGCCATTACATGGTTATAGAGAAGCCAAAAATAAATTTCTAATGATTTTGCAGAAAGAAAAGGATGTCATTGTGTTACTTCATTGTGATGCCTGTATGGACCATCATGTTATGCTTCTGATGTCAAAGGTGCTATTTGAATGTAAGATTGCAATGAATTACATTGCAGACATCAATATCTCAGCTGGAAGCGCAGAAGCAATATAAGAACACTGTAAATGAACAGTGTAAAGTTCATGCAGCTTCTGAGTCAAAACATGCATCAAAAATATATTACTTACAGCCAGTGTCATGAGGAATGGGTGCCAAGAAAATAAACCTGCAGATTAAAAAAAATCTGTAAAATCAACAGGTCTCCACCTGGAAACAGTTCTCTATGGCAATTCAGAACATCGGATCAACACTTCCTTTGAACTTCAGTAAAATAAACGCTATATTCTCTTTCCATACAAAAGCGGTGATTTTTACAGTAGTAATGTGCTGTAATTTAGAGTCATTTGGGGAGAAATATACAAATATATAGTCAATTTTCCTACTTTCCGTCCCCCAACCACGACCCCTCCCCTGCTCTGGTCCCAACCTAGGGACGTTGTTGTATTCTGTGAAGCGCTTTGAGACGTCGATAAGACGTGGAACGCGCTATAGAAAACTTAAGGATTATTATGTTACTATCACACGTTATCAAACTGAGAATTATATCATGATTTAGTCCAATGTGTTACATTTTCTTTCCAGTATCACAGTGACACAGAGTCAGACACTTCAGACAACGCGATGGCGGTGTCGGCTGCGTTGGGGATCGGGTTAATCAACAACAGCAACAAAATTACATTTGTATATTATTACAATCATTATAACTATTGTAACCTGATGGGTCGGGAGGACGTCACCACATTACAGTCGGGACAAACCAGTGAGGAAATAACTAGTGATAGAGCGCCTGCCACCCTAAACACTGACCCAAACACACACAGCGACACAGACACGCAACACAGACAGAGCCACAGAGACACAGAGCACAGCAGCTCTCACTGTCTCTGTGTGACTGTCTCTGTGTCTCACTGTGTCTGTGTGACTGTCTCTGTGTCTCACTGTCTCTGTGTCTCACTGTGTCTGTGTCTCACTGTCTCTGTGTGACTGTCTCTGTGTCTCACTGTGTCTGTGTCTCACTGTGTCTGTGTCTCACTGTCTCTGTGTCTCACTGTCTCTGTGTCTCACTGTCTCTGTGTGACTGTCTCTGTGTCTCACTGTCTCTGTGTGACTGTCTCTGTGTCTCACTGTCTCTGTGTCTCACTGTCTCTGTGTCTCACTGTCTCTGTGTGACTGTCTCTGTGTCTCACTGTCTCTGTGTGACTGTCTCTGTGTCTCACTGTCTCTGTGTGACTGTCTCTGTGTCTCACTGTCTCTGTGTGACTGTCTCTGTGTCTCACTGTCTCTGTGTCTCACTGTGTCTGTGTGACTGTCTGTATCACGGTGTGTGTCAGTGTGACTGTGACGCCCTCAGGCCTGGCCCCGGATACTCACTGCTGCCGGGGTGACTGATCAGGGCCACGGTCACCGCCAGCCCGAGGCCCAGCAGCCCTGCCGCGGGGCCCAGGCCGCGGGGACACCGGCCGCTGGGGTCGGGCTCGGCCATCGCTGCGAGGCGGCCTCAGGCCTCGGGTTCACGCCGCCGACATGAGCCGAATCGAGTGCGTTTTCTTCAGCGAGTTTCACCCGACTCTCGGGCCCAAGATCACCTTCCAGGTCAGGCCAGAGACACCGGGACAGACGGCCTTCCCCAGTGCAGTGACTCCCGATGATAATGATACTGTACTGCACTGGCAGCTCCTCACGTCTCACACTGAGAGTGACTGCGTGTTGGTTTGTGGCTGAAACGTGGCAGCCGATTGTAGCCGGGGACCTCCCTCTCCCCCCAAACAGCCAGGGGGGGGGGTGAATGACCAATTTATTATTATTATTTTGCAGGGATTATTATCTCCCTCGGAAAGTGATCAGCAAATTGACTACAAGGGGTTCCTTCTGTGTGTGTGTGTGTGTGCGCGCAGTAAGAAAACTTACCCAATGTTTAGCCCTGTCTTGTCTCACCCAGGTTCTCTCGCTTGCGAGGCCAGGGCTGTAGCCACTGAGCTACAATCGCGCACAGCAGTGTCCCATAAACAGATTGAAATGCCCATTTTATTATTGTTTTTTTCTCATGAGGGATTATTATCCGGCTTGTGGAGTAAGGAAATTCGCCCGCGGTTTCACCCTGCTTGGAATCGAACCCAAGTCTCTCGCTTATAAGGCGAGTGTTCTAACCATTGAGCTACAGGACTCCAGTGGACTCTATTGACTTCAGTTAAATTATTCAATTCAACTCTTCCTTTGAATTATGTGTTGTTGGTGTTGCAGGTGCCAGAGGAGTATATTTCACGAGAGTTATTTGATACAGTTCAAGTTTATATAATAACCAAGCCGGAGTTACAGAACAAGCTCATTACTGTGTAAGTCTAACATATTACTATCTCCACACTGAACCTAATGCTTTTTTTCAAAAGAAGTTTTTTCCTTAATAATTTCAGTTATTCTTGCAAATCGAATCTTTTGCCCTCAATTATCTAAACTACTATGAGTGTCTATTACTCTTATTTCAGCTGGTTTGTGAAACAGATTAAGTTAAACTTGAGTTACTGGAAGTGCGCACACTGCCGCAATGCAGGATACATTTGACCAAACATTTCTTCAGTCCGATCTTCTGGGCATCCAGCCTATTGGTAAAATCCAGGGCCAAGCAGTGTGTTGGGTTTGTGGTATAAAGTGTTCTGGCCTACCCTGACCAGTGACTTAGACCTGGGTTCTTGCCAGGGTTACAGACATGGTGAGCTGGGTTAAACAGTAGATGTTGACTAAACCAAGCACATAACATTGGTTTTGGGACTCTCAAATATTAATGTGGCTGGTGGGTCACAAACTGTCCTGCTTAGGTCTTTTCATTTTGCTGAAGGCAGATTTGTCAAAAAAACACATAAGAAAACTGTGAGGTTTGGAATAGCAACTGGGGAGCATTACCTGGAGCCTGTATTCATAAACATCTTGTATATCCAGGGCTTGGTAATTAAATTAATTGTCATGGAGAGTTAAGTAGCTGTTGTCCTCCTGATGTGAAAGGCACTAAATATTTGTAATTTTAATAATAATAATGCTTGCATTTTGATATTGTGGTTTTCATCTCTTCCAGACACCTCTTCCAAAGCGCTTCAGAGAATATGCTATAAACAACAACAAAATTTAAAGTGGATTGACTGTAAATATGTGGGCAAAACGCAGTAGCCAATTGTGTACAACAGTGTCTCAACAGTCGTGGATTGAAATTACCAATTTATTATTTTGTTGAGGGATTATTATTAGGCGTGTGGAGTAAGGAAACTTGCCCAAGGTTTCACCCTGCCTGGAATTCAACCCAAGTCTCTCACTTGTATGGCGAGTGCTCTAACCATTGAGCTACAGGATTCCACAATGTTGTTGTTGTGGTTCTTGAAGCTCTGCATTCCAAGGCCCTGTTGATGATACACCAGATAGCTGACTTGCCAGGAAGAGCAGACCAGTCACTAGGGGCAAGAAATCCTCCCACTTAGGACCAGTTAACCCTTTAAGACAAAACCCTAACAGTTGGTGTGGTCCCATATGAACAAACAGTAGAAGCTTGGCATACAGTGTTTGTAATGACAAACTTCTAGACATCTTCTTGATGGGATTGCTCGTCCAGTTCTATTACCTGTGCACTTGTATTCCGGTGCTTTAATTCTGTTAATCATTTTTTCTGTGTTGTAAGGACTGCAATGGACAAGAAGCTGATTGGTTGCCCTATGTGTATAGAACACAAGAAATACGTTCGGAATGCTCTTCTCTTCAATCTGGGCTTTGTGTGTGATGCCGGAGTTAAAACCTGCTCCCTCGAGCCAATTGTTAAAAAGCTGGCTGGGTACTTAACCACTCTGGAGGTAATGATACAAAGGTGTCTCAGTGTGTGCATTTTGGATTGAATAGCGAACTGCATGCCATTGATAAGGGGTTCCCATCTGTTCCACTAATGTTTTTTATCGAGCTTACCAAGATCCAGGGTGGGGTAATTTCACTCTTATCCACTAGATTTAAAAAAATTAGTAAAGTAGCCCTTCATCAGATGGGCAATATAGAGGGCGGCCTCCGCTGGGAATGAAGATAATAATCCTTGCATTTGATATAGTGCTTTTCATGTCTTCAAGACGTCTCAAAGCGCTTCCCAGAATATGCTGTAAAGTGAATTGACTGATATATATGGGGGAAATAGGTAATGTGTGTAACTGGATATGTTTGTGAGCGAATCTCTGCCAATTGTTTCTCTCAGTGTGTCTTTCTGTCCTTCTCTTAAATGAAATGTTATTGTTGTTCTCTTGCTCACTTCCTATCTTTGTTCCCCCACTCTATGCCTGTTGTTTTTCTGTGGTTTTGTTCTGAGTTTGGTATCTCACTGTCTTTCTGTCTGTCATTCAGTCAGCCTTTCTCTGTGATCCTTCTCTCACTCTGTAACAAGTTGCCTTATACTCACTCACTATTTCCCATTTAATCCTTCCCTCTTTTACATTCACATAGTTACTTAAAAGATAGAGCCTTTGCACAGCAACATCCAACAAACAGCCATGGAATCATATGGCACAAAAGGAGGCCATTTGGCCGATCTAGTGTGTGCCGTCTCTTTGAACAGAGCAACTCAATCCCACTGCACAGCTTTCTTCCCATAACCTAACAGACCTGCTTTTCCTAAATAAAGATCTAGTTTCCTTTTAAAAGCTATTATGGAATCTGCCTCCACCACCTTTTCAGGCAGCGCATTCCACCTGAAATCAGGACATGGTAACAAGAATACAGTAACCATTTGAGGCAGAATTAGATCATTCTTTCACAATTTAACTATTTTCTTGTTCAATGCTGCTTTCTCCACCTTGTTAATCTAAATCCCCTTTTCCTCTTGTTTTTCTCCCTCAAATATGTCCTTTACCTTGTGATTAATCCACACATTACTTCTTACTCAGTGGCTTCTCTTTGCTTTCCTGGTCCCTCCCCATTGCATGTCCAGAGCTGATATTGGATTGTTGAAAAGTTCACGGTCCCAAGGATTGGTTTACTCTTTGAATGTGTTTTTCTGCTTCCCTTTTCCAGCTGGAGAGCGGGTTTATATCCAATGAGGACAGCAAGCAGAAGCTGGTTCATATAATGACAGTTATTCTAGAGGAACTAAACGCCCATGGGGAGTGCTCTCTGCCAATCGGTATGTTTGTATTACATCTTTTTGCAAACTTTCCAAATAGCTTGTAGCCAGGGAAGTGCTGATCATACATCAATTAAGTGCTCCACTTGAAATCAGAAGTTTCTGAGTTTAAATTGTGGCGAGTCCCCTCATCCTTTCCCCTTGCTGAGGTTGCTATCATATATCAAGTGTTTTTTTTGCTGGGATTTAACTCGCTTCAAAAAGAATAGGCAAATGCACATTACATATTTATTTCTTGGGCTCATTGCATAGAGTGAAGTAGGAATGTTAGGCTGTAGGCACTATGTTACATACATCTCTTCCCCCCCTACCCCCAATTGGTTATTTAAAAGAGCTTGTTCAGGCACTGAGGGTAGCCAAGAAATTAATGAAATGTGATGACATTCCAAAGTACCATTCTTAGTACCAAACGCCTGTTTTGATAGGAATATCCAGCAAGACTCAAAGTAAAATTACTAAGGGGGAATGGAGGGGCTGAGAGGTCAGGCACAGTCTGAGAGAAGTGATTGATTAGAGCAGAGAAGGTTAAGAGGAGACCTAATAGAGGATTTTAAGATCATGAGGGGATTTGACAAGAGTAAACAGGGAAAAACTGTTTCCACTGGTGGGTGTATCAGTGACTCATGGTCACAGATTTAAAATAGTTTCAAAAAGAAGCAGAGGTGAGGAGAATTTTTTCACTCAGCGAGTTGTTCGAATCTGGAATGCACTGCCTGAAAAGGTGGTGGAGGCCAATTCGATAGCAACTTTTAAAAGAGAGGTAGACATTTATTTGGGGAGGACGGGCTTGTGCGGTTATGGGGAGAGAGCTGGGGAGTGGGATTGAATTGCTCTTTTCAAAGAGCCGGCACAGACTCGATGGGCTGAATGGCCACGTTTTGTGCTGTAAGATTCTATAATTAATGGGAGGTCTTTAAGCTGCTGTATTGTAAGCAGGTTGTGGATTGCTGTCTCCTCAGATGAATCTAATACTATTCACCTGAAGGTGATTCCCCAGAGGAGGGCCCAGCCTGTGGTGCAGGAGTATGGTGTGCCTGTCTTCACTCAGTGTAAAGAGGACTTCATCAAATCTCATCGCGATCTCACTACACAGCAAGTGAGAGAAAAGTTTTGAGAAGAAAATGACACTAGTGCTTTGAGAGACTCAGCATTAACATAATAATTGAAAACGGAATGAAGCTTGCACTTAACCAAGTGCTTTTATGTGCTGTAGAATAGCACCTGTCAAACAGGATCTAAAATGAGGCTGTTTTGTCCCTCAGATTCTGCCATATATTGATGGATTCCGTCATATTCAGAAAATCTCTGCTGAAGCAGATGTGGAGCTGAATTTAGTGCGGATAGCCGTTCAAAATTTACTGTGAGTAACAAAGGGCAGTAGCACTTCTACTGTAGTTTTACATCAAAGAGAAACAGAACATTTTGAAACAAAGTAGAAAGCTGGAATTATCCACAAATCCAATTAACTGCTAGAGGCTCTGATAAGGTTGTAGACACAGAGATACAAGATATTCACAAATAGATTGTGCATATATAGTACTAATTAGCGAAACAGAAAGTAGACAGCATAGTGTGGTACTTTACTATAGTTAAAGTCTAACTTCTGATGGTAGCACTGAATCCAGTTTATTTTGCATGAGGTTTAATTATCTGGATTGATTGTTTATCCACAATGGTCCCAATCGGGGCAGATAATTGGCTTTTGTATTTAGTTCTTAAGACGATTATTTTTACAAGATTTCATGTAAATTTTTGCATGGTAAAACAGAACGAGTTTCTACATTCCAAACCACATTCCCAGTTGCAGTGAAGATGGAGGGTAAAGCTCCCTATGCAGTGTTCTATCAAGCACTTGAAGCAAGGCAGGTACAGCATAGTGTAGATACAGAGGGGGTATGGGAAAGAACTCAAGGCAGCAGATTCTCAAAGTTGGAGCAGGAAGGTAACAAGGAAAGCATAGTGAAATCTATCTTGGTGACGTAAAATGTAGAAGGATAAGCATGGAATGTTCTGCAGGTTCTTAATGATTTGAGGTCAACATATATTAATTCAGTTTCATTTGGTTTTGTTTCCTTTATTCAAAGTATAATTGAATATTATTTGATGTTTTTAATATATAATAGGGTGTTGATGTTTTCTGCTACAACTGAGGGAAAGTTTTATCACATGTAAAATGGAATATTTTATCATATATAAATGTAATGATGTGTTATCATTTTGCAGATATTACGGGGTGGTAACATTAGTGCCAATATTTCAGGTAAGTTAAGAGAAATTCAGAAATGGTATCTGCTGTTACAAAGGAAATCTTTGTACAGTATTTTGTTCTACCTTATTGTCATGGTGGGGAGAATACCAGAGATTGTAGTCGGCAGCCAGGAAGCAGGATAGTATCAAAGGAAACACTGAGGAGTTAGAGAAAGAGCAGGCAAAATTCAGAATAAAGGGAAGCAGCACTAATAAATAGGTGAGATAGCAGACAGCAATGGGTGCTTTTCACGTGAATTGGAGAGTTCAGCAAAGATACACATTCATGAGAGATAAAGGGGTTAGGTCTGAACTACAGTAGGCTGGAGTAACACTTGCATTTATTTTGTGTCAGCGCACAATGTTTTCTGTTTTTCCTCTGCAGTATTCTAATGTGTACTGCCCAACTCCAAAGGTACAGGATCTGGTGGATGACAAAACCTTGCAGGATGAATGTTTGGTGTATGTTACAAAGCCAGGTAAATTAACAAAGTTGGACAGACTCAGCAACTGCAGACATACTCCAGGATTCAGTCTCTGGAAAAACTGCATCATTAATATGTTCATTGCTCAAGTGGATACTTTGAGCTCATAGGCTGGCAGTCTAAAGCTGGAAGTGTTCAGTATATCGTACCTTCAATGAAGCCTTAAACCAAGGCCTTAGCTGCCTATTCACATGGACATTAAAAATCCCATAGCACTGTTTGAAAAGCACGATGCTCTCTGTGTTACAATCCCCTGGTAAAATTGTCATTCACATCATGGCTGTTTGTGGTATATTGCACTGTTCAAATTGGCTGTCACTTTGTGCAAGGCACAGTCACTATATTTTACAGACACTTAACATTCTCAGTTATAAGCACTGCATCAATTGTAAGGGTCACCATTGCAGAAATGATTGTGACAAAGTTTCTGATGATTAGATACTACAATTATCCTATTCATGGAATCAACTAACTAAAAGATATTATCCTTCAGAGAATGCACAGAGCATCAAATATCATATCAGAACTTGAGAACCGAAGGATAGGTTGAGAAAGTTGTGATTATTAGAAAATTAGTAGTTTAAGGAAATATTTATTAAGAATGCATTCAAAAACCAGTCATTTAAAAATGAAATATGCAGTTCAGACAGAACTATTTCACGCAGGGTAATACAGTACATACACAAAATAAGAGATCAAATAATTGACTTGAATTAGATTTGTTCTAATGAGCGCCTGTACCAGCCTTATCTCAGGTACACAGTTGGCACCTGTAAACATGAATCCTCAGTATAAAAGAAATTAAATGCTTTGAGCAGAAAAGAGTTGGGGAGAAAACATTTCTCCAATTCTAAAAGCCCTCAAATATAAACGTGGAAGTTTTGATCACCTGTTTGTCCACAGGACACAAACATGCCAGTCTGCGAGATGTTTTCCAGCTTTACTGTGGCCTGAGCCCCGGCACCACAGCTCGTGATCTGTGCTCCCGATATGCTCAGCAGCTTCAGCACGTGGACGAGAGGTGAGCTTAGGGTACTGATATTGCAGATAGTGTACAATAAACATGGCTGATTTATTTGACCTTCACATTGAGTGACGTTGGTTTGCCATGTAACCTTTTGTTGACTGTTTGTTTTCTATGATTGACTTTAATATTGGTAAAAATACTATTTGTTCAAATGCACACAAGATCAATAGTGATGTAATTTACCCCTCCATATCCAATAGTAAGTCCAATAACTGACAGTAAACTTGCAACATGTACAGAATTTGATTTTTTTTGCTAGTCTTGTATGAAAAGTGTTTAGCAGTCTAGTGTGTGTTTATAATGTATAGTGTATGGTATATTCAGAGTTAGACATAGACAGTGAGAGATAGTGAAGGGAAAGTTAGGGAGCCTGAAAGGTAAATGAGAACAAAAGAAATGGAGACTTAAACAGAGAAACATTTGTTATGCACCAGTGTACTGTGATTCTTACATGGCACAGAAATGCATTATTTTTCAGGTGTACTCTGTAACTTACATGCATACTGTATATATTGCTATCATTGATATATGTACATAATAATCCCCCCCCCCCAAAAAATGGGTCATTTCAATCCACGACTATTTGTGGGACACTGCTGTGTGCAATTGGCTGCCACGTTTCACCCAAAGTATACTGTCAATTCACTTTATAGTATATTCTATAAAGCATTTTGAGACATCTAGAGCATATAAAAAGCACTGTCAAACGCACGATTATTATTATTGTTGCTCTCACCTGCTCAGTTTTCAACTTGTACATATGTGTATTTGGCTTGGCCTGTGTGTCACTTACTTACCTGTGTGAATGTGAGTGATGTCCATAGTACATACTTTTCCTTTCACTCTTTCCTCCTGTCCAATCGCACATGGGCATCTCTACTCCATTTCACTTGTGCATTATCATGTCTGTATTGCACTTCCTCATGTTCTTTATGTTTCTCACTTTAATATACTCAGAAAATTGATCCAGTTTGGTCTGATGAAAAAATTGATCCGTCGACTCCACAAATACCCAGTAAAACTGAACCGTGAGGAGAGGAGTGGGCCACCATCCCTATACACTGGCTCTCACAGCTGCGATGAAATTTGTTGCAAAACTGGTAAATATCCTGTGCAGTTTCAATTCAGTAATTTCTATTTCTAAGAAAGCAGTTGCTAGACAGGATTTCCAGGAGTAGAATGATGTTTATGTATATTACACAGAAGTGTTATGTAAGTCATTTAACCATGGATTCTGTGGTGAAAAGAATAGTCCTACCCACCTAGAATCAGCGTTCATTGTTTTGTTTTCTCAGGAATTAGTTGCAAGGAGTTGGATGAAAGGCTGGAGAATGACTCGAATATCATGGTTTGCTGGAAGTGAGCAAGGAGGAGCTTGTGGTGAGTGTGACCTGGTGTCACACACTGATAGGAAACAAGTAATAATAGAGCGATTGCAGCCAGTAACAGACTGTCACAAGTGTTTTGGTCTATTTCTCATTAATTACAATCGGGTTCGAAACCGGGACTTGTTTGTTCTTCTTGACTGGTCACTGTGCATCAAACATTTGTTTTATTTGAAATTCAATATGAATATGTGCACATCTCTCACTGTTGGCCAGCAACAAACTGTGTCATGAATAGTTGACATGAATATTGTCCGATCACTGATGCTAATATAATGTCGAGAGGATTGTTATATAATTCGCTTTAAACAAAGATACTAAAAAGCAAAGTGCATGTATAGGTGATGGCTGTCCTGCTGAACTCCCAACATTAACAAGTTAGTTGCTGGTGAAACATTCCAACTAATTCTGCATCTACAGCCTTTTGGCAGTGTCCTGTGTGAAGAAATAGTTTCTGATTTCACTTCTAACAACAACAAAATGACATTTGTAATGCGCCTTTCAAATCGGGAAAGCTCTCATTTTAAGATTCCTAGTTCTAGATTTAACTGACAAGGGCAATGCCCAGCACAGAATGCTGATTAGGATATAGCTGCGATTTGTATGTGTCCTAATATTATTAGTTTGAATTAAATGCTATTGGAATTGCAGTCTAGTGAGTACAGCTCCACTTAGCATCCTGAGGGGGTGATCGCACTCTCACCTAGTCAGAAGGTTTGGGTTCAGCCCCACATCAGATGTGTTGTCCTTCACAGCCTTCTGCAAACCCTAAAGCAATGTGGATACCTCAGGCACCATGCAGTTAAGAGACAAAAAAACAGGCTTTTTGTCTGGATCTTAAAACACTCATATCTATTCATATCCATTATGTGGGTTTGTGCTGAAAGCAACAATGCTCACAGCTATCTCTATACAAAGAGAGGTAGTTGAAAAAAGGGAAACATCCTAACATCTCAACAGTCAGAGCAGGAAAATTGAATAATTCTGATCAAAGCTGAACTTTTATTCAAAAAATGTTGTGCGTTGCAAGATTTCACTGTATGTCTTAACAAATGTATTTTTACCAACAAGGCTATTCCAGCATACGTACCTAAAGCAAAAAGTATTTACTGTTACCACAAAGCGTTTCAAAATCAAGCAGGTCCCAAACATTGCAACATCAACTGAGATAACAGGATGTTGTGCCTCCTGGTGAAGTGTCAGCCAATGTTTAGATGTAAAATTATGGTGATTTCTCATCTATACAACCACCCTTATTATATGGATCTCTGTATAAAAGTTGACTTTTTTTTACACATATAAACAAATGTTATCATAAAAAAACCAAAACAAAATTGTTTTTTTTTAAACCACTCCACGTGCTTGTGCACATGTGTGGCCAAGCTGTCAGAGGCTCTCATAGTCACCACACCCACACGAGATGGCCTCACTGAGCCCAGGGTCTGCACCTCACCAACCAACCAGAGTTCAGCATCACAGCAACCTGTGGTCTGGTTCCCAGCAACATTGCAATCAGACTAATTTACTTTCCGTCTCACTCAGCCTGTCAGGACTTAAAACCTGTCTCCTGAAGTCAACAAGATTCTCTCTCACTAGCTCAGATGTGCATCTCTTTTGAGCTAAGATCTTCATTCTTTGCACCTGCTTCCAACCAGTTTCATTCATTCAATGACAAGATGATGTCGTCTTCCAAATCAGAGTTATCTGAGCTGTCCGCTGTTTGAGAAACAAAACACAGAAGTTTACCTGCTGCACCGTAATCCCCATTACCCCCAAATTATTATAAACTAATACAATCTTAATTTCTTCATAATCACGTATATGATACCAACAAGTGGGTTGAATAATTATGGAAAACCTTTTGGTACATGTCAACATATAGAGTACTTGGAAATGCACCTATGGGGGGGAATTCTTAAATCTCATTTGACTTGATTTGAGATTTTGGATGCTGAAGAGATGATCTGTGTCAGGTACTGTTATAGTCCCTTCAGAGGTACTTTGGGAAAACCCCATGAGCTTAAACATGCATCACTAATAGCATGGAACAGAAACCACAGAAAGGAATCCTCTTTAATACATTAACGCAACACGAGGCTGACTTACACTCGCCAAGAATAAGGTCAGCATCTTCTTCCCCATCCTCATCCTCATCACCATTACCACCCAATAGGGCCTCCAGCTCCTCATCAGATGGTGAGAAACCCTGCTCACCGTCGTCCATTACATTTACTTCATTGTCGTTATTATCATCTTCATCATCCTCCCCATCCAGGAGTGGGTCTGTGTCCAGATCATCAAGGTCATCGTCAGAGTCGTCATCATCGTCGTCATCATCATCTTCCTCTTCTTCTTCCTATCACAGAAAATACTTTACTACCTCAAGCTCCATCACGCTCACTGATTCACCATTAGCTAAAGCAGTGATATCAATTGTATCTCCAATTGCAGTGAGTATATTACTTGTTTAACCATGCAATTATTGTTTGTCCAGCAGCACAAGGCTCACTCACTGGGGTAACTAATTCATTGGTTTGCAGGAGGAACAGACAGGCTGACCCCAAATAATGTATTTGATACCAGAGCAGATGAGGGAAGATGAACGGAAAGTGGAGATGTCATATTATTGTGAATCTCTTTTAACTAGATGTGCAATGAGCAGAGCCACTACGAGTGCAGTATCAACCAGTTTGACCAAAAAGGTTAAGGTTTACACCAAGTGAGCTTATCTCAGTTGGGGAAGCAAATCACTTCAGTGGGTTTGTCTAGGGAAAAGGGAAATCAAGCTGATTTCCACTCCCAATTATCCACAGACACCCTAGTGGGAGGTAGGTAGATATTGGGAGAGGACAGGATAGGACTTGGCTACAATCCCCTGCTATGTATCACGGAGAATGGAAACTTAAGGCATGAAGGAGTAGAGCAACTGTGCTCACAACCAAATTCTCCAAAAAGAAAGGCAGATAAAAATATGGATACTCCAAAATGGACAAAAATAATGGTGTAGACCTGATCTTCCTCTTCATCCTCTTCCTCAGCCAGTCGCTGACGGCCCACCTCATAAAGCCTGCAGACAGTATCCATAGACAGAGCATCCATGCTGCCTTGGTTCTGTAACAGAACACGGTCAGACATTTCAAAACATCACAAAGGAAATGCCTGCACCCATTTGCCCCATTGACCTCTACGATCTCCTAATGCCCCTGCCATTGACACATCCTCCTGATGTGAAAGGTGCTACACAATTGTAATTTGTTGTTGTTAACTCAGGCCAATTTCATGTCCTCCACCCCACCATCAATGGGCAAGCTTTCAAACCTCTTTTCCCAGCCCCCTCTCTTTTTTGCTTTCAAAATCAGTCTAAACATCTCTCAATGTGACTGTGCTGTTTATCTCTGTTCATAGAATTTTACGGCACAAAAGGAGGCCATTTCACCCCATCTAGTCTGTGCTGGCTCTTTGAAAAGATCAACTCAATCCCACTGCCGAGCTCTCTCCCCATAACCTAACAGTTGTATACAAAGCGATTAAATGTCAAGCACCGTCACGCTACTTGAATTGTGGTCAATCGATATAAAGCACACTCCCGCAAAATAAACACAAAGTAGCTCATGGGAAATGCAAGCCAGATTTTTCTTCAACCCTCATTATTATGGACTTCCACGTGGGGGGAGGACAAGAGTTATGGAGAAATTATTTTCCACACAGAATGAGTCAAGTGAACTCACCTCAATTACAGCCAGGTAACAGTCCTTTGTATCTGTGCAAAGGTCAAAAATGTTCCTCTTCACATCAAGGGTTGCTGTTACAAATAAAGCGTTTTAAAATATTGAAGGCAAGAAACATGCTTTGTTGCATAGCAATAATTTTACAATGCTGGGCCACCGTACAGTATCACAACCCGATCTCAGCCTTTCACTGCTTCACAGCTTCCAGTCTGAGAAACATAAGTTTTGTTTAAAATGAGTATTTGTGTTGAAAGCAAATGCATAGCAACGAAACAGAGATGTTCATCTCTTGCTGAAGAGCCAAGTATCTACATAGGAATGATAAATAGACCTCAAAACACAGAACTTTTGCATAATATCCCACCAAAACCTGTTAACCTCTAGTCCAAATAATGTTGCAAAACTGTGAAGCTCTGCCTGAAATTAAACATTTTCTTATGGAAGCAGATATTAAGACTAGGGGAAAGATAGCATTGGATATAATGAAGTTCCAAAAAGTAAAATAACAAATTCCAATGGTGCCATTATATCAAAACTCACTCACTGGTGCATTAACTCTCTCATTGGGGAATAAATACTATTTTGAATAATCTTTATATTTCAACCTCTATTACCTTGATTCATTGGTAATTTTTAAAACCTTGTTTAATCAGATGGAAAACAAACTGTGGCCCAGTATCAAGGTAGATAGTGAATTGTGAACCCTCAAGTAACTCCTGTAGACTTGCTTGTTTTGGCCCCAGACATAGAAAGTGTTGGATTTACAATTATTCAAAGATTCTGCTATAATTTAGATTTACATATTTTCCATTTAAAAACGTTTATCAGGGTTCAGTTCAATTTGCCAGCTGCCCACCCAATTCCATAACCAATCAAATTATTGACCCAATTTTACGCAAAATCCCATTTCCATTTCTCCCATTTTTATCATCAGACTAGATGATATTGGTAACTGAGCAGCACCAAACTAATCTCACAACTTCCCCTTTCACACACTGATGACAAGTGCAAATTTATTCATGAGATTCTAAACAGAGGTCCACATTTTCAGACATCTCACCTATTGGCTTGTAGTCAGTAGCATCAAATGTTCTGAAAGAAGATCCAAAGGGGCTTTTCATTCGCTCCTCCATCATATCATCTTCATCATCTGCCTGCAACATGGCTACAAACAAAAGTGAAACTAGATAGATCCATGCACTCAAATTAGCAAATATCAATCACGCTCGCATATTGAATTTACCGAACATAAGAATGTCACCGGTACGTTTATTCATACTTGCCTGGATCTTCACCACATCTGCAAACAGATGGTCATCATATCTGTATACAAAATATACTGAACATACACTGACCAGCTGGGAAGTTCCACCACCCACAAATATATAGTCAAATCACAATTCAATATAGTCTGAGGCATCTAGAAGACGTGGTAATGCGCTACATTAAATGCAAGGATTATTATTGAGAATGTACCAATTACAATTGTCTATGATCGGGTGGTGCATGTGGCATCATTCAAATTTAAAAAAAATAAAAATCAAATCAAACTAATCTCACAGCTATTTGAAACACTTTCATTATTTGATTATTTTACTCAAAGTGAATGTTCATCTTACCCCCATAAATGACCGTTCCTGTATTGTTGAAGACAATGCGACATTGATCTAGTGCTGGTACAGTGTGCAGGAGGTGGAATGTCCGCAGGTCCCACTGACAAACACTCATTAAGGATCAACTTCAACGCAAGCCGATAATGCTATACTCTACTAGCGGCAAACCGATAACCCTAGACTCTACTAATGGCAAGCCAAAATACTGTACCTGCACGACAATGTGGGTTATCGGCTAGCGTTATCGGCTTGCCGCTAGTAAGGCTTTAAAGTCGTGCTCCGTTTTTCGCCCGCTTGGCGTGCTCCATTTTAAAAAGAATCGCTGGACTATAAACCTCAACCAGTAAAGGTGAGAAGTGCAAGAGAGTAGTTTTAACAATAAGTACCAATACAATATTCTGTTATTATCTTATTATTTATGCATTTACAAATACTCCACCACTATTGTTCCAGAAAAATTCTGGTTTATCAAATGGGGACTTTTTTTGGGTGTGCCGGTTATACAGAAGTGCCGGTTCATTGAGTCACGGATAAACGGGCTTCTACTGTACAGGGATTATTATTTTTCAACCAGACTCTTGGTAGTTTGGTGAGTAAAAAAATCCATCCTAGGCTTACTGATGGGGTGGAGAGGAAAGGGATTGTCTACGGCAACACTGAATTAAACAGAGCTGTAACGGCCACTCCAGCCTAGGGTAAGGATACAATCTCGGTATTGATGATCACTTCCAAGCCGTTTGGATGGAAAACACCACTGATATTCATGTTGAATTTATCGAACTTGTGAACAGCTTGTTTGGAACGCACATCCCACAAAACACCGTCATTTAATACCAGGTCATCAGTAGGATTAAAAGTTGCA
Source organism: Hydrolagus colliei (assembly GCA_035084275.1). Lineage (NCBI taxonomy): Eukaryota > Metazoa > Chordata > Chondrichthyes > Chimaeriformes > Chimaeridae > Hydrolagus > Hydrolagus colliei. Next base: position 8,126,719 of record CM068753.1, read on the forward strand.
CAATTCCGCTTGTAATTATTGGCCAGGTCAGGATTGTACAGGGTCAGGATGTTCTGCCCAGTCTGAACGTCGTATATCTGAGGATAAAATAACAAAAGAAGAACTTTGCCTGAAGCTTCCAATTACAATTAGTCCTCGCTTAACGTCGTAGTGGTGTTCTTGAAAAGTGCAACTTTAAGCTAACCTATGTTAATCAAACACATTTTCCCCACACAAATTAATGGAAAAACTGGAGTTAGGTTATTTTGTCCATTTTTCATCAAAATTTTCTTTAAAAAACATTATAAGTTGAAATACATGTACGTTACGATATAAAAATATATAAATTTAAATAACATAACACTCAAGGCATCAAAATGGGTTAAAACATCTAATTTCTTTTTGAGAGTAATAGTTTTCCTGTTTTTTTTTTAAACCATCAGACTCACCACTGTTACTTCTTGTTTTTGACTCCTATTTACAGAGGATTGCTCAAATAAATCACCATTAAAAAACAATACCGATCTCACACGTGTGCACAAACTTAAAATGACGTTAAGACTGTGGACGGATGCTGCGTCAGAATTCACTACCCAAAGTACAGTTGTTCGTTTCCACCCGAAGGCAAACAACGTAATAGCGAATATCATGAGGTTAAATGGATATATGTTCCCTACACATCAGCAACGTAATAACAAAGCAACATTAAGCGGGGTCTATCTGTATATATGTATTTCTGATTTTTTTTTTAGTAATTCTGTATTCAAAGATTAGTTCACAATCTCTTGATCTCAAATGACTGAGCAACCAGCAAATTATGATTTAGGTCAACTAAAAAGGGGTTTGTAAGAAAATAAAAATACACTTAATGGCTCAGGAGAACAAGGTTTCATTACTATTTGTGGTAGATAAATACAAGCAACCATTTTTTCACCCACAAATATACAGTCAATTCACTTTACAGTATATTCTGTGAAGTGCTTTGAGATGGCTAGAAGACATGAAAAGCACTACATCAAATGCAACGATTATTATAATTACAAGACTCACGTGAGCAACCTCCTCTTTTGTTCCAATAACTCTGTCTTGAGAAAGTTTACTGAACTCCACATAGTGGTCATCAGGGAAGGAGTGTCTGAAACATGGAGAAAGCCCAATCAATAAGATCTCCAGTGCTCTGGTCGACACTGTCAACCGATTCTAACCTGCTTGAAGGGGTGTATAAACACAAGAGGATTCCAACCGCTGGCAAACGACATAATAGTCAATGGGATGAAGTTCCAGAGGATGGAAGCAGAAAGGCCGAAGGCCTTGACTGCTGATAGTGGGCGGGCAGTGTGTGGGTTGCGGCCAGTGACCACTGAGAGGAGGGAATAAGAAGTATTAGTAGTCGCAGAAGTAGGGAGAAGCAAGACCGCAGAGGGCTTTGAAAGTGAGGACCAGGATCTTAAACTCGAACCTTCTCGGGGACGGGGACCAGTGAAGCCGGATATGGGGGGTCTTTATTTCGCGGAGCCTGGCATGGGGGTGTAAAAGCACTATATCAAGAGCGGCTTGGTCAGCACTGCCTTGCGCCATGTCCACGCCTGTCCACCATCAGCAGAAAGAGTGAGGTAGCAGAATGACTGAGAAAGGGAAGGGGTGGAAACAGATTGTGTGTGTGTGTTGCGGGGGGGTTAGGTTTTAAGGCAATCATGCACCTCCTCACAGATCCTCAACCTTCATTACTGACTCGCACTTTGTGAAAACTTACTTCATATCAAACACAGATCTCATTCCCCAGAGAGCAGAGAGCGGCTGACCCCAACTTGCTGAAGTCAGCAACAAGGATCCATCCTATAAAACAGATAAAAAATAAACATCAGATTTGATGTAACACAAAACAGAAGTATTTGTCAAATATTTACCAACAGAAGACACTGGCGAGGAAGGAACTCTTATGGATAGTCAGAATGGATATTACTGTTATGGATACTAAGATGCACAAATTGATGTTAATGATTGGAGGGTCAGCAACTTCCTGCCTTTTGTGATACCTTTTGAGTTTGGCTCATGTTCTTTTATGGAATCCCTGTCAAGTCTTAATACAACAGCAAAATTACATATGTAAGACGCCTTTCACATTAGGAAGACGTCCCAAGGTGCTGATCAGTCAAGCATGGGGGGCAGGGTTGGAATGAGAAGGCACAGTCGAAAAGGAGGGTCAAACTGCGGTCAATGTGATTGCAGAATTTATCTCACCACTTTAGAGAAAATAGAAATGTTTGTGTTCCAATGCTCCGATCTTCCAATCACCTAACCTGCCAAATCATGGTTTCATCCTCAGTCCTTTCTCCTTCAATATCTACATGCTCTCACTCATTAATGTCATCCACAGGCATGGGGTTAACTGCAGATGTTTGAGGATGTCACCCAACTCTATCTCTCTGCCTCTATTCTCAAATTCCAGGGCCACTGCCTTTCTGAATGGTATCAAGTTCTGGGGCAGAGCCAACTTTCTTCAGTTGAATGTCAACATGACATGTTCTCCTGCTTGGCACTTGTCAGTGTCTTCTCACCTCTGGGGCTGACATCATCATGCATGCAGTCCACCTCCCAAATTTGAAGAAACTTTCAGAAGTGGGAGACTTCACCCAGCTTTTCCCCCACCTCCACAACATTATTTGCCCCCGCCACTACCACTCCTCTTGGGCCAACAAGACCCTTCCTCATGCTTTTGTCACATCTAGCTCAACTATATAAACTCTTTGCTCAACAGACAGCCCAACTCTTGCCTCCACAAACTGCAGCCCATTCAGAACTCTGCAGCTCGTACCTTCTTCTGCATCAGACACCACAGATCAAGCACCCCCACCCTTGCCTGGCTCCACTAGCTCCCCATTCCTTACATTCCTTACTAGCTCAAGATCTATTCTATGTCCTAACTTTTAAAACTTTTAAATCCCTCCAAGGTCTTACCCCACACTAACTTTGTAACCTTCAAAAACCTGCCGTCCACTCACTAGCCACTGGTACACTTCATATCTACCCACACTTCCCGCCATACTACCAGCAATTGAGCCTTCAGCCTTTCTGCTCCCATTCTCTGGAAGTCCACCTTCACCTCAACACTTCCCTTCTCTCCTTCAAGATTCACCTCAAAGCCTTCATCTTTATCAGCATCTTCAGTCATTTTCCCACCCCCTTGGCCACCATTCCACCCGAATCCCCCCCAAATTACACTAATTCAATATATGCCAGCGCTCCCTTACTTAGACCAGGTAATGGGAATTGCTTAAAAACACTCACTTTAGATGGTTCCAGATGTGAAATAGCAGAGTTGTGGCAGGCATAGGTAGCTTCCTCTTGACCACTGAATAAGTTATAGAGTTTGAGTTCTCCAGTGCAAGTCCCCAGCATTAGAAAACGCTCCCGAGCAGAAAATGCACAGCAGGTAAAGCCACTGCCTTCCTCATCAGATTCCCTGAACACAGAAATCGGACGGAACCTTTGTATATAAAAAAAACATATTGGGTTATGGATCACATTCTCCCATATACAATTTCTCTTGTACCTCAGTTATCTTTCACTCTACTTTCTCCACAGCCAAGATATCCTTACAGTAACTGTGTTTACAGTAATACAATGACTCAATTGCACTAGGTATTCAAGATGGGGGCATCTGGAACAATCGCTCAGTGGCTAGGGATATACCTGTAAAGTGAATCAGGTGTATATTTTTGTATATACTTCGAATTCCTGAAGTGCTTTGAAAGGTTCTTTAGCAAACATATAGCTCACGGTTAAGGCTAGGATAGTTTGAACTCTTCACATAGGACAGAAGGAAAGATTGCAGAAACGCAAACTATAGGGAACCAGTAAACACTGACTGAATGAAGAAATAATTCCAGCAGTATCAATGTTGATACACTTATTATGAAACATCACCTGCTAAAGATGAGGTGTCTGTCAAAGCAGCCGCCATCCACTCCACCATACTTGGGGAAGGCGGCTCTGCAGGCCACTCGCGAGGTGCAGTTCAGCGGTGCCTGTCGTCTCTGCTTTGGCTCCGGACATTGGTGAGGAGTAAACAGAGAGAAAGGGGGACAAGTGACCACAGGGTTCTTGCAGCGAGCATGCTGCTCCCTCAGGTACTCAGTGATGATACTGTCCAGCGAGGGTGGTGAGGGCAAGTGACGGTCTAACTGTTTTTTGATAGCCGGCGTCTGGTTATAGGCTCCGTAGTCTGACTTTTGGCGGATAAGTTTCTGCTTCCTGAGGCTGCAGCCATTGCACGGTGACGGCTTCTCTTTAGAAAAACTTATTTTGCCAATTATTGGGGAACCATTGGTACAGGAAGGTCCAGTGCCAGAGCAGGAGACTTGTAATGCTGAAGACTTTGCCTGACACGGGGTTGAGATGGACGTCAGGTTGATAGTTCTGGAGCAAATACCATTGGCCAGTCGCGGGGTTCGAGGCAGGATAATGGGGGATGTCCCTGCAGCTACAGGTGCAAAGGCTGCAGGGTGAGAAGGCACAGGTTGGATGGCAGCTGTTCGGGGAAGGTCTCCCTCTTTCGTCAGTGTGGCAGCTGTTTCCTGGAGCCCGTGAGACACCAGGTGGTTCCTGATAAGAAGCAGTAACTCTTTCTCAGAGAAACTGATTCGCGTCTGAGCCACAACATCAGCTTTCTGAAGTCGTGCCAGGGACACATCTGACCCGATGGACAGGGGCTTCCCAGAGATGCGTTCAATCAGTTCCGAGGCGTACTTGCAGAATTTAACATGCTCGTGACGTTTGTCCTGCAGTACAGGCTCCCTCATGAGCTGCTGGATCTGGCCACTACTGAATAAGGGAAGTTTACTGATGATCTGTTTAACAGAACTGCTGCGGGAGAGGCCAACCAGAGCCTTGCAGGCCAATGAACGGATCTGATCCGCATCAGTAATTGGCATCTTCACGGTCAGTAAGGATAACAGCACCTTGATTCCGTTGTTGGCCTGAACTACATTCCACATTTTGGTCAGGACATTCTCGCTGCTCTTGGGGGTCTGAGAATTTTTGCGCCGAGGGGTCCCAGACAGAAACTTGCCGATGCTGGAGATGCGTTTGTCAGGCCCACACACACAGTTCATGATCACCTGAAGAGCAGATTTTTGTGTTTCAGCATCATTCACAAAGATATCTCCCTCAGCAACTCCAAGGATAATGCTCATCCCTACAAGAAACAAGTGTAAAAAAATTGAGTATCTGTAATAAAGGACTTTGCTGTCCCATCACACAATAATAAGGTACAATTTGGGTCTTTGTGTTGGAAAGTCCTCCCGAAGTGAAAAGCGCTATATTAATGCAACTCCTTTTTGTGGAATTAGTTCCAGCACCAACACCATTCACACTCACCCACTGTGGTGACAGCAGATCCGCTTTCATCGAGCACATCGACAGGCTCTGCTAATAATAGTGGAGTTTTGGGTACAACTGTGAGAATGGCTAGCACATCGAGAGCAGAACGAACAGTGTCACTCCTGGCAGAGAAAATATAGAATTAGTCCCAGAGAAGCAGCTGCAGGTACATCAGAACAAATTAACTTATCAAATCAGTTTTCTGATCTGAAACCTATGGCTCCTCTCCCTTCCCTCTCCAGCCTTATTTGGGGTTTTCTGCTCTAGGAAGTGGCTAAATTCCCACCTTCCTGTTTCTGAAATCAAGAGATGATATTGAACTCTTAGCCTTGCCTCTCCAGTCTGCAGTCCCACTGCCCAGGCTGCTGGCCTTCAATGCTTCTTATGCAGCAGTTAGGATTTAAGACACAAATACCATGTTTCAACACTGAATTCAAACTGCAAAGTTAAAAAAATGAAATGTGAACAATTATTTTTAAATTTTCTGCCCAATGGTGTATAGCTCTCTGGTCACAGCCTCCTTTTGCTCAGATGCTGTTTCACTCGTTGCCCTCCCACCTAAGTTTCCATTATTCATGTGCAAGCCCTGGCAGTAAGCGTTGGAATATCAGATGATTGTAAAAGGCAAGTCTGTCCTCCCCTAGCTCAGCCTTTCTGGCTTTCATTTATATGACCTCCAGTAGGATGCAGCTCACCTCCCATAGTATGTCCTCCAATCACAGGCAATGGATATGAGCTGCAATAAGAGTTGTACACACGAGAGTTTGTGGAAGATCTCTGCTGGTTCCCAGAACAGCCTTGCAGGACCACATTCAATGAGGAACTCTACCATCTCAACAACTTGCTCATGGGTGTAAGAACAAGCCTGGAGAGATGAAACAGCATGCCATCAGTGATCTGAAGTATGAGAGCAGTAGCAACAAATCCCTCAGCTTCACGTTCCACCAGTGCAGTAAAAAAAACAAGTACCAGTTTGTGAATCGAAAATAACTCCTTCAAGTTCCACATCGTTAAAACAAATACATCCAGCATTCAATCACAGTGACATTTACTCATGATACAATCTGCAAGTGGTACAGGATAAAGTTCTGTAACCTAAACTGTGAGACAGCTCAGGTTAAACTGTGACTTGGAGTTCACAACAGATTGGTAATCAACTTTTCCAAGTTAATATATTTACATGAGGAGAAGGGAATAGAAGGTTGGGGCATGTACAGAGTACAAACAACTGTGAGGACTAGTTGGGCTAAATGGCAGTTTCAGTTTCCTATCCTTCTATATAAGTTCACAGTGCAGTAAAATACATGGAATACTTTAGAGAAAGTCCCTACCTGATTTTTGGAAACAGGACACATTGACAATTCCCAGCAAGCCCACTTTCGAAATGAACCCAGTGTCTGGTAAGAAAGAAGTAACTGATCAAAATAACAATTCTGGACATAGGTCAGTGCCTACTCATACACACACACACAGATCTGCATGGTCAGCACCTACTCTCACACATATGGTTCTCAGGTGCTGAAATAGTGTTGCTCCAGACATCCAGGACGTCAGATCATTGCTGACAATTTCCTGCATTTTGTCTGGACATGTTCTATGCGCACTAAGCATTGATGACATCCTGGAAGTTGCAGAAAGTGATAACAACCGCAGCCCCATGCCTGGGCGTTGGCCACTTTTTGGTGGGAGAAGTCAGGGGTGTTTACAAGGGTGTTGCTCTGCACAGTTTGTTCCCATAGATAGGAACAACTAAAAATCTACTCATTTCCAAGTAGTGAGAATTGGTGGTGGGAGTAGGAGGAGAAGCAAAAGGAAAGAGAAGTCAGAGCTACTTGTAACAGAAATTAATAATAACTCTTGCATTTTATCTAGAGCTTTTCACATCTTCTAGACGCCTCAAAGCGCTTCACAGAATATACTGTAAAATGAATTTGTGACTATTTGTGAGCAAAACACGGCAGCTGCACACAGCAGTGTCCCACAAATAGTTGAGGATTGAAGTGACCAATTAATTATTATTTTTTCTTGAGGGACTATTATTAGGTGTGCGGAGTAAGGGAACTGGCTCAAGGTTTTGTCAGGCCGGGAATCAAACCCTCGCTTACGAGGTGAGTGTTCCAACTACTGAGCTACAGGACTCCAAATTCATTCAGACGAAGAGCACGTAATTTCAGTATTTGCCACATTATAGTGGAGTTGCTGCAAAAGCATCAATGTGTGGTTTCCATTACATACATGGTTTCATTTGCTTCAAGAACATCCACCACAGAGGTGAGATGGAGTTACTATGAAGCCCAAATTCCTACTTGCTCCCATTCTACACCATAAAACAAAATGACACATTTTACTGGTAACATTATATGATAAAAAATTTATGAGAGTAACAAAGGAATTTCCATCAGAAGGTCCATGGGTAATAAATGTGGCAGCAGACAGTTTTAAAAACATAATGAAAAGATGCTTGAAATTAATCCATCCCAATGTGGTTAGATCAAAGACTCTTCTCTCTGTAGTCCTAACTTTAACATGTTTGAGGCTCAATCCAGCTCCTGTAATAAAACATCAAAATTCTTTACAAATTGGCATCCTTACTCAACATATGCGCATGAGTCCAGGGGGTGGAGGTGGTGGAGGGAAGAGTCTCTTCTGAGGTTGGGTTAAGGCCAAAGCAAGTTTAAAAGGGACTTTAAGCCTACAGCTGTCCTAAGATATACCTGACACTGGGTTCCAAAAGTGGGCAAGTGTTCCTTTCCCAACTGATATTACCATCCATACAAAAGTGCAAATTCTATACATGACAGTTCTACTTATTTATTTCCCAAACCTGACAGCTAAACAGTCACAATATCACACTTTTGTCCAATTGGATTTATCCCGGTGCAGAATAATAGCAAAGCCAACTCGGCTTATTTCCCCTAAAGTGTGGGCTGTTTGGAAACCAGAGATAGTAATCAGCATTTCCGAGTCACAGCCTGACTTCAAATAGAAGTATACTTATAGCTTAAAAATGAGTAGAATTAAACAAATGCAACAGAAACTTCTGCAGTTTTTATCATAGCAATAATTATCCTTTCATTTGATATAGTGACTTATCATTGTCAAAACGTGTCAAATCACTTCAGAGCATTTGCTATAAAATATAACGGCTGTATCTTTGTAAACGAACATGCCAGCCAATCTATGAAGACTAATGTCACACGAGGAGCCATTTTGTCTGGAAGGTTGTTGGCCACACCATCTCTTTTTGAATGGTGCTAAGGGATCTTTAAATGAACAAGCAGACCTTGATTTAACATCTCATCCAAAACATATCACCTCCAGCAACCCCCAGCACCAGTGTCAGTTTGTACTGTGAATTGAAGTCCCAACGTGGGCTTTGAACTCACAACCTTCTGGATCACTGGCAAGAGAGTGACCACTGTGCCAGGCTGACATTTTGTTCTGAGAACACTATGAAGTAGCCTATTCTAGCTGTTTGTTGCATTTCTGCCATAATTACAAAAGTTTGATTTATATAGCACCCTCCACGCCAGACGGCATCTCAGAGCACTTACTCATTGTCCATTTGAATATATAATCATAGAAGCTCTCACAGAAACCAACCATTGGTGCTGGGCTGTCAGAGCACAGGTACAGGAATAATCACTGGGCACTGAGTAAAAAGTCCTCCAGTGTCCACATGCTTTGTATCAGCTCAAAGCTCATCCCAAAGTGATAGTATTACTACCAAAGGAGGTTCAACATGGCTAGTACTGTGTGCTGCTGTATCTGTGGATCTATGTGCAGTACTATATTGGGATGTACTTTGAACAGTTTATTCTCATTTAAAAGTTTCAAGGCTGGTTTGAGGACACTACACACCTTGTATGGAGGCTGTGGATGTATGAGAGCACCTCCTTCTGTTCTCTGCAGGGAACGTTTTACATGCTCCAGTTTGATGCCCAGGTGTGCCTCAAAGTATCTGCGTAGTGCCATGCAGGTATGCTTGGCGGTCTGGCGGCTGGCAAAGATTTCATCATCACTAAGTAATGCCCCCTGATCCTCCAGGTTTAAGATTTCCAAAGTGCTAATCTGCAGAAGTAACATTAAAAAGCAATCGGATTAGAAAAACACATTTCTGGTTAATGGTACCAAACATAGCATTTGTTCTCTAGCTGTTAAGAGTTGTTTTTTTTGGCGAATTCGGTTTTGACATTTGCAAGAGCAGTTCACATTGCTGGGAAATTTCTCTTTGACTGGAATATGCAACTTTCACCCCAGTGTAATGTACTAACTTGCTCTTCCAAATCCTGCAATTACATACGTGTACACCACGAGGACATCCCAAAGCTGGACATTTAGGGATATGCACACAAGCTAGTGGTTACGATCAAGAGGGGTGGAGGGTAGGGATAAGAGGGTGACTGGAGGAAAGGTCAAAGACGAGGGTCTTGAAGGAGGCTAAGGGAGGGGACAAGGCAGAGGGACTGTGGGGTGGAGTTCCAAAGGGTGGGACAGAGGCAGAGGCAGGAGGCCCACCCACCAATGGAGGAGTGGCAAGGCGGGGACATGCAGCAAGCCGGGAACCAGTGAACGGGTGGGGCGGGGGGTGCGTGGCGGAGCGGACAGGTTGGTAGGGGGTTAGGAAATCACAGAGATAGGGAGGATCAAGGACATGGGGGGCTTTGAATTTGAGGACCAGGATCTTGAACTGTATCCTGAGTGGTGGGGCTCAGGAACTGGATTACCAAGACTAGCATAAAGGACTAACCGCATCCCAATAATCTCTCAAGTATATCATCTTGAAGCCTACCCAGCCCCAAGAGCAAATTACAACATAGGACCCAATTATTAATGATATTTAATCATTTCCCTTCTGATCACTTTCCCACCGTCAGTCACTTGAAGAGATAATGGCTTCTCAAAGAGAGCAAAGACCATGCCTCCAAGGCAGCAGCAGGTCTGTCTTGGTTTCTCTCAGTCATGGGCAATTTTCATTGACCATTTATTCAAATGGTCACAGACCGTCACTGAAGTAGACATAAAGGAAAAAAGCTTTCCCCAAGGAGGACCAGTGAGTTCACACGATGTGCTGATCTTAACTTATACAAAATGCACAAACTACATGGAGGTTGTGGCCTGTAAGCCACATCCTCAATTACTGTGACACTGCTGTCCTCCCCACAACCCAGGCTGCAAAACAAGCTGCAGTGTTCATCACCTTCACTCAATTCTTTTCAGACCACTCCCTGAATCCAGCTACATAATCAGTCGTCACTCCCAGACTATGGCACTGTAGAGTACAATTCTTGCCAGGCTTACCAGATTAACCAGTCGTCTTAATCCATCCTGCTTGTCAAAAAGCTCCAGTACAGAACGAAACGCAAACGAAATGGAAAAGAACATGGTAGCATGACAGCGTCCTGACTCGTGGGAGCACTCCAGCAGCCACAGCGTGTAGCTGACCACATCTGAGAGGACAAAGTGAGGCAACAAACAAACCTAGAGAGAACGGGTAAGGTTAAGATTAGGGATCGTGAAGCCAAGTTTACACTGTGAGTCTGTTCCCCACCCATTCCACCCTCCCCGCCAACATTAAGTTTTGATTGTGAGACACAGCATGAAGCTTCGCAAGGAAATCCCAACAAATGCAGCAACAACACCAAATTAATTGTATAGCGCAGATTTTACTTCGGAGACAAGAAGACTCACCCGTTCCATTGCATCCTGATTATAAGCCAAATAGTACAAGCAGAGAGAGACGCCAGTGGCTGCCATGGATGGCCGTGGGATCTCCAGCAGCTTCTGAACTCCACCCTGAGCCACAAAATCTGCAGCAAACTTCTTGTGCAGCAATAATGAGGCCAGGTACTGAGAGAATAAAAAACAATGTGCAGACATTAAACATCCAACAGTAACTGAATATGTTCTCCTTCTGCTCACCCTCTATATGCAACACTCACAGCAATCTGTCGCAGTCATCTAACTGAACACATTCAGAAAACCTCTGCCCTGCTTCCAACCTTTGCATTCGTGGCCCTGGCGCTATGCCTCCCAACCACCCAAGTGCAATAAGTAAATGCTGCCGCCCAGGAAAGCACACATCTCATTCCCTCCATGTCGAAATGAAGCAGGAAAGATCAGACAATCCAGTAAGAAAAACAAATCCAGTAAACTCTGCAAAACTCATCAATCCTAGGGAAATAGCTCAGCAACAAGTTATTTGGAGTTCAGTATAGGTCTTCACAAGGGGCAGTGTGACTAGTATGGTACTGAGTGGAGTGGGGCGCACATACTCAGATGCATTGCATTTAGAGAGAACCTTCATGGCTTTCCACCTGTACCTGTTACAATACAAGGAGCCATCTTATAGGAGAAGACATCCAATCAACTTTACAATTTTTCCTACAGAATTTCTAGAATGCAACTAGTTATATGTTTAGCAGAGTAACATTTTTCATGGGAAGCCACTGGGATATTGACAACATGGTTACATAAGCTGAATTTCATAAGTCAGGCAAGGTCAAGTAATCGGGAGTTTACAGTAACTTCTTTGTATTATTTTTCAATATATGTTCCCGCTTTAATCCATCATCAAAGAACGATTTCCTCATACCTTTAGGGCCTCAAAGGTGAGCTGGACATCATTCGTCTGCTTCAGGTCAATGTAGAACATGAGCAAATCTCGCGCTCCAAGCTGCATGAACACAGCCAGCAACTGGGACAGGCAGAAACAAGGTTAACAATTTATAGAAATAAAACAAGGAAATAAAAAACAGTGGCAAAGAGAGAAGCGCAACTGGTCACAAACCCCTCAGTTGGCATTAAGTCAACGAGGCTGTTACAACTCCAAAAGATACAGCAGGAAAGAGAGAGGAAGTAGGAGAGACACTCAGAGCATGTTTCATTAATAAGTTGTAACTTTAAGTGATAAATTAAGTGACTCATGTACCATTGAGTTTATACTTTTTCTAAATTTCACAGTGCTTTTAATCTTCCTATTTCACTATATCACCTTGATGGAGACAGTTACACAGGCACAATTTTCCCACCAGTGATCATTGTTCATATGTAACACTGGATAGGGTATGTGGTCAGGGCAGCTGAGCCCAATTCTGTTGATGTCCGCACATTCCTACCTTCGAGCAAGAAGGGAAATAGAAGGCAGGATCTCTCCGGTCAGGAAATCTGATTAATGTTTCCTCCCCAAAGTCTAAAGTTCCGGAGGCCCAGTAGTGTTCCTATTTAATAAACTGATATCAGTTAGCAAAGGCCAGAACTCTCAGGGTATGTATGGCTGTTTTACACGAGGTCACAGCTTTATCAGCTGACAGACGGTCATTCTTTAATGCCTGGCCCACAAGCTGTTTAGATCCATAATTTGGTCATTCATTTCACTGCCATTTCTGGAATCTATCTGTGCTGCACGTTCCCGCCCTCACTAAGAACTTCAATCCCTCTAAAGTGCCTTGAGATGTTATCCTATGTGAAAGGAATTGTATAAGCGCAGACTCTTGGGTTATTCTGAAGGGCATCAGTTTGTCCTTACCTCTTGATACTCTCCAAGAGGCGTTAGGTACTGTAGGATCAATCTTTGCTCAATGGCAGAGGTCAAAGGATAAAGGTTATAATTATTGCCAATCACCCAGGGTGACATCTCGGACCAGCTATTAGAGTGTTCACTGCAAATCCGGTCAGGATCCAGCCCTGAAAAGGTAAGCCTGTGGTTGGAAACTTTCCTTCCATCATCTCCCTCTGTCCTTCCTCCATCTTTTCCCTTTAATTGATCCTCCTTCTCAGAGCTTTTGATGATGGAGTTAACTCTGCTGTTGGTTTTACAGTTCAGCTGGAAGGAAAATTCCTCAAGACCTTCCTCTCCACCTGGTGCTCTCTCCGTATCCCCATAGTCCATGTCCACGGCCTCCTCATCCATGGGAAGCAGTGGCTCTAGAGGTGGATCCAGAGGTGGCTTCCGAGGGCTCTGGCACTTTATCTTTTGGTTTCTTTCCAGATCCTGTTTCTGCAAATCCCGGAGTCGCTGCAACATCAGTGGTACCTGAGGAGAATGAGCAAGAGCAGTGGGTTGGGCTATCCCAGATAACAGGCTTAGTCACGAATACAGAAAACAAGTGCAGCTAAAGTAACCTAGAACCAGGCTGAACTGGCTCCCCATCCCCCAGTAATCAAAATCTTGTCTCTCTACGGCCTTGCTCCATCCTACCTGTGACTTGCTAATGCCATGTAAACCTGTCCTCCCCTCCGCCCAGCAGGCTTCATTCAGTCTGCTCCATGTTCCCCACCCAGCCCCACCATCAGCCATTCAGCCTTTCTGCCTCCACCCATAGGAACTCCACATTCCCCTGGCCTCGCCCCCACACTTGCCTTGACAAAGTATGTGTCAAGACCCTCTTCTTGACTGTGCCTTCGTCCACCCTCCTACCCTCCACCCCTCCTGATCCCAATCCACTGCTCGGCTCCAAATTCCTGACTGTCCAGTTCCATGGGACGTCCTCACGATGTGAAAGGCGCTATACAAATGTAATTTGTTGTTGTTCTAGTGAGGTAAACCACTCACCTTAAATTACTCAAGAGTTCAAATAAAAACTAACTTTGTAGCAAAAGAAAGTTTGATTTCTACCTTGTTTTGGATTACCCAGGTCCAGTCAGCAAGTTTGCTAAACTCTCTCCCTCAAGCTCTGTGTCACATCCAGTACTGATTATTTAACAACAACTTTTATTTATATAGCGCCCTTCAGTATATAAATGCCGGACGGCGTCTCAGAGCGCTTAGTATACCTCTGCCTGCACCCCACTTAGCAGGAATAGTTGGGTTAGTCTTGAAACACCAGAAACATGTTGATGCTCTGGGAGTCCTCACCATCTGTGAGTTTTCCTCCCGATAGTTGGCTGCAATGTCCTGGTTTTCCATAGCGCCAGCAAGCAGTCCAGTGGCATACGTCCTCAGCGGTTCTTCTGCCTCCCGTGCCCATTTAAACAAGTTTTCAACGATCCCTTCCTAGGTGAATGAAGCAACACATTAATAGCACCACCTGCACAGCGATGACATTCCTATTGGCTTGCATTTAGCAACTTGGTAAAATTCAGTTTCGCAATGTGCCACAAACACATTGATGATCAAGGGAACCTTTACGTCAACCTGGAGCACCTAAATCACCTCGCTGATACTGAAGAGTATTTTGAGAAGATGCCCCAATGTCCCAACATGGGGCTTGAATCCGCAACCTTCTAACTCAGAGGCAGAGTGCTATCAACTGAGCCAGGTTGACATGATATTAAATAGACATAAAAATATTAGATGTACATGAAGTCTGCTTTGGAATTACCCTGACAGATTCTAACCACTGAAGTCCCGTAGCAGCAATATGCACAGGTAGAACCTCTTTCTTACCTTCTCCTGAAATACAACTGCTGTTTCCAGTCCAGGCTTAATGTCCAGCAGAAGTCGACATGCAGCAGTATTCACCGGTGCATCTCGGCTGCTCATCACATAGGCATTAACCAACTGCAGGAACAAGACATAGCAACATCACAGTGTGTCATGGGCCAGGAAGGGCCAAGCATTTCTCACTCTTACTGATTTAGCTTCTGGACAACAACAATAACAACTCGGATTTATATAGCGCCCTCGATGCCGAAAGGCGACCCAGAGTGCTTCCCAATAAGCATCTTCTTTCCCCTCCCCCTGGCTCAGCACGACTAAGATGAAACTTACCGAATTCATGAAATCATCATTTTTGAAGAGTATTTTGAGGAGATGCCCCAACATGCATTCTGGATCTGCTCGGCCTGAAGGAGACATAGATTCATTGTAAATTGTAATTATTTATGCTATTATTTCTTTGATCAGATAGCCATCAAGCCATCACTAAGAATGTCCTGGCTTCTCCTTTAATGACAGGTTCAGATGTTGAACATCTTCTACTTACTATCTCATGTGGGGTTCAGACAGGAGATTGATCTTCACAATGTTCAGCCCCAGATTTCTGCCTCATGGATGGTAGGGGTTCACAGTGTAAGGCGACAAGCAAATCCACATCATTCAAACACAAAATTAGACAATATAATATACTACTTTTTTTAAAAAAAAACAGCATTGCACAAACCATATTTCATATATCGGTATAAATCGAACTAGTGACCATATGAGTAGTTTCTGACTACACTGCCAGCAATCACAACACATCAGAGCTCAGACTTACCAGGATGACGGTCATCAAAAGGATCAGGATCCGCTTTATGGTATTCTTCAGTCTCCTTCTCAATCAAGTCTGAAATTCTGAAGGATAATATGTGAAAATTATTGAGAAGAGCAACTCTAACGGCAACATGGAGGCTGCAGAACTGGTTACATACATGTAGAATCACATTCTTTGCTGAAGTCTCACCACAACAAATTTACAGTACTTAAAAACCTATCAGTCATTATTTTTCTGTAAACTTTGATAATTGTTTTAAAACAAATAATTGTTGTCTTGTAGCAGTCACCAAGACAGTTAATTGAGGGTTATAAATTCACATCCGTAGGGCCAATTATGAACCATTTGCTTCTTCAGAGATTGTGACATATCAGTGGGCAGTTCAATGTTGTTGTTATTGATGTAACGATGTACTATTTAGGATCAACAAGATTGATTTGATCTAGGGCCTAGCAGCCTTTTATATGTAATAACACAAAGTTGCATGTAAAAATATATTCAGTTACACTGATGTCTTAGAATTAATGACAAAGATCAAAACGATAGCAAAGACAAAGTGATCCTTCAGATTTCCTTGTCCAGAAATATCCCATCACTGGTCACCACCAAAAGCCAAGCCCGCCTCTCCCCACCGTAACCCTCATTCACTCCCTGCCACATCCTCTTCTGTGTAGTACTCACTTGGTGAGAATGGGGATGACATTAGTGCCAGTGTTACTGTCCCGTTCCCACTGCTCCAGTAATGCAGTCAGCTCAGCTTTTGAATCAACACTTGAAGTACCGGTTGCCATGCTGAGCTGGAGAAACACACAAACACTGAGGAATGGATTCTTCCCAACTATTCAGGGAATTCTACAAAATCAAAACCCAAGATACAGCAGATGCTGGAAATCTGAAACAAAAACAGAACAAAACTGGCTGGCAATACTCAGCGGGTCAGGCAGCATCTATGGAGAGAGGAAAAGTGAGTCAACCTTTTGGGTCCACGACCCTTCATCTGGCGACGCTCCCTGACCAGCGACTTCTACAAACATCAAGTGAGTTTTTACAAAGGCAAGAAATGTAAGAAGGAAAACCACAGCAACTCCCCCACCCCTCCCCCAACCCCCTCACTCCCCCAGCCCCCAACCCCCTCACTTCCCCAGCCCCCTCACTCCCCCAGCCCCCATCACTCCCCCAGCCCTCTCACTCCCCCAGCCCCCAACCCTCTCACTCCCCCAGCCCCCAACCCTCTCACTCCCCCAGCCCTCTCACTCCCCTAGCCCCCAACCCTCTCACTCCCCCAGCCCCCAACCCGCTCACTCCCCCAGCCCCCAACCCTCTCACTCCCCCAGCCCCCAACCCTCTCACTCCCCCAGCCCCCAACCCTCTCACTCCCCCAGCCCCCAACCCTCTCACTCCCCCAGCCCCCAACCCTCTCACTCCCCCAGCCCCCTCACTCCCCCAGCCCCCAACCCTCTCACTCCCCCAGCCCCCTCACCCCCCAGCCCCCAACCCTGTCACTCCCCCAGCCCTCTCACTCCCCCAGCCCCCAACCCTCTCACTCCCCCAGCCCCCAACCCTCTCACTCCCCCAGCCCCCAACCTGCTCACTCCCCCAGCCCCCAACCCTCTCACTCCCCCAGCCCCCATCACTCCCCCAGCCCCCAGCCCCCTCACTCCCCCAGCCCCCAACCCTCTCACTCCCCCAGCCCCCACACTCCCCCAGCCCCCAGCCCTCTCACTCCCCCAGCCCCCAACCCTCTCACTCCCCCAGCCCCCTCACCCCCCAGCCCCCAACCCTGTCACTCCCCCAGCCCTCTCACTCCCCCAGCCCCCAACCCTCTCACTCCCCCAGCCCCCAACCCTCTCACTCCCCCAGCCCCCAACCTGCTCACTCCCCCAGCCCCCAACCTGCTCACTCCCCCAGCCCCCAACCCTCTCACTCCCCCAGCCCCCATCACTCCCCCAGCCCCCAACCCTCTCACTCCCCCAGCCCCCTCACTCCCCCAGCCCCCAACCCTCTCACTCCTCCAGCCCTCTCACTCCCCCAGCCCCCAACCCTCTCACTCCCCCAGCCCCCAACCCTCTCACTCCCCCAGCCCCCAACCCTCTCACTCCCCCAGCCCCCTCACTCCCCCAGCCCCCAACCCTCTCACTCCCCCAACCCTCTCACTCCCCCAGCCCCCTCACTCCCCCAACCCTCTCACTCCCCCAGCCCCCAACCCTCTCACTCCCCCAGCCCCCAACCCTCTCACTCCCCCAGCCCCCAACCCTCTCACTCCCCCAGCCCCCTCACTCCCACAGCCCCCAACCCTCTCACTCCCCCAACCCTCTCACTCCCCCAACCCCCTCACTCCCCCAGCCCCCTCACTCCCCCAGCCCCCTCACTCCCCCAGCCCCCTCACTCCCCCAGCCCTCTCACTCCCCCAGCCCCCAACCCTCTCACTCCCCCAGCCCCCAGCCCTCTCACTGCCCCAGCCCTCTCACTCCCCCAGCCCTCTCACTCCCCCAACCCCCAACCCTCTCACTCCCCCAGCCCCCAGCCCTCTCACTCCCCCAGCCCTCTCACTCCCCCAGCCCCCTCACTCCCCCAGCCCCCTCACTCCCCCAACCCTCTCACTCCCCCAGCCCCCAGCCCTCTCACTGCCCCAGCCCCCAACCCTCTCACTCCCCCAGCCCCCACCCTCTCACTCCCCCAGCCCCCAACCCTCTCACTCCCCCAGCCCCCAACCCTCTCACTCCCCCAGCCCCCAGCCCTCTCACTCCCCCAGCCCCCTCACTCCCCCAGCCCCCAACATCCTCACTCCCCCAGTTCCCCTCCTCTACTCTGACCCCCATTCCCTGTGTGTATCTCTGACCCTGGTCTCTCTCTGCCTCACCCCATGTGCCTCTCTCCCCGCGGCCTCAGGCTCTCTCTCGGGCCCGTGTTTTTCCCGCCTCTGTTCAAGGAAGCGCTGCTGTTTGCTCGAGTGCCCCCCGGAGGCAGCACGTGCCCCTGAGCCGCCTCCAGCTCGGCTCCCGGCTCCGAGCTCTCACCTTATTTCGCGGCTCCACGCTCCCGCTCCAGGCCCCGAATGGCGGCGCACTGACGCTACTCGACGTCCTCACGTCCATACGTGACCTCACAAAGCATGCCGGAACTTGTAGTCGGCGTCAATCCATTTGTTGCACATGCGCACCTGCCCCCCTCCCCCCTGCTGGCCAGCCCTTGTCACTGCCTCTACTCTCAAGACAGGTTCCTGCACAGCTTTAGGTGTTTTTTGTTTCAGATTTCCAGCATCTGCTGTATCTTGGTTTTTGATTTTGTAGAATTCCCTGAATAGTTGGGAAGGATCCATTCCTCAGTGTTTGTGTGTTTCTCCAGCTCAGCATGGCATCCGGTACTTCAAGTGTTGACTCATTTCACTTTCTTACCGCGTAATTTACTTATATTTATGGTCTCACATTTTATCTTTGTTTATTATCTGATGTTGGCTTCTTTCGCTTTTCTATAATAAGTAACTCAACAACAACCTTACACTCGTATAGTCGCCTTTCACGTCGAGGACGTCCCAAGGCGCTGGACAGTCATTGTTTCAGACCAGAACCGGGGTCGGGGATGGAGAGGGTGGAGGAAAAGGGGGGCCGTCGGAGAGGGGGGGGTCTTGACACGGGACTTCAAGGAGGCCAGGGAGCGGGCAAGGCGGAGGGACTGGGCTATAGTGTTCTAGAGGTTGAGGATAGAGTGGCTGAAGGTTCGCCCGCCAATGGTGGGGCGGGTGGGTCAATGGACATGGAGCAGGCTGGAGCCTGCTGAGCAGAGGGGGCGGGCAGATTGGTAGGGTTAGGAGGTCACAGATGTAGGATGGGGCGAAGCAGTGGAGGGCTTTGAATGTGAGGACCAAAATCTTAAATTGAATCCTCTGGGTGATGGGGAGCCAATGGAGTCGGGCGAGGATGCGGTCACGGAGCTTGGAGCGGTAGAGGACACGGGCCGCAGAGTTCTGAATTATCTCCAACCTATGAAAAGAGGAATTAGGAAGGGCGACAAACAGGGCATTGGCGTAATCGAACCGGGATACAACGAAGGCATAAAAGAGAGTTTCAGCGGCCTTGGGGGTGAGGTAATGGTGGAGTCGGGCAATATTGCGGAGGTGAGGAAAGGCAGCATGGGTTATTGCTTGGGTGTGTGGAAGGAGACAGTTGAGGATCGAACAAGACACCTAGGTGCTTGACTGGCTTGGTGAGGTTGAGGTTGATGCTGCCTGCGCTTGATACGTGGAGGTGCTGGTGAGAGCCATCAGGAGGGCCTTTGTCTTGTTGACATTCAACTGGAGCAAGTTAGCTCTCATCCAAGAATTAACGTCTTGTCAGGCAGTCTTGTCAGGACAGTAGTAGTCCTGGAATCGAGGGTAGAGGCAGAAAAATAGAGTTGGGTGTCATCCATATACATGTGCAAGTTAACCCCATGTCTGCAGATGATGTCACCAAGCATTTAGATATTGGTAGGAGTCAAACCAGGCAAGGGCAGGTCCGTCGGAGGAGAGTGGTCAACAGTGTCATAGGCAGCAGAGAACTCACAGGAATAATGACATCATGTTTCTTACTGAACACGCTCATTCATTTAACAATATTAATAATCCTTGTGTTTGATATATCGCTTTTTACATCTTCTAGACCAGCTGTTCTCAACCAGGGGTACATGTATCCCAGGAGGTACAAAATTACTTCCAGGGGGTACAGGTGGCGGTACATTGATTTATTTAGCTCTCTTATTTAGCGTTTTATAGCCTTCCAAATTGTATTTTTAATTCTTATTCCCCTTGTTTTGTATGTGCTAGTTATTTTGTTATACTGTATAAGAAAAGCTTGGTCATAAAATGCAGAATGAGGGGGGGTGGTGTGTGTGTATGTGGTTGGGTGGGGGTACACGATAATGTTGAAAATTAACAAGGGGTACATTACTGAAAAGGGTTGAGAACCACTGTTCTAGACAACTCAACGCACTTCACAGAATATACTGTAAAGTGAATTGACTGTATATTTGTGGGTGGGTGAACACAGCAGTCAATTGCATACAGCTATAATTCTGTGTCCCCTCAGAAAGAGGGCAGGTGCAGAGAGGGGACAAGACCTACCTTGTAAATAAAGAGCAGTAGAATCCAAGGCAGGGACACCTTGATCCCTCTACCTGAGTGGATCAGAAGCAGCCACAAGGTCATGTGTGGATTGTTCGGGACAGTATGTGTGTTGCGTTTTCTTTTTTGTCGAGAATTTTTTGATTTGAATACTAAATACTGTAACAATTGCATACTCTATCAATAAATATATACTTTGTTAAAAACTCTATCCTCTCTCAATATCTTTTGCTCTAGCAGAAAATAAGCCACATGTCAGATAATTATTTTGACCTACATAATGGTAGCTTTCCATATTGTCAAAAAAAAGGAAAGAAAACACTCCTTTGTACAAGATCATTAGTATTTATTTCACATCAGTAATTCTCCAACATTACAGCCAAGAGTTTCCCCAACATCACTCGTAGCCCCCTTTTTGGGGCTACATATCTACTTACATATAGTCAAACTCTCTAACTTCTGCAGCAGTTAAATCTCACGGAGGATGGTTTGTAGTAAGCTACAGTACCCAATACTGATGGCATCATTGTAAGAAACTAGCATATATTGCACAGCTGCACAACTCACATTATTCATTGGTGTTACACAGCTATGACAGTACAGTAGTACACATCCAGGCACTCAGAGATTGGAGAATACTGCTACAACATCTCACTTCTACTGTATACATCCATCAATGTACTCAGAGATTGGAGAACACTGCTTGAAACTTCCACAGTGCTACAACATCTCACTTCTACTGTTTCAGAGCAATATTAAGATCATGTCACTTGTACCGGTGAGACATCACTTAAAAACGACTAATCTACAGGTATAAGTGAAACATAAAATCAATAGAACTTCCCTGCATCATATGGTCAGAGGTAATTGGGTGTTTCAACTGTTTCTCAAATGTGACAAACTGTTTGACAAACAGATTGAACTGTATTCTTGTTGATTGTGTTGCTTCCTTGTAGATTTTGCATGTAGATTTGATGTGAAATCCTATACAGCTGCAAAAAATATCCTTGCTTTTGATATAGCTTGTTAGCTATATACCTTCAAGACGCATCAAAGCACTTCACAGAATATACTGTAGAGTGAATTGACTGTGTATTTTGGGCGAATCGTGGCGGTGAATTGCACACAGCAGCGTCCCACAAATTGTTGTGGATTGATGATCAAATCTTTTTTTAAAAAATTTGATGGGATCATTACCAATTGACTAAGTCCACCAATTGACTAAAAACTGGGTTCTGACTTATTGCTAGGTAAACAGACATGTGGAGTGAGAAAACTTGATGTTTCGTTCTGACTGGGAATCAAGCCCAGGTCCTCTCGAGACAAGTACTGTAATTACTGCGCTACAGGATTCCACATAACAAAGGGTGTAACTTGATTTATACCTAAAAGAACAACTGTAGCAAACATTCAGTATAGTGTCTCTGCCTCTGGCATTGGTACTGTGTTTCTGTAGAACCTCAGTGATCACACAATCATTTCAATGCTGAACATTAATTTTGGACTAAGCAGCACTATTGCCAGAGCCTTACCAGGCAGCAGCCTCACTGTACAGTGCAGATCCAGTGGTCATGGACACTGGTCATTAGAGACTTCACACCCTTGATGCTGTAATAGTTTAAGAGTCTTACAGAACCCCATCTAATAGGACCTCAAAGCCCTTGCTGGTGTGAAAGATATTGCATGAATCTGTACCACTTACAATGCTACATTATAATTATCCAAGCCTTTATGCTTTAATTGGTGTAACATTAAATAAGATCCACTTTTATACGATTACACCCATCACTGTAGAAATGTTACACTGTGAGGTGATAACACCAAAGGAACCTCACACCTATGTGTTTAAGTAACACTACTCACACGTTACACACCAAGGTAACACCACTATAGAAACCTTAAATCTTACAGGACTCCACATCCATGTAGCAATCCATGTTGCTGCTATTTCAGAGTTTCTCAAAATTTAGCTGGTTTCTCGGACACTCAAGGCCTCCACAGCATTACTGGGTCCCTGAGACACCCCGCCAATCACAAAGAGCATATTGTCACCTTGAAGACTGGCACAGGAACAACGAGGCCAATTCATTGCTGGTAATCTCTCCCATTTCCTCTTGGTTGGATTAAACCCTTCTACAGACCCAAGGGGCGATGGCTGGTTTCCTGAAATTCAGATGAAATAACACATTTAAAGCATTAAGAGATTGGAAGAAGAGCAGAGGAATTGGAATAAAGTAAAAATTGCTATGTTCTAATAAACCAGAGCAGACACAAATAGGCATCTCTTACTTTAAAATAATTGGCTCCAGATTCCAAATGGTTTCTATCTGTACAAACCCTCGACTGGTCAGCCCCTAGTGTTGTCCTCCCGATGTGAAAGGCACTATCAAAATGCAATTTGTTGTTGTTGTACTAATATATAGAGCATTCCTATCTTTCCTTAACCAGCAGCCCCTGGCAATTGGGCATTTATATCCAGGTAATTAGAACATTTGTATGTCTGGCTTGTTACTACAACAACAACTTCGACTAGAGCCGAGAACATATGAGTTTCTGCCCATTCCTTACTCCCTTCCTATAATCTATTCCCCTCTCCCTCATGTGAGAATCCAGATTCCTCTTGAATGCGTTGATCCTATCTGATTTAACCATCACTTTAGACAGCAAGTCATACATTCTCACTATAACCTCTGGGTAACGTAGTTCCTCCTAAATTCTCTTTTATGTTTTATGGAAGTATGCGAAAACTAATATTTTTCAGACTCAAGACAAATGTCCCAGTGAAAATGTACAGCTCATATGTGGTGATTACCTAGACCTCCAGCAGCAACAACTCGACCTCCAACATAGCCCACAGCAAAGTCTGCTCGTTTCTCTCTCATCCGTGCGCATCGGGACTGCTTGGTCCAAAGCCCTGGAAAAATTTAATATTTATAAACTTTCAAATATCACTGAATTGGCTAGAACAAAACCAGGGATGAGAGATTATAGTTATGGGCAGAAACATGAAAATGAGGGCTATTTTTGCCGGTGAAGGGGGATTCAATAATAATAATAATTCCTTTTACTTGATATAGCACCTGATCAAGTCTTCGAGACATCTCAAAGCACTTCACAGATATTTTGTGGATGAAATGTGGCAGCTAATTGCATACAGCAGTGTCCCACAAACATTCATGGATTGAAATGGCCAATTTTTTTAAAGGAATTATTACCCTTGGAAAAGCGATCTGCCAACTGACTAATAACCAGGTTCCTACTTATTGCTCAGTAAACAGAGGTGTGTGGAATAAGGAAACTAGCGCAATATTTTTCCCTGCTGAGCAATAGAAGTTCTTGTGCAAATTATACAGTCTCTACACACTTTACTGTAAATCCCGTGAAATGCTTTGAAATGTCCTCCTGATAGGAAAGGCGATGTAGCAAATGTAAGGGTTTTCAAAATTATGAATAGTTTTGATAGGGGGAATTAGAAGGTAAATGCTCTTAAAAGAAAAGCACAGCCTACTTCTGTGCTGTAAATTTCTACAGTTCTGTGGTAAATACAGAGAAAGACTATGTCAACTAACTAGTACCTCATATAAAACAAACAAACTGAGGGATGTTATTGAAAGAGAAAAAGGGAAGTTAGAAACAGTTTTCTTATATAGTTGCTAGAAATTGAAAATACATTTCTACAAATGTCTGTTGTAGCCAAATTCATAACTATTTAAAAGGTAATTGGATGATGATGCAAGAAAATAAAATTGAAGGCGTTAAGGATTATATTAGAGCAGATTGTTCTGGTTGATGAGCGAGCGCCAGCACAGGCACAATGGGGAGAGAGGAAGGTAATGAGATAAATACAGCTAGCTCCAGGTTTTGTTTTAGGAGATCTTAGTCATCTCAGTTACCATGGTAGCGCAATTTCATTATTTTGGGTAACATGATGAGTTCACCGTAGGCTGAAGCATTTAAGACAAAACAGACTAAAAGCCTCCACGGGTCGACCATGAACAGTATCCATCTGATCCCAAACTGTCGCCCACAAACTCGTCCACCCTAAACTCCGCATCCCCATCGCACCAGTGTTAGACAAGCTCCACTGACTTCTTATCACCGAATTGATTGATTTCAAGATCCTCACATTTGTTTTCAAATCCCTTCATGCCCTGGCACTTCCCTGCCTCTCCGATCTGCTTACTCCCCAACCCGCAACCCGCTACCTCTGTGTGTCTGGCTGCAGCCTTCTGCATATCCCTCATACCCTTGTTTCCACCATCAGTAACCACGTTTTCAGCCACTACACCCCAAAATTCTGGAACACTCTTCCTCTATCCCTCCGTCTTACCTCTTCCTTCCTTAAATGCAAGTTGTTGTTAAATTAAAGTTGTTGTTGAGATTTCCCAATTAATTTACAAATATCTTTACTATGTGGAACATCAAATAACTTCCTTTCAAACATCTATTTGTAATAATAGCTGGTTTACACCTATCTCCGAGGTGAATATAGGATACTGGAACTCACTGAAATCACATATTCTAACATGTTGACTGGATTTCATGAGATGGCTGGAGGCTGATTCTCCACTGAAGTGTGAACATCAGTGTAATTCACAGAACCAGGCAAGAATGACCTTATCAGGGGTAATATACGTCATACTTAATCTACTCAAGCAAACCTTCGCGTAGGAGAGCCAGCCTGAAATATAATATTGAACAACACATTCTGGCTTTCCACTTTTCTACCAGGGCCGTGTGAGGCACTAGTTTGAAAGTCTCTGGATATCAAAGAAGGCATTGCAAGTGTTGTGGCCATACAGAGCCAAACAACAACAACAAAATTACACTTGTATAGCGCCTTTCACGTCAGGAGGGTGTCCCAAGGCGCTCTAGTTGATAACCAATGTTCTGCAGTGTTAGTGTCCTGAGAGGAACCTTCAGGTGAGGAAGATCCCTATTGATTGATGTCCCAAGACACTGGATTAAGTTGCTTCAATAAGTAACACAACCTGTGCCCTACTCAGTTGCAATTAAGTGTATGGCCCAGATATAAAAAGGGAAATTAGAGATCATTCACTGTCAAATGAAACAATAATAATAATCCTTGCATTTGATGTAACACCTTATCACTTCTTTGAGACATCTCAAAACGCTTCACAGAATATACTATGAAATAAATTGATTTTACAAGACTAGAGAAAGAGATTAAATATTTAACTTGCCTTGATCAGTGTCAAACACTTCCACTGTATTGACAAAGTGTGGCCTGGAATAGAAGTTGTGGGGGCCTGGCTGCTGAAGCCCCCCCAAGCTGTAAAAGTATTTCTCCGTCATGGTACAATTTGCAAACGCCCTCCGGCTGGGAATGCTGGGGTATCGGGTCCAGCTTTGTGTTTCAAGATCCAAGGACTCAAAAGCTGTCACAGGAAGTTTACTTTGTCTTCCTCCTAACAACAAATAGAGGCTTGTCACTTTCCTTGCCCTTCCAACCCCCAGCTGCCCTTTCCTAGGTCAAATCCAGTCCCTGATTAAGACTGCTTTCTTCCACCTCCATCATGCCCAACTCCAACTGTACCTCACATACAAGGCAGTCAAAACCTTCATCCACACTTTTGTCAATGCCCTACTCACCAGTCTCCCAGCTCTGCAATGCAGAAAATCCCAACTCTGGGGCCTTTATACTCACCTGCATTAAACTCTGTACCACCATCACACCAATCCTAGCCAGGCACCATTAGCTCCCGAGCACAGAATGGATCAATTTCAAGATCCTCAAACTCATCTAAAAATTCCTCCATGGTCTGCCACCTCTCTACTTCTCAGACCACAGTCACTCCTCACTGCACAAAATTAGGCTCTGCCACTGTTAAGTGCTCCAAGAACCTATGCTACATGAAAGGCACTACTGTATATAAATGCAAGTTGAGTTATTGTATTGTAGGTCAGAACAACTTGTGTTTGCACATATGAAATATATAGTTTCATTTTAAGATAAGAATGGAATATGACTATCATCCATCATTGTGACTGTGGCTAGCATTCCACGCATACACAACAAACTCACATGACTTCAGTGTTAGATGGCTGACAGTAGTATTGGAAACAGTAATTAAAACAAACTATGCAAACTCCTGCTTGTCGGCCTCCCTAATTCCTCCCTCCATAGGCTGCAGAACTCTGCAGCCCATGTCCTCTCTCGCACCAGGCTCCACGACCATATCACCCCCATCCTCACCCAACAACACTGGCTTCCCATCTACCAATCCCATCTCCACTGGCTTCCCATCTACCTAACCCCCCCCTACTAATCCATCCCCTCCCTCCACTCAGTGGGCTCCGGCTTGCTTCACATTTCCCACCTCACCCGCCCCATCATTGGTGGCCAGGCCTGGAGTAACTCTGCCCCCGTCCTCTGGAACTCCACCTCGCCTCCTCCCTTGCCTCTTTCAAGACCCTTCTCTTTGACCATGCCTTTGATCATCCCCATTCTTCCCCTGCCCTCCTCCCTCCCCATTCCCACCTCCCAGCTCGGATGCAGACAGCTGACTGTCCGGCGCCTTTGGATGTCATCCCAATTTGAAAGGTGCTGTGTAAATATAACGTTGTCGTTTTTGTTAATGGTCTGATGGCACATTTAATCAATATAATTTTGCAAGCATTCTGGACATTAATATTGACATTATCATTATGCTCAGTATTAATTTTCTGAATAGAAAATAGATGTGAAAGTGCGGATGCACTCTAGATCTAAAAATGGTTCCGACTGAAACAAAAAACTATTCAGCAGCAAGAGTTGTTTCACACCCCACACGGTGAGAGCAAGGGCTGGAGATTTACCTAGGATGTAGATCTTATTACCGCGCAGGAAAGCAGATGCTGCATATTGTGGAGTTGGCATTGGTGGCAGAGATTGCCATTGATCTCTGGCTTGATCATAAACACGGACCAGTGCCTGTGGAGCTGCATCTGAGCCCATCCCGCCAAGGGCGAACACTTTACCATCTGAAACAAAGCAGAAGTATAATCTTAAGAGTCTATCAAGGTAACCTGGGAATTAAATTATTATTGTTGCATCAAAATTTACTGGATCCAGAAGCTGAGCACCTCCCCTACCTCTAGCTCCCCATCCCCCAAACCCTGAACTGTCCAGCTTTCTCTGACGTCCTCCTGATGTAATGGTTCTATATTAATGTACTCTAATTTGATGTTGCCCCTCTGGTACTCCTCCAGTAACAACCTCACCGGAGAGCGACTTGTGGTCATTCTCCTCCACAACTCCCTCTCTGCTACCTTGGACACCCTTACCCCATCACACCTACACCACCTTCTACTCCACAAGTCCTCTTGGTAAACCAGTCACCTCCATTCCCAGAAGTCACAGGTCAATACTATGGAACACTCCTGGCACAGATCCAATCTAACGGTCCATTATCAGATCTGGTTGATCACATCAAAATCTCATACTCCTATCTGTCAATTTGCCTTTGCTTCAACTAATTCATCCTTCTACTTTAAGACCATTCTAGAGGCCTAGGACAATCCCATCGAGTGCATACAGCAGTCACAGTGCACCCTTGCGACTGCAGAGAACCTATTTCTTACCCGCAACTCTGGATATCTAGTCACTAATTCCCCTTTGATAAGAATCCTTGCATTTGATATAGCACCTCTTCACGTCTTTGAGACGTCTACTGTAAAGTGAATTGACTATATTTTGTGGACAAAATGCAGTGAATTTTCCCTTGGAGTAATGAAATATCATTAGGAGGTTTACCATGTATTCTTATAAAGTGTTTAAACAAATTATTCATCCTGAATGTTGTTATATAAATGCAAATTGTTATTGTTAGTGCTCAGTGACAGTGCAGAAATTGAGAAAAAGAAAATTACTCAATGATCCACTTCAGCTATTGCTCAGGATCTGTATTTGACTATTTTGTATTCAATGTTTAATCATTTAGAATTTACATGAATTCATAGTCAAAAGATGTTCAGTCTAATGAACAAATAGCACGCTTTGCTGAACTTCAAACATCCGGCTGCAGGATTCTTAAGGGTTAAAGGATATAATATCTCATTTACTTAAAACGAGAGACTCATGTCGTCAGGTTGTCAGGGTGTCTCCAAGGAAACAGGTAGTTGGGAAAGAAGAGCAATACAATAATTAGAGCTGATTTGTACTCTCCCCTGGGGGTAGCTTGCCCTTTGTGTGTGCGTGGGAGGAATTGTGTCCTTCATCACAGGAAGCAAACTTTTTTTTTGAAAATCATAGCTGAGAGCATTCAACTGTTTTCTTTGCAGCAGAATATTATCTACAGACAATGCCAGAAGAAAGAATGTGAACACTGGAGAATTCCTTGCATCAAAGCACCAAGTCAGTACTTCTGTAGGTCAAAGAAGATATGAAACCCACCATTTTCAAAGTGAATTCCGATCAACTAAAACGATTCAACATTTTTAGAATGATAGTTCGATAGAATCCTGTGGATAATTGGGTGGAAAGTGAGATGGTTTACTCCCCAAAATTGGTACCGAGGTTATTCCTGTTCAGGGGATCCATTGGGGAATAGTCAGTAGGAATGTAGTGAGGAGGAGGCTTGCTGTTCTGTAGCATGTGGAGGGTGGAGCTGGGAAACCAGCAAATGGGCGTTGGAAAATCTCTTTGAGTGAGCCTTTCACCCATTCCCCCCACCACCCTGGTTTTGCACTCACTCTGATTCTGTAAAGTGTTTTGAGACAAATATGTGAAAGGCTCTAGATAAGTTTAAGCTGTTGTTGAAGCATCATAAATTAACGCCCTTATTGCCCCAATATATCTGATTCCAATTTGAACGGAACAAAACTTGATTATATTGAGGGCAGTTGTTCAGACAGTTGTTTTTCAAAAATCTTTCGCCCACAAATATACAGTCAACTCACTTTACAATATATTCTGTGAAGGGCTTTGAGACATCTAGAAGATGAGAAGCGTTACATCAAATGCAAGCTTTTTATTATAAGTTTCCGTTTTCAGGAAGAATAACAACAACAACAACAAATTACATTTATAGAGCGCCTTTCACGTCGGGAGGACGTCCCAAGGCGCTGCACAGGAGGCGTGTGATTATAAATATTTATAGGCGTGTAATAATTAGAAAAGATGCAAATTAGAGAGCTCTGTCTTCTTTCCTAACACCAGAGCTGCGAATCGCAAACACAACTGAAGTCCTTTTCCCTTTCTTGAGAATTAGACTGTGTTTGCATTTATTTACAGCTGTAGTTCATAAGTGGTCCAAAGTACTCAAATAAACAACAACCAAATGGAAGGTTTATTTCACACATTTTAAGTTTACAATAAATTTGAGAAGCATGTAACAGACAAACATTGCTGCAAATTGCACTCTGCATTTAATTGTGAAGGAGCTGTGACATCTGCTGCATATTCCTTTTCTTTCAGCAAACCCATCCTACTCTCCTTCCCATCACAGCATCATTTTTTTTAATGAGTCCAGTATCCTGTCCACCCTCCGGTTCTATACAAATGTAATTTTGTTGCTGTTTCTGGCAATTTTTTCCAGTCTTTAATTACCTTCTGGATGATTGACAACCAGGTTCCTACTTACTACTAGGTGAACAGAGGCATTATGGATAAGTAAACTGTCCTAATGTCTGGAAATTAAACCCGGGTCCTTTCACTTGTGTGGCGAGTGTCCTAATCAATACACTACATGATACAGTACAGTATATGTAGTTGCATATATATGTCAGTTAATAAAGCACAAAAAAGTAGAACACTTGGAATATCATCAAATATTTATATTTAAGGTGTCAGCCTGGCTCAGTTGATCGAACCTTCTGAGTCTTGTCAGAAGATTTTGGATTCAAGCCCCACATTGCACCTGGGGACGTCCTCCTGACAAGAAAGGCGCTTTTAAGAATATAATTTTATATTGTATTGGAGCTCACACTTTAGGATGATACTCCAAACAGTGCTGGGGTGTGCTGCATTGTTAGACGAGCTGTCCTTTGACTAAGATACTAAAGAGTAGAAACATCTTAAAAGAGGCAATCTGTGTGATGAGAGAGATTTCTACCTGTAGGCAAATGGCGCAGCCTGTTTGCACACAGCAACATTCCACAGTTAGTGAAGTGAATGACCAACAAACCACAACCAGTTCATCCTGGGAATTGCTGGCCAGGATACCTGAAGAAAATCTGTTCCCTTTTCCAATAGAGTCGTGAGATCTTTAACATCACCTGAACAAGCAGCCGGAACCTCAGCTTAATATTTTATCCAGGAATCAGCAAATCCAACACCTCCGCGCTCCTCAGCACAGTGATGGAATGTCACTGGAATGAAAGTCTCAACATAGGTCTTGAACCCACAACCTTCTGACCTAGTACTGAGTATGGCGAGACTGCTGATCCAATTAGCGATCAAACTTCTATATATTTTTTAAACTTTTTGTGATGTATTTTAATTTGATTAAAATGCAAAACTTTGCGTCTTAAGGAAAATGAAATATTAATTTGTAATCTAAAAGCAATCTATTTAAACACTCAATCCATTTACCCAGTTCACGTTTCCCTCAAATTTTACAATTTGAAATAGTTTCAAATGAAAGCAATAATAATTTCAGTCCTATCTTTAAAACAATTAATCAGTCAGTGAGTCACTTAGTTAGAAGTAGGGTCTGTCTGTATGGAAGTTTTCCGATATCGATATATCGGTTGGCTCATATATCGATATCACCTTTTTTTTTATCCTGTGTATGCGCAACCATTCGGAGGTGCGCGCACATTCCGTGCTCTAGGCCCAGGAGGTTTGCAATGTTGGCGACAAGGTAAGTTGAAAACGTTTGCATTATACCGATATAACCGATATATCGCCGGACACGATATACCGATATTTGCAATATACTGATTTATTTTATACCAACTTTTTCGATATACCAATATATTTGAAAATCCAATATCAGCATATCGATATGAAAAATTATACCGATATAACCGATATATCGATATATCACTGTACACTAGTTAGAAGAAGTCACAGAGTCAGTTGGGAGGCTATTGCTAGTTATGGAAATCATTTACATCAAGGCATTTCCCAATCATCTGTGTAATCTGGACATTGGCCAGAAAACTCTTTTGGCAATTCTCTGCTGCCAAATCCAATTATTTTGTGATTCTTGAGCTGTCTCACATTCCCAATGCTTTTACTAAAGCTCTTCAGGGAGACTGTTTGTGCCAGGAAAACTGAGCAGTTTTGTTTTATTCTGATTTTCAGGCTTGACTGTTCCCACGAGGTAGAATTAAAGGATATAAATCCATTAAAAAGTACTTTAAGGGTAGGAATTTCAGTCCAGTGACAAGCAAGACAAATCCAGAGTCTTCCTTTTAAAAGAAATTGCCACCCAGACACAGTGATAACATTAAATCGGAATTGAAACATGTTATCTGTGTAAAGAAAATCCTACAATATATGTATCCACGTCCAATATAATAACCTTGGAATCTGTCCAGTTCACTTTTGAAACCGTTCGTCATTTAAACCTCAAGAATGATTAATAAACATGGGATGACTTACCCTTCTTTACAGCTGTGATTCCCATTGAAGGTTGTCCTAGTGATGCCTTCTTCTCCCACTTTCCTTCATCCATGTTAAACACCTCGAGTGACCCTAATGGACTCTGTTCTTCATTCATTCCTCCAATAATAAGGAGTTGTTTGCTCAGAACCACAGCTGCTGCCCCGGCACGAGGGGTGGGCATTGGGGGGAGGCCGGTCCATTTCTGACTAACAACATCCAGCATCTCAACTTTGTCCAGAGGCAATCCTGTCTCACTACAACCCCCCAGAACAAAGACTTGTCCATCTTGGTAGAGCGCGGTGCAGTATACCCGCCGAGTAGGCATTGAGGGGAAGACTTCCCAATGCAAAGTCTTTACAGCAGATACTGCCATCCCTCAAGGACCAGGGAGATTCAGGTCTCTCTGTGTCTCCACAAAACATGAAGTTACATTATTCAGATATTATTCCAGAGCCTTGAAACCCCATTAGCCAAACTTGACATGTTCCAAATAACTCAATGGAAAGATAACTGGAAACATTGGGATTTCACTGAATCCGATCTTAAAATTGATGTGAATGCCGGTTATGCGTTGGTGTTCTTGTGTAAGAGTCAAATGCCCCAGTAGATGTCTGAAGGGAGCAGGGAGATCATATAATCTCAATTGTGTGTTTCAGCTCAAATTCCTCTCACACGGGTTCACTTTCGACCTTCGTAACATAAGAAATAGATATCACGACTTTAATCCCCGCTCTCAGTCTCAAAACTGGATAATAATGGCATTTCATTTAGACCCAAGTAGTTTGAATTCCCGTGCTAAGATACATACCCAAATATAGTAATAACTGAAACATAAATCCAGAGTAAAACATCCGAGCGTTTTTTTAAAATCTTATATAGGGAAGACACAATAATCTATTTTATTCCAAAATGTAACACTTTCAGTATTGTGAGGATCCGCTTCAAATGGGTTGTGCCATCTGCTTTGCTCTTTCATCCCTAAATACTATTAAACCCAAATAAAAAGTCATGCAAACGGATCCTCCCTTCATTATCGCGAAGGTCTAGTTAGTTCATTTCAGAGGCTAAAGTTTGTTCAAATAAATACGAGTGTAAACTTATTTAAACAGAAGGTCGCTTATTTTATTTTTTTGGGGGGAAAAAAAATGTATATATAAAGAAACGTTGCTGTGAAACAATGGGTTGGGTAATTTTTCTGTCAATGTTTGTATGCGGGTAATAAAGTTGGGAGAGTAGCAGTAAGAAAGTTTACACTATTTGTGTAGATTAATATACCTGGAAATCACACCCATTACATGTGAGTATCCAGCCGGCTCCACCGCTCTCACATTTGTCAAGATGTCCAGCAAACCTGCTCTTATCCAGCGATTCCTCTCATGTCCATTTGAAAACTCATTTGTTTTCTCCCGGCTCCGGCTCCGGAGACTTTAGGGAAACGTCCCTCTCCCTCTCTCTCTCTCTCCCTCTCCTCCCTCTCTCCCTCCCTCTCTCTCTCCCTCTCTCTCTCTGTGCCGGTTCTCTCCCCTGCCTCTGTTTGATCGGATCGCTTTCTCGGGTGTGGTTTTTTAATTCCCGATTTCTCTCAGTTCCTGGACCAAGCGCCGCCGCCGCCGCCGCCGCTTTGTTGGGGGGATTTCCTCACGTTACCCTCCTCCTCCTCCTCCTCCTCTCGGTACTTCACTAGATTTCCAATGTCCCCGTCCTCCGGTTGATTGACGCGGTCGCTGCTCTCTGGCTGTGCCGCCTCTGCCTCCATGTGCACCTCGGCTCCTGTTGATGTTGCTCAGCTTCCCCGACATCTAACCGAGCAGCGCGTCACCCATTTTAACCCTATCTCTCATCCTTCCTGCTTCCCCATTTTGTATTCAACCGCTTGATGTCACCGCATGAAAAGCCACAACATTTCAGACCCTGGATCAGACCCTGTGTCAGCGCTGTCAGGGGGGCGGGGGGGGGGGGGGGGGAGAGAAGCCGACTCCTGAGCACAAAGCAGCAGAAATTGAACCTTTGAACCCAGAAACCTTCAGTGTTGTCTTCACCCGTTTAAAGGGATGGTCCATTTATAGCATTGGTGCCACACGAGCGACATCAGTGTCAGGGCTGGAGGAGCCCGCTGCTCTGACTGTCCATCCCAGAGAAGGAGATAGTTATTGGGAGTGGGGGGGAGACGGGTTGACAGCTCACTCACTCTGGCTGAGGGCAGGAAGGTTGGGCAGGCAGGGGAGGTGGGAATGAGAAGCTCCTTACTCCACACACTTCCAGCCAACTCCACATCTAGGAGTAAGTGGGAGCCCAGATGGTCGATCAGTGGATTCCTTTTCTGAAAGTAATAATTTCTTTTAAAAGATTTTGCCCACACAATACACGGTGCCCTCCACACAGGGCAGCATCTGGGGGCTTAGCAGTGATTCTGACATGGGGTAGGGGGTGGGGGTGTGGGGTGGGTGGTTGGCCTAGAAGTCGACTTTACAGTATATTCTGTGAAGCACTTTTGAGACGTCTTGAGCAAGTGATAATACGCGATATCAAATGCAAGTATTATTATTTTGTATCGTACTTTATTACTCTATTAAGAATATACTGTAAAGTGAATTCCTTGTATACTTTGTGGATGAAAGATGGTGATATCTGCCTTATTACCATCAATTCACTTTACAGTATATTCAGTATATGAAGCACTTTGAGACACTTCGAAGACATGATAAGATTCTATTAAATGAAAAGATTATTATTTACTGAGAGTTGTGCAGGGAAAACAGGCAAGTTATTCACCCTTTCAAAGAACCAAAATGTAGAAATTATAAAGCAAAATATGGATCTGCAAAAAATATAAAATATGATTAAATTGAAATTGTCCAATTCAGAGAATAGAGTGTGATCTCATTGCCATGCAGTTCTGCAACCAATGAATAGATTTCATGGAAAAATATAGATGGTGGTCGGTTAGTATTAACCCAAGTACTGTACTAAACATGCACTCAGATTACAGTACAATGTGAAGTACTTTATTCAGGAAGCAAACAGTTTCAAGTAGTCGTCACAACATTTGTTTTATACACATATAAGATGGTGTGTTAAAGATTCAGCTCTGGGCTCGCTGACTGCATTCCTCTTTTAAAGGTAACAATTCCATAGTAGTCTTAATGGGCAAACATTTAAATAAATATATTTGCAAACCCTTTAGGGAACTAAAGTTATTAAATTCAATCTTATATGATTTAAATAGAATTTTTACACATGCCAATATACAGTGAAGTTGTTTCCACAGCAAACCTTTCAGAGAAATTTGTTGTAGCGAATGTCAAAGTTACAATAATATCCGTCAGCTCCTACATCTAATTAACGCTTCTATTTGTTCTAAGATAAACCTGTATCAGCTAGTTGTCAACTTGTCTGATGTTGTTACAGCATCTTCAGCTATACAATGTGTTGTATATTTGCTAAATTTCTCCTCACAACTCTGTACACACTTGATGAAGTAATTCTGATCACATATGGCCCTCAGAAGGTTTGTCTGTACCAGACAAATATCATACAGCTCCGCAGTGGGTACAGTTCTGACTCCATCCTTGACAAATACCTGTTTAAACATAAAGTGGCATTGTTGGTTTTATTATAAACAACGGTTGCAGCAGATTGTAACATAAATTGAATAGATCACAAACATTTCACCCAGAACACACTAGAGAGTTGCAGCATTTCTTTCAAACTGTCAGAAATTCAATCTATAACACACTGGGTAAGTTACAAACACAATTAATTATTAATATGATGTAACAAGGTTTCATTAGAAGATAAAATATGGACCACTGGCAAACCCAGAGTGTATAAAGTACCATGAGTTAGCACAAAATATGCAGAATGGGATTAATAAGACTGATTTGTACATTAAAACCTTTTTTTTCTTTTGATAAATTAGACTGATATTAACATGTTTCATATGAATATCACGAGGACCAGGATACCTGTGGATAGACAATGCTGTCAGAATCATTCAGACGGATATTATCATCTATGAAGATATGATGTATTCCAGTGTGGGAAGGATCAATCCAGAGTGGCTTACCGCCTCGGTTTGAAAAGTTATTGCAAGCCCACCTTGGAAAAAAAACACAAAATTTTCAAACTTTAAATTTTCAAACTTTAAATTTAGTGTTCAACTTGGACTGGGGAATCCTTTCATGCATGGGCACTCAAAATCACAATTGGGCAATGTGGTAAGAAATTATTAAGCTATTAGTAATTTAAGGTATGTTACAAATAACCTCCCGACGTGAAAGGCGCTCTACAAATATACAGCGACTTTCACGTGTTGTTTTTGTTGTAATAAATTGGTCCAGCCACCTAGATAACTATTTCTAACAATCACTAATAATTGTTGGGATGTCCTCCCAACATA
The DNA here is from genome assembly GCA_035084275.1 of Hydrolagus colliei. Lineage (NCBI taxonomy): Eukaryota > Metazoa > Chordata > Chondrichthyes > Chimaeriformes > Chimaeridae > Hydrolagus > Hydrolagus colliei. The sequence goes on from CM068753.1 coordinate 8,163,327, forward strand.
AAAGGCACTATAACATTTTTTGTTGCTGTTGTTTCATTTCATCATTATTAATTTGTGCGATTATCAAAGTAAATATAATGATCGGTATTCAATGGGGTAATCTGATGATAAACATCGTGACAAGAGGTTCTTCAATTCCTCTTGTCAGTTTATTAGATAATTGCAGATTTTTAAATCCCATTTCGCCATACCCATCTATACCCTGCTTCCGAGTACCTATCTCTCTAAACACAACAAAAGCAGGTAAATTGATTACTATTGTTCAGCTATTTTTACCAATGCTGCAGCACGTTTCCAAGATGCAAGTAACCATGTGAGAAATTGCGTATCCAAGTCTTCATAGAACACTGATGTTCATTATAAATCACCAGTTGCTTACTAATGCTATTCTAGTTGTGCTTTAATGGAATTACCCATTACATTGACTGAATGCAAAAATATTTTACACATTGCACTGAAAATCGAAATAAAAATACTCCATAACTCACCAGTCAAAATGATCCTGAAAACCGCTAATTCCTTTCAATGAGGAAAAGTAATTATAGAGGCCTCTGCTATCTGAATTTAAAGAAATTCGATCAGATCCTACAGTCAGAACCACATCATCTGCACTGCAGCGGATCCGCCCCTCGACCCTGCTGATTGGAAGCTAGAGAAAAATAGCAGAAATCTTATTTATTAGTCGTGGGAAAATACATCACCTATACAGGTCAGAAGGTTGTAGATTTAGTTCTCTAAAGATAATCCGTATATAATCCTTATCATAATCTATAATAATCCTTATATTTGATATAGCGCCTTTCATGCAAGGAGGACAGCTTCACAGCATTTACTGTGAAGTGTAGGGACTGCATATTTTATAGGCAAACATAGCAGACAACTTGCACACAGCACCAATATTTAGGACCAAAGGGTAGCACGGTTAACTTATTTTGCTCTAACTTCAATTACCTGCTTCATTTGCAGATGCTTATATTCAGGGTGATTGCCTGACAGGGCAAACTGAATTGTTTCTAAAGTTCTGGGCAGATCTGTCCCAAACGTTCGAAATATTATTGCAAATTCTCTATTCTGTGATAACAAGACATCAATTAACTCAAAAAAAGCTGGTAGGATCCAGTGATAGTGTTTTCCATCCTCTCCAGTAGTAGACAGTAGCTCATCGTATGGATTTTGCCACTCCAGTTTCTGAAGACAGTCGCTGTGAATCTTTTTAAAGTGTCGTCCATCATCAGTCTCTGTGAAGTCCAGCACCCTCCCAAACTGTGAATAATAGCTCACAGCGCCATCACAAGGAGGGTTTAGTGAGGGTACACTGCTTAGCCATTCCCACCTTCCTGAAATAAAAGTTAAATCAGAATTAGTTGAACCTTGATGCTGCCTCCAATTTAATGTTGGCTGATGGAAGTGTTTGAAATCACAAGTAGCGAGAAAGTATATCCACCGATCAATAAATCTGTCACAAGGCATAAATTTAAGATCATTATTAAATTTAAATATTATAGTATTGTCATGATCGAAAGACTAATTGTTTTTAGATATATTCTTTTACATACAATTAGTAAAATAAAATTACTAATTCAATGGCTGTTTGTGGCACATTGCTGTGCACAAATTAGCTGCCAAGTCTGTCTACAAAATAAATAGACGACAGTCACTCTAATTTACAGTGTATCCTGTGAAATGCTTTGAGACTCCTCGGCAATGTGATAAGAAGCTATATTAAATGCAAGATTTATTATTTTTATTATTGGGAGTATGGAATGCCTCACCATAACAGCTTTTTAAAGGAAATTTTAAAAAATATTTGAAATAAAAGTGTTTTGGGGGAGAGGGGGAGGGTAGGAGAATAGGACTAAGGTTGAGCTCTTTCACAGGGCAGTTCCAGCATTATACCTGCTCTTATGATGTACAATTTTGATCACAAGTTCTATACTTAAAAGAACTCCATATTTCTCATCCATGTTCTCCCTTCCACCTGGATGCTTTCCTACATTCTCTAACACAGATGTTAAACGCACAGATGTGTAATTTCCCGGCTGATCATTTTACACCCTATTGTAAATTGGCACCAACTCCCATTGACTTCCTACATGAATATTTCTCAAAATAGTTCTATTATACTTGAAATTTGAAATTAACTGTCTTGACCAATATATCTAAATTAAGTTCAATGCAATAATTCCAATTAATTTAGCTACTCATTTTATTTTTTTGTGAAATGTTGCTGACACAATTTAGCTAACGTATTTGCCTGCCTACTGGATTTTAAGTGCTCTCAACGTAGTTTTTTTTAAGCAGGATGTGAAAACAGAGGGAGTTCCAAAGACAAAGGGCAAAGGGGACATGGATCACGCCCAATTATCTGAGCAAAATAGGCAAGCAGAAAGTGGGGGGCGAAGATGGGGTGTTTGGATTGCAGTTCCATGCAGTTGAGGATACAGACACCAGAGATGTGTATCAGAGAGCAATGGCTGTGAGACATTCACCATATTAATTTTATGTACCTGTATTCTATTCTATTTCTCCACACGTGGAGATGATTGTTGCTTCTGGCTCTTACCTATCTGGTTCTTCCGACCCCAGGTTACGGTGGTTAGAAACGAATTAAGAGCATTGCTGGGTCCCTGGCCAGTGATTGTGTCACACAGAAGGATTGTGTTATTTAAATCCAGGTGCACAATCAGTTTTGTTTTTTTGCAATTTAAAGTTGTGGGAATCTCAGTCACTGTTCGGCTTGAATCGGATTTCACATCGTCAGTATCCGGATTGGAGAGGAGTGATGCCATTTGTGGTGCCGATCAGTTCTATTTAATTCTTTAGTTTCTGGTCAAGGTATTTCTTACTCCAGACTCCCCGAGTTTCACGAGTGAAGCAAACGTGAGGATTGTACCGACCGCCCCAGTCACTGTCAGCAAAACATCAGCTGAAATTCTGTAATCAACACAACAATTGTAATAATTAATTCATACTTTAAGATCAACAACAACTTGCTTTTTTTTTGGGGGGGGGGAGCGGGTACAGGCGGTGGGGTTCCCCGCGGGGGGCGGAGCGGGTACAGGCGGTGGGGTTCCCCGGGGGGGGGAGCCCCGGGAAGGAGGCGGGGCCCCGGTTGGGGGAGAGCCCCGGGAAGGAGGCGGGGCCCCGGTTGGGAGAGAGCCCCGGGAAGGAGGCGGGGCCCCGGTTGGGGGGGAGGGGGAGGGGCGGTGACCATAATATTATTTACAATCACCGCTCACTCGCCGGTCCAGTCAGGTGGCGGGAAGCCGCTGGGCGCATGCGTGCATTGCCGGGTGAGGGGGCGGGGCTGTCGCATCCTGTGGCGTCCGCTGCCTCTGATTGGCTGGCCTCGGAGGCCGTCTGGTGCAAGTGCGCCGACGTCATCATCCGGCGCCGTCGGTACCTCGTGTGACAAGAATTCGTAAAGGCGGCCTCGGTTTGTTGTTAATCTGGTCCCGGGGCTGGTGTCTGTCTCCCCCCCCCCGGGAGCTGCCATTCGGTCAACAATCTTATTGATCCATCGGCGGGCCAGACATAACCTGGTTGTTTTGTGGTTAGACTAGGCCGCCTCTGGCTGGCTGGCTGGTTGTTGCCGCCACAATGGCTGCCCTCAGCCTGGCTGCTAAAGACACGTATTTGCAGCGTCTGGGCAGTAAAGTCTGTGCTCAGCAGCAGGAACCACGCCAACCAATACACGGTAAGCGTTTTTGTCGTAGGCCTTGTTTCCGGTAAAAATACACAATAAATTGTTTGGAAGCCTCACCGCCAGAGGTTATACCTTTTAAACGTGGCTGCCGGTTACCAGTCTTCAGGAATCGCTGTGTTGACGCTGTGTTGGTGGTGTGAATGCCCTCGGCTTTAGATGTAACTTTAAAAGACGATTTAGCTTTCAGAAAGATGCGCCCCGAGGACAGTCGTCAAATTAAAAAGAAAAAAAGGAAGAATCGGGATCCTCTGAAGGAGCGGAGAGACCTCGAGACGGTGAGAGCCGAGGTAACTAAACCTGCTCAGGTGGGGATGAAAGAAGATCAAAGTTTCCCAGGTGAGAAAGCTAGAAGTGACGCGTGCATGCTAAAATCCACCGGAGATTGTTTACATTTATTTAATAAGTTAACAACAATAAAATTACACTTGTATAGCGCCTTTCGCGTCGGGAGGACGTCCCAAGGCACTTGTTTCAGACCCGTTTCAAACGCAGCTCGCGTCTCAAACAATGGACAGGCGTTGTTTCAGACCCCGAGCTGGGGGTCGGGGAGGGTGGAGGGAAAGTGAGGGAGTTGGGGTGACGATGGGGCCGTTGAAGAGTTTAAGTACTTCAATTGAATGCCCTTGCTTTCTTGTCTTCTCTTGCTTGATTATAGTGACAGTGTTGTAGAAGTGGATTCCACTCCCAAGTAATGTGAATTAATGACACTTAAATTTAGGAAGAAATTACTTTTCTGAAAAGTTCATTGCAAAAGAAATGCAAGAAAATATACAGCAAATTTCAACGTGAAAGGTGCTCTATAAATGTAATTTTGTTCTGAAATTGTTTATTGCAGAACTGATTCATTTTTACATATTATCTGCAAATATTACATTTATTTTTAGAGCTCGGTGAGTTAATTAAGGAGGGTAGAAAATGCATTGTTATACATAACTTATTTGATAGTTCGGTTAAAAAGGTAGCAAACTTCATTCATGTAACTGGGATAATTCAGTATTATTTTTATGTTACTGAAAGGGCTTAATAATAAATTGTTTGAATTGATATTGTTTATTATGTGGTTGAAACATCTCAAAGTACTTCACGGGTTTTACCATAAAATAGCATTACTAGTGTGATAATTGAACTCTTCTTTTCTCACAGTGAGCAAAACACAATCGTGCACCTTTTCAGCAGTAAACCTCCTGCGCCAGAGATTGCATGACAAGATTGAAGAATCCCGTGGACAGGTAAATTAAATTTATTAAAAATGATGTTTGTGTGCTAGACAAAGCAATGTCTTCCTATTCCAGTTGACGTAATACTGTAGTCGTGTTTTGCCCTTTTTCAAAAAAAAATCTATATCGAGTATATACTTTTTTGAATAGGTCAACCCAAGAGGCCTGTCTTCTGAAGAATTGAAAAAGTTGCATCTCCGTAGAAAACAGGAACGGGAAAGAAAAAAACGAAAACGAAACGAATTGCGAATAAAGAAAGAACAGGAGATGTTGCCTCAGGAAGAGTGTGTGGCATCAGAACCTCAAAAGGGAGAGATAAAGCCGGAGCCCAAGAAAGTGGAGGAGCAAATAATCTTCAATAAAATTGAAGTGTCGTCTCAAGTCGTCAATGATAAAATCCTGAAGAAAAAAGAGAAAAAGGGAATGATTAAAGGTGGTGTCACTCCCTTGACTGGTAAAAACTACAAACAGCTGTTGTCTAGACTAGAAGCTCGGAAGAGTAAGATGGAAGAGTTGAAGAGCAAAGATGAAGCTAAAGCGAAGGAAATGGAGACAAAAATGAAGTGGACTAATGCTCTTTACAGAGCTGAAGGTGTGAAGATCAAAGACAATGAAGAAATGTTGAAAGTTGCATTAAAAAGAAAGGAGAAGCTGAAGACCCAGCGCCAGAAGAATTGGGAGAAACGAACTGAGCAAGTGGTGGAGAAGATGCAACATCGTCAGGACAAGAGACAGAAAAACCTCAAGAAAAGGAAACTGGCCAACATAGAGAGGAAAAAGGTTAAGGCCAAAAAGAAGGGCCGCGTTCTGCCAGAAGATATCAAAAAAGCAACTCCATGTGTTCAAAAATAAATACTCCTTTCCTCCTCCCCAACCCCCAAAATAAATTCACTGTTTTTCTATCATGTATAATGGTTGCAGTCTATTTTTTAACCTATCTGCAATGTACATTTGTTATCTTCACTAATGTGACTATCCTCCTTTGGGGTAGGTGAGCAGGGTCCCCTTGGAGCTGAACTCCAAGGTGATGTGTTTGGCAACAGAATATCAGTGCCATACCTCTGTGTGGTCTCTGGTTCCTGAATCAGGTGGTTCTGTAGTATCGCAGTGCGCTGCTGGAGTCAGACCAGCCAGACTGGCTCATCGCCAGGGTAGACTGGTTATTGAGGACAGGGAATCGTCCCACTCAGCTCTCGTTAATCCTGCAAGCTAAAGCCCTGATGGGTAGGGTTGTCCTAGCTGGACAAGCAAGGGAAACTTGTCAGAGAAGCACTCTTGAGGGCAAGTTAGGCAGTTCATGGAATTACACTGCGCAGAAGGAAGCCGTTCGGCCTATGATGTCGGTGCCAGCTCTTTGAAAAGATTTATCCACCAAATCAACCCTGCTCTCCCATGGCCCTGTAAATTTCTCCTCTCCAAATAATTACCTACAGTCTTAGCTGGTTAGATTCCAGCAGTTACTCCTAATGCAGACCATGGATGCCTTGGCTCTTGCCAACCCATATCTCTTGCCAACCCATGTGGAGCTCCTGTAGCTCAGTGGTTAGAGCACTTGTCTTACAAGCATGAGACCTGTGTTCGAATCTAGGCAGATCAGGGTGAAACCTTGGGAAAGTTTCCTTACTCCACACGCCTAATAATACATTAAAAAAAAAAAATTGGTCATTTCAATCCATGACTGTTTGTGGAACCCTGCTGTGTGCAATTGGCTGCCGCGTTTCACCCACAAATAACAGTAAAATTCACTTTACGGTATATTCTGAAGCACTTTGAGGCATTGATAAGATGTGAAAAGCACTATATCAAAATGCAAGGATTATTATTATTATTATAATATCTTCCAGAGTTAGATAAGAAAGAATCATCCAACGGGAGAGTGATTATTGCATTCTAATACACATCTTTTGGATTTTCACATGTAGATGGGATGTATGGAATTCCATTTGGTTTGGATGCTCTTAAATATAGTCAGGGGTTTACACATGCATCAGACGCTTAGCTGACCAAACACAGCTTTGAGAAATGGTTGTGACATCCTTCCGAAGGGAAAGATATAGAAATTGCTTTTTGTTCAAAGGCACCTGTGACCATGAACTACAAATGTTTACAGAAGAGGATAGATCATTTTCAGAGAAAAGTTGAGAAACACATTTGAAATTCATGTTTGCAAATCGCAGATATCATAAGGTTGCTCTTAATGTTTTTGGCTCCCACTCACGTGGGGTTGTTTTGTGGAGCTCCCGTAGCTCAGCGGTTGGAGCACAAGTGTGAAACCTGTGTTCGAATCCAGGCAGATTCAGAGTGAAACCTTGGCAAGTTTCCTTACTCCACACACCTAATAATAATCCGTCCAAAAAAAAATACAATAATAAAATTAGTCATTTCACTCCACGACTGTTTGTGGGACACTGGTGTGTGCAATTGGCTGCCGCATTTCACCCACAATTATACAGTCAATTCACTTTACAGTATATCCTGTGAAGCGCTTTGAGACATCGATAAGATGTGAAAAGCGCTACAGTACAGGTAGCCCGCCCCAACCGCGGTTTTTCCTTCCGCAAATTTCACGTGTCCACGGTTGCCTCTCTGCGACAACCATCCGCGGCAGTGAATTTTGCTTATCCACGGGTTTTAACACTAATACTAGCGTTTGGCGCTAGGACCCAGTTGCGATGTCACAATCAACCAGCGACGATGTCACTTCTCTCTTAGGATTAAGGTAAATTACATGAATTTATTGGTTTTTATATTCTTTTTTATTGTGTTATTTGAAGATTTTTTGTTTTTGTTAGGTTATTGTGTATTTTTTTGTGTTTAGTAAAAGAACAAGCAACTTACGCCCCTATCCCCATGTTTCTCATCGGGCCTTGCATTTCCCAACCGCGGTTTTACTAACCACAGGGTTTTCAGGAACGTATCCCCCACGGTTGGGGAGGGGTACCTGTATATCAAAATGCAAGATTATTATTATATATGCAAATGCCAAAGTTCCAACTGGCATTTAGTGCAGGGTCTCCGTGTTTCACCAGCACAGAATGATGCAATGCTGGTTTGTTTACTGACTCCTGAGATAAAATAATGAAAATGATTAATTCATTGCCAATCTCATGATACAATTGTTGAAATGACCTTTTGACAGTTAGAATTTTTTTGTTAAGATCTAATCTAATCATTGAAAGTTTATGAACTCCGTTAATATTCTCCATGCATTACTTAAGCATTGCCATTGGCTTTACATGGACTGTTGAATTAATTGAATTAATTGCTCTTGCAATCTTCTTTCTGGATTTTTGAAAAGGTGATATGTCAAACAGCTGAGTTGAGCATCGCTGTGAACAGCATCAAACAGCAAATGTGATGCAGTTACTGGTGGTGTGGGTGCCCAACTATGTGCTGCGAGTCCCAACTTCTCCCTAATCCAATGGGTCATCCCATGGTGACCTTTGGTTACCCAAGCTCTCTTCTGTGATCATCTACAGGCACATGGGTCAATATCCATTTTTAGCAAATGAAACTGATCTCTACTTCGATTGGAAAGAAAAAGTCAGATTTATTAAATCGATAGGCCAGTTAGTCTGACATCAGTGATAGGAAAATTTTTAGAATCCTTGATTAAGGATGTTTTAGTGGGGTATTTAGAGGAGCACGATATAATTAGGCCAAGTCAACATGGCTTTACAAAAGGGAAGTCATGCTTGACAAACCTCATAGAATTTTTTGAGGATATTTCGAGTAAACTAGATAGGGGCCAATCAGTGGATGTAGTTTATTTGGACTTCCAGAAGGCATTCGATAAGGTGCCGCATAAAATATCCAAACGGTAGAGGCCCACGGAATTGGGGGGAACATATTAACATGGATTAGGGGAATGGTTAACGGGTAGGAAACTAAGAGTAGGGATAAATGGGTCCTTCTCAGATTGACGGGATGTGACTAGTGGAGTACCGCAAGGATCAGCCCTTGACCCTCAGCTATTTACCATCTACATCTACAATCTAGATAAGGACATCAAGCTGAATATATCTAAATTTGCTGATGACACGAAACTAGAAGGAAGCTTTAATACCAAGGATTACATTTTAAAAATGCAGCGCAATATAGATACATTAGGTGAGTGGGCAGATTGTTTCAATGAAAGCAGAATGCCAAGGAGAGACTCTTCCATAAACCTCTGTATAATTATAATAGAAAAGTAGCTTCATGTTATCAAATCAAGAACCATATAAATTTGTTATCAAAACATTACATTTATTGATAAAATATTAACTATTTTAGAAGTGCAGTGACCGCTATGCCTGAGCAACCTCCTGACCAGCAGTATTATTTATCTTAGAAATTTGCTGAAACCGTGTCCTCAACTGGGTCAATATTTTGTGAAACTGTGACTGTTACTCAATAACAGTATTGGATTATAACCTGGCTCGTGAAGCTAATCTTCACAGCACCACGGTTCCCACCATGAAAGCAATGCTGTCCTGGGTTTTGCTGGCTTCTATTCCAGCCTTAATATCTGCTGATTTCATCATACCAGGTTTAAAGCACCATCAGGTAAAGCACGATTCATTTCAAATTTGCTAGCGATTTTTAAATTAACTCAGTTATCTTTTAAATGTATTTTTCAATTTGAGCAGAGTTAATCCACAGCCCCTTTAGCAAATGCCGGGAGCTCATGGAGAAGGATGTTGAAGATATTACCCAAATTTATTGGAAGATATTTTGAGTTAGATAATTAAATATACAAATTAGAAAGTTAAAGTGTAGGTCAAATTAATCACATCTCTGCTGGTTTTCCATTAGCAAATAGGTTGTGTGCTTTGGACATATCTTATTACTATATTATCATAAAATAACCAACACTCATTAGCCAGACTCGAAATTCTATGTAGCCCAATAGCCCAGTTATAGATATATCTTCGGCTACTAAACTCTAGGAAATGGAAGCCTGATTGTCACTCTTTCCCTTTGTTTGTAAATATTCTGACCGAAATACCTCACAGTAATACCCCTACAGGGATTTCTGGCTTTGACGATTCATCAGTCTTGTGTGCATATCTTAAGATATTTCTTACTGATAGACTTCAGATTCATGTTTTTAACTGTCCTGCAATGGGAAGACATAATAGGGCTCAATAATCCAACTCATTAATAAAAAAAAAGGCAAGAACTGTAGAACTGGAGCCCAGAAAGACATGGGAAGGACCGGGAGCAGAGACACATGTCATTTGGGAGAAAAATTTGAAAAAGTTGAATTAGACATGCAATTTTAGGAAATGATTCCACGGAATGAGGATCTGTGGTTATAGAATTGGAGAATTTGAGTCCGTTTTCATTAGAGCAGAGAAGGTTGAGTGGGGATCTGAGGAGGTGACTATAATAATAAGGGGGTCAGTTAAAACGTCAACCTGAAGTCTATCAGTCAGGGTCTTTGTTGGAAACTGATTTATTTTGTGCCTCGTCTAATTATACAACCCAACCATATCAACATCAGTAAACTTGTATCAATAACTGATGTTTTTTTTCCACCGGAATAGAAAAGAAACGTTGATGGGCAAGCTGCTCAGGTAGGTCTAATTCCTGATACTGCTGCTTTGTAACAGTTCTGTGTGGTGTAAATGACTTTATCCTAAATTGTGCTATAGATGCGAAAAAATGTTCCACTTTTAACAATGTAAGCTGTTCAGTTTGGATATTTCTTATTTCAACAATAAACAGACTGTCACTGTGTTTGTTTAGTATGCACTAGAACTGAAAATAAGCTGCATCTAATATTAACTTGCTTTACTTAATTAAATCGGACTTCTCTGGATGTTATTCTGTGTTCAATATAATTTCTTGCACATAAAAACATATAATGCTTGCATCTGATATAACACCTTATCACTTTGATGACATATTTTAAAATGCTTTGCAGGATTTACTGTTAAATATAGTGATTGATTTTGTAGCAAAAACTGGCATACACTTGTGTTCATGTTATCTTTATCTTTCAGCATGTTAAGGAGCTTGAAATATACAGTTTTAAGGTTGATTCCAAAATTACATCTCGATTCGCTCGCAATGTGGTGACCAGTCGGGTAGTGAATCGAGCAGATGCATCCAGAGAAGCGATGTTTGATGTACAGCTACCCAAAACAGCCTTCATTACCAACTTCAGCATGTGCGTATCTGCTTTGTTACTTAAGATACTTAAGTGTTTAAATAGGACAGTGAACTCAGTGACAAACTCGCTGACTAATCACAGATTGGTTTGAATGAAAAGGTTCCGACAGCTCATCTGAACTCATTAGAATACATTGCCTTCAATATTCTCATCACAGCATCAAGCTCCAGAACGCGACAACAACAACAACAAAATTACATTTATAGAGCGCCTTTCACGTTGGGAGGACGGCTGAATAGTTAGGGGCCGGGGGAAGGAGAGTAGGAAAAAGGGGAGAGTTAGGAGGGCAGCCGAAGGTCGAAGCGGAACGCTACCCCACATGATGGATGCCACTTGATGTTTAAATCGGTTCCAGTGTCCGGGACTCAACTACTATTCTTAGCAGCCAATTTCAGTTGTTAATTACCCTCTGAGTAAAGAAAAACTTCCTGGCATTTGTCCGGAAATTCCCCTTTACAACTTATACCTTTGTCTTCTGTTATTTTGGTGCATTCTGAAGTATTCTGGGTTTACTCTTTCAATCCCGTTTAACATTGTACACCATATACTTGGCACAGTACAGGTAAACCTCTATTTAGGACGGGGTTGCGTTCCTGAAAAACGGTTCTCAGATCGAAACATCCTAAATAAAACGTGGTTTCCCATGCACTTCCATTATATAACCTGAGATGCGTTCTTTTTACAAAATTTTCGGACCTTAAACCCACTAAATAACACACAAAACACACAAAATAACACACAAAACACACTAAGTAACACACATAGGCAAGAAGGGGTACTTGGGGTAACTGTACAGTATTGTACTTTAATACTGGCAAACTTTAATACAGTCTTATGTTTTTGATATGTTTCTGCTTGCACCTATGGCTGTAACACACCTTGAACTTGCCAGTATATTGTCCTTATTCCGTTTTATAGTAGCCACCGCCAATCTAGCTAGCCCTAAAGCCCTCCCGATGTCCGTACCTTTTTTCCCAGACTTGATGCGCTTTATCACCTCTAATTTTGTATTTAAAGTGATGACTTTCCAGGGTTTCTGGCCGCTAGTGGTATTACCACTGCTCATTTCACTTACTGCTGTCTTTTCCCCGACATGGTATAAACGCGTTAGAGGCTGTAAATCGCTCGAAGTTGCTCGGGAATGTTCGGAAATTACTGTAATACCGACGTGGCACGGTGTCACTTCAAAATCAGCTGGCTTTTAAACAATGATGTGGCAACATGCTATTGGCCAGTTCAAACGCTTGGATACACTATATCAGGTGCGAGCGCGATTTACCCGCGAATACACTATGGACTGTGCAATCGAAACGTCCTAAATAGAAGCGACCTTAATCAAGGCTTACCTGTAGTAGGTACAGTCCTCCAACAGGGTTATCCAACCATTAGGTGTCACTGTCTACAATCATCGGAAAGTCAAGAGGCAAGAGCAATAGAACTGCATCATTATTGAGTCAAATTGGTAACAAAGCCAGATTTCAAGCAACTGCAAATAAACATTTACACCTTTACGTTAAACCTGATAAATATGGCTCCTGTTTCTTGTTTCTATTGAGCAAATGCAAGACACTGCTTAGAGCTGATCGACCGATTAGGGAAACCAGGTCGAAAGGGTCCACTCTGAGTCAGCGATTCTGAAGAGCCCAATCTTATCTAATTATTGCTCATTCCTTTAACTCTTGGGATCATCCTCTAAGCTGTCTCCAGGCCATTCAATACACATTCTACTGACAAATATAAACATCATCCTGATTGGATCAGCACACATTTTCTGTTTGGTGCAAAGTTTCCTTTGTGGCTAACATAAAATGATATTTGAATTGCATTTCACATCAAGAGGACATCCCAAGGCCCTGGACGATAAAGGAGGAGATGAGAGATGAATCCGCAAAGAGACAAACAGGATACTGTATACTAATTTTGTGTTCTATTACTAGGATTATAGATGGGGTGGTTTACGTTGGAGTTGTGAAGGAGAAAGAAGTGGCTAAACGACAGTACCAGCAAGCAGTCGCACGGGGGCAGACGGCAGGTCTCGTGAAGTAAGGATCAAAGGGCTTCTTTTCAATCTTCCTCAGTCATTTTGCCTCCTTTCCCCACAGAGATAAATCCCATGGAGGGAGGGGACACAACACAAATTACTCACAATACCAAAAATGTGCTTCTTTCGAGACATTTGCTGGTTATTGAGTCTTTCCCATAATATTAATGTTTGTCTGAACAAATGAATTATGTGTGGGATGGTGTGACATTTCATTTTAATGGGCAAAAATGGCTTTTGGCATAAAGCGTAGTGTAGTCTTGCAGGTCAGTCCATTGCTACAAATGTCTAATTCTGTTTCGCTAAGAATTCTCATGGAAAACTATTTTTATGGAAATTTTTGTATTCCATGTTGATTAACCATTGAACTGCCAATAGTTCCAAAGGCACTCAGGCCTCCTTAGGCATTTATTCTAAAGTAAAATATTGAGGGATTTTCTCCCTTAAACCCTCCGCATTGCCCCCTCTCCCCCCTCTTTTAAGTCCCACCTGAAAACTTTCCTCTTAGACTGTGTTCATGGCCACCTGACCCCTCCCCTTGGCTTGGAGTCAGACTCCACCACTGTTGAGCGCTCTAAGACACTACCCTGCATGGAGGGAGCAATATAAGTGAAAGTTGTTGTTAAAGTTTTTTTTATAGTAACGCAACATTTCAATCTGTATATTATTTAAGATATATTCTTCACATTTTTGATGAATCATTTAGGTTAATTATTCACGGACAGGCTATGTTATATTTTAAAAATCTATTTTATATTTTTGCTGTCCATAGAGCAATTGGAAGAAAAATGGAAAAGTTTAAAGTCTCAGTAAATATCGCAGCAACTAAAAAAGTAACATTTGAGCTGAGTTATGAAGAATTACTGAAGCGTAAATTGGGGAAATATGAGATGGTAATCAGAGTGAAGCCTGAACAGCTTGTCCAGCATTTCCAGGTATGTAACAGGAATAGGAACTAGCTACTGTGGGACTTGTCCATCTAGGACCCACTGACTCCTCAGGGAGTGCAGCTATACAACAACAACAAATTTACACTTGTATAGTGTCTTTCACGTCAGGAGGACTTCCCAAGGCGCAATAACAACAACATGTCCTTGAAATGGGCACCACTTGTGAAAATGGTTGTAAAAAAGCAAATATTATTTAGGGTGTATACATAGGAACCTAGAGTACAAAAGCAAAGAATAATAATAAAAATTCTTGCATTTGTTATGGCGCCTTATCACCTCATTGAGATGTCTCAATAATCTGCCATTTATGCTGATCATTGCTTTGGCCTCTACTGTGTACAGTACTGCATTCAGGTTTGAGTACCTCACTCCAGCAAGGCTACTATGGCCTTGGAGTGGGGCACAGGAGGCTTTCAAAAATTATCCCAGTGATGAGGAGTTTTAGTTATGAAGAGGTTGAATTAATTGGGTTTGTTTTTCATTGGAGTAAAGAATATTTTGAGGGTACCTGATGGAGGTGTACACAAATATGATGGCTTTTGATGGTAAATAGTGGGAAAGCTAATGTCATTGGTAGGTTTGTCAGTGAGTAGGGGACAAAACTTATAAGACAAGAAAGTTTAGCAGATTTTTTTTCACTCAAGAGTAGTGGGATGTGGTATGCCGTGCCATGCTAGATGCAGAGAGTGTTCTGGGTTTCAGAGGGAAGTCAAAACATATTTGAACATTAGAGGCTTGAAGGCCTATGGCAAAAGCAGGAAGAGTGAAAGAACAGCTTGCTCTCAGACCCCATGAAGAATTGGTATTATTTGTAAAAATGATTTTATTTCCTCTGCCTAGTTTCAAATGTTTAATAAACATGTTAACACTAATTATATTCCATCACATTTCAACCTCTCCAGATTGATGTCCATGTGTTTGAACCCCAAGGCATTGCCTTTTTGGATGTTAATGCAACATTTTTTACAAATGATCTAATGCCAATTGTGAAAAAGACTCTAACAGGAAAAAAGGTACATTATTAATAATAATAATCACCATCCTTGTACAGTATTTGGTACAGTGCCTTTCATATCAGGAGTATGTCCCCAAAATGCTTCAGAGAATTTACTATGAAGTAGTGATTGTGTATTTGTAGACAAACATAACAGTCAATTGCACAATGACCTGCAAACAACCATGAAATGAACGACCAATTTAATTTGGGGTACGTTTGGCCAAGATACTGGGAGAAATCCATTCTCAAATAGTGCCATAGAATCTTTAACACCATCTAATTAACAGGACTTCGGTTTAATGTCTCATTCAAAGGATGGCACCTGTGACAATGCAACATCAGCCAGCATTGCATTGGAGTGCCAGTTTAGACTATATGAGTTCAAGTCCCGATCTGGGGCTCAAACCCACAACCTTCTGCCGAGTGTTGCTAACTGAGCCAGGTTGACAGACTGTTGTGTATTTTGAGGTTTAAAACATATGTATATGACAATCTGACCATGAATTACTGTGTGATTCAGGCTCACATTTCCTTCACACCAAGTATGGAGCAGCAGAGCACCTGCGCCAGTTGCCAGCACACCGGCTTAGATGGAGATTTTATTGTAGTGTACGATGTGGAGCGAGACTTGTCTGCTGGGAACATAGCGGTAGGTAATAATAATAATAATTATTATTATAGCTAACTTGTTATTACGTTTTGAGTGAAAAACTGCTAACATTTGTTATTTTGACACTTTTCTTTATTTTCCAGATAGTAAATGGATATTTTGTTCATCATTTTGGACCTACTAATCTACCAAGAGTTCCCCAAAATGTTGTCTTTGTGATTGATCGCAGTGGCTCCATGAGCTACAAAAAAATGGAGCAGGTAAGGAGCTGATCGTGGGAAGGCTGGTGTTAGTTCCTCAACTTCTCCATGATCTCATTGCTTATCCAAAATAATGCTCATTTGGGTTGAAGATATTCTGATGAAATGCCTCTACAATCCAAATAAAGTTGTTTGTTAACCAGCTGTTTTGGCTCCTCAGTGCAGCTCAAGTTTGCCAGCCAACAGCTGGTGCCATGCTAGCTGGACAAGTACTGAGATTCACAGTTTCTGTTAGTTTGCAGATAAGAGGCAAACCAACTCCTTCCCTGCATCCTCCACCTGTGTAACTCCACATCCACCACTGTATCTGTTATTGCAGCCCTGTCTTCAGCAATGCAACTCAGTAAGCAAGACTGCTGTCATTGCAACACTTTCCGCCGCCAATTCATCTCCATGTCCCACCACTGCTGCTTCACACTGATCACGAGTGGATGCCTGATATCAGACTCTTCCTCTAGTTTGTTTCCTTCCCTTTGGAGAGAAATCTGGCTTCCTCACAAAGAGCTGTTAACCCTGTTGTGATTTATCACTGAGTTCTGTGTAGATGGAATGTGTGTCTGTGTGGATATGAAACCTCATTTTTATTTATTTGGTCATGTATTGCTTTTCGTTTCTCACAGACCAGGGACGCACTCCATAAAATTTTAGATGATTTAGATCCAGAGGATCATTTTGCATTCATTGAATTTTCCTCGGATTTTAGAAAATGGAAGAATTCCTTAATCAAAGCAACTCCAGCGAATGTGTCTGAAGGTCATGACTATGTCAGAAGTCTCAACGCTGGTGGAGGTACAGGGACCTCCTCATTACTGCTCTTAAGCAAAAACAGCAAATCTATTTATAGTGGAATTTTAAAATTAAAACCGTATGGTGTGGATGGCTGGGTGGCAGGGGGTGGTTGGTAAGGGGTGTGTGACAAGGGGTGGGAGGAAGGGGTGTGGGTGGCAGGGGGCGGAGCCTGGGCAATGTCAATGACTTCTCCCCACATCCCACATTCCCTTTGCTATTTATTCATCAACTTTAATTGGAAGTTTGGATCGTCAGCTGAGAGGTGATTTTGTTTTGTCCGTAAATGAGAAATTTTTAACTTTTGTTTCAGGAACGAACATTAATGACCCCCTGGTACTGGCAGCGAGCCTTCTGGAGCAAGATCAGAGAGAGGGGCGTCTCCCTGAGAGAAGCATGTCCATGATTATCCTGCTGACCGATGGTAATCCTAATTCAGGTGAGCGACGCTCAGTGTCGATAGGAGGGACATTCACACAAGGAAACGCTCCACTCATTGAGCACGAACTCTAATATTTACCTGCTCTGATCACCGAGAGAGAGTTTTTTTTAAATAATGAAATGAATCGTCTAAATAAAAAATTATTTATCTTTTATTGCAGGAGAGTCTGATTTCACCAAAATCCAATCCAATGTTAAAAATGCCATCAGTAACAGATACACCTTGTACTGTCTGGGATTTGGTTACGATGTTCAATTCAGTTTTCTGGAAAAAATGTCCTTGCAAAATAAAGGCATTGCTCGGCGTATTTACGAGGATTCGGATGCAGCTTTACAACTGCAGGTAATATGAGTGTCAGTGTCTGTTAGTGAGAGTAGTGTATTCAAAACCACAACAGCAAGTAAGATAATTTATTCCCTTGCTTCTTTCAGACTTGGGTTCAAATGCAGACAAGGGCATTTACATACAAAATTTAGGCAGAATGCTAAGGCATTGGAAAGGGTGCAGAGGAGATTTACCAGGATGGTACCAGGAATTAGGGACTTTGACTATGAGGAGAGGCTAGGATTATTCTCATTGGAGCAGAGAAGGAGACCTAATAGAGGTTTTCAAGATCATGAAGGAATTTGATAGGGTAAAAAGGGAAAAATTGTTGTTCGAATCTAGAATGCATTGTCTGAAGGGTGGTGGAGGCCGATTCAATAACACTTTTAAAAGAGAGGTGGTTGGTTATTTGGGGAGGACAGGTTTGTGGGGTTATAGGGAGAGAGCCGGAGAGTGGAATTGACTTTGAATAGCTGTTTTCGAAGAGCCGGCACAAACACAATGGGCTGAATGGCCTCCTTTTGTGCTGAAAAATTGTATGATTCTATGATCACACATAGAGGGAATTTAATCCACAACTGGAACTTTGATAAATTTTGCAGTTTTCAGATTTGTGCCTTTCTTGTCGCTTAACATTTAAATTCCTTAATTCTGTTCATTCTAATCAATTTGCCAGTAATTCCCAGTGACTGATTTTTCATCTCTCCTTAAACAGGGCTTTTATAGTGAAGTGGCAAGCCCACTGCTTCTAAACATCGAATTACAATACCTGGAGAATTCTGTGTCCAATCTGACTCGGAACAGATTTAACCAATACTACGATGGCTCTGAGATTGTGGTGGCTGGAAGGATTTCAGACAATGACCTGGACATGTTCGTGGCTGATGTCAGAGCCGAAGACGTATGTTTTAAGTTATTAATTTTGACTACATTCAAATATAATTCTTGATGACAGTTATCTTACTGCCAAAATAGTCAGGGTGAAGATCAGGTTACATTGTTTTATGTTCTGTACAAGACGGTGAAAATAGAGTCCAATAGTTCAGTCTTAACATTTGACATAAACTGAGTGAATTGTGCAGAGATTTCTACAATTGTTATTCTGTTTGTTGCTGTACAGAAGGCAGCCAGATTCACTGTTTGATTCCCTAACAGGCCAACAGTGACCTGAGCTTGAAGTATGCGGTCAGTATGTCAGAGGTTGATAATGTGACACAACAGCAACAGTATATTTTTGGAGACTTCACTGAACGTATGTGGGCTTATCTGACCATCCAGCAACTGTTAGAGCAACGGTAAACTTCCTCCAAAATCTAACATAGAATAACCTTAATCACCACTGTGTATCAGCTGCTATTCTCACAATCAATCACCTTAGTCATGACAGGGTTTCTTGCTGCTGCTGTTGTATCAGCGCATAAATGAGAAGAGACCCTCTCCCCCACCCACCACAACCACATACCCACCTCACCCACCTCCCCACGCACGCAGACCTCCAACACACAGACACCCTCCCACACACACAGACCACCCCTCACACACAGACACCCTCCCACACACACAGACCACCCCTCACACACAGACACCTACCCAAACGCACACATACGCAAATCCCCCCCCCCACACACACACACACACACACAGGTGAGAACAATAAACTGTCTCTGAGTTACATTGGCCTGAGATTCACACATCCTCCCGTCCACACTCCCCACACAGATCTATACAGTAGCTCTCACCTATTCTCACCTGTGCCGACTGCTCAGAATCTCTGCTGGCAAATGTTATACCACAGACATTACAATCTAAACAGTTGCAAATACAGTACAGTATTTTCAGTGAGTAAATCTGTGGTGCTTGTCTGATGTAACATTAATTCATCTGATTTGCCACATTTAGGATTTCAGCCAGTCCTGGGGAAAAGGAACAAATGACAATCAAAGCTCGAGAACTTGCCCTAAAGTACAACTTTGTAACTTCACTAACCTCAATGGTGGTGACAAAACCAGAGGAACAGCAGGATCAGGGGATGATGTTGGCTGAGAAACCAATAGAAGGAGGTATGATAATAATAATAATAATGTCTCAGGACTAGTAATCCTTTCATTTGACATAGCGTTTAAAATTAAAATCTATTTTTCAAAGTTGCAAACCGGATCGTTTCATGAGAATGCTTTGAGCAGAGGTCTACCAGAGATGGTTAGATGTTTAAAGAGACATTATGGGATATTTTTCAGATCAAGCGCCTCAACGACAATTCTATCAAAGTCCACCAGTTTCAGCAAGCCCAGGTAACTTAATTTTATTCATTTTTATTATGTTGAGAGATGTCGTGGAGAAGGGTAGACATTCCACTGGAGCCTCACTGACATAATTTAGTCTACACTTTGAGTCTGATGTTTTCCTCTGAGATCTGTGTTCTTTTATTATCTTATAACTATGTTCACCAGCAATTCTACATAAATCTTAACCACTCTTTTTTTAATGTAATGTGCCTGATTATTTTTCCATGTTCTCCCTGCTAGCATTTATATAGCGCACTGAGAATCTATCCTGTGTGATAGGTGCTACATAACAAACAAGCAAAACATACATTTATATAACGCCTTTCACGTCGAGAGGACATCCCAAGGCGCTGTAGGGAGGTAGGTAGGGACAAGAGCAGGGGGGGAGGGGTCGGGGCAGGATGAAGAAGAGTAGGAAAATTTACTGTTTATTTGTGGGCGAAATATAGCAGCCAAATTACGCACAGCAGAGTCCCACAAACAGTCATAAAAGTGGGATATGGGGAAACGGGGGAAAGATGGCAAGGGGAGGGGTCGGGGTAGGGGGAAGGAGAGCAGGAAAGCCGACTATATATTTGTGGGCGAAATGCGGCAGCCAAATTGCGCACAGCAATTCCCACAAACAGTTGCGGAAATGAGGCCAGGGGAGAAAGGGGAAAATGAGGGTAAGGAGGGAGAGGGAGTGAAAGCTGGGTGGGGTAAAGTCAGGGAGGAAGAGGGGGGAGAAAGGGAGGTAAGGGAGAGAGGGAGGGAAAGGTGGATGGGGGGCAAGATCAGGGAGAAAGAAGGGAAATAATGAAGAGGGAGGGAAGGGGAAAGGGGGGAGAGAAAGTGGGGAAAGGGAGTGAAGGAAGAAGAAGAAGAGTTGCAAGTTATTGTTGCCGTCTATGGCCCATGTCCTCTATCGCTCCAAACTTCGTAACCCCATTTCGCCCAACTCCATTAGTTCCCCATCACTCAGAGGATCCAATTCAAGAACCTGGTCCTCACCTTCAAAGCCCTCCATGGCCTCGCCTCACCCTACCTCTGCGACCTCCTAACCCCCTACCAACCTGTCTGCCCACTCCACTCAGCAGGCTCAGGCCTACTCCACGTCCCCTGACCCACCCACCCCACCATTGGCGGATGAGCCTTTAGCCCCCAACCTCTGGAACTCCGTCTCGCAGTCCCTCCGCCTCGCACCCACACTGGTCTTCTACAAGTCCTGCATCAAGTCCCTCCTCTTCAACGGTCCCATCGGTCACCCCAAATCCTCCCCTTTCCCTCCACCCTCCCCACCCTGACTCCAGCTCAGAACTGAAACAATCACTGTCCAGTGCCTTGGGACGTTGTCCTGACGTGAAAGGCGCAATACAAGTGTAATTTTGTTGTTGTTGTTGTTGTCTATCCCTTGCTCCATCTGACCTGGCCACAGTTGCCTCTGGTTCTCTGCCCAAGTGGCCATTGCTCAAATCTGAGCCTCAGCAATGAGTGGGTGTCTGTCGCTGACCTCTGGACTGCAGAGGGAGTCACACATTTGCACAACCAGTGGTGGATTCTGCAGAGGGACCAGGAGCAGGAATTCTGTCTCCTTGACCCTCCCTAACCCTGGGACCAACCATCCATTCAGACCAGCAAACGTGGCACGAATCAGGATTTGAACCAGTGAACTGTTAGTGTGTACATTACAGCTCTATCTACAAGCCCACAGCATTACTCCAGGTTACAATAGTGTTGTGTGGCTTTGGCTGTTGGATTAAAGATTGTATCATTTGTCTTTAATAGGTTCATACCTGACCCAGGCCAATAGAAATGTGCAACTGCTCTACAGAACAGGTCGCAAACACCGCCCTCTGCTTCAAACACTCTATAAACATAGTATCCCACTCACTCGCCCCTCGGCTGTTTACCCGACATCACGGTGGGAGGGGCCACTCCGGACACCCAAGCGCGGTGCGGCACAAGTGGCAAATGGGCTTCACTCACATGTCCTACTGTTGTGATTGTCTGTGAGAAAGTGTGTGTTGGTGTGTGTGTGTGTGTCTCTCTGTGAGAGTGTGTGTATCTGTAAAAGTGTGTGCCAGTGCGTGTGTCTGTAAGAGAGCGTGTCTGTGTGTGTGAGAGTCTGTGTGTGTATCTGTGAGAGAGTGTGTGTCTGTGTGTGTGTATGATTATCTGTGTGTGAGTGAGAGTGCAAATGATTGTCTGAATGTGTGTGTCTCTGTATACATTTGTGAGTATGTTTGTGTCTCCCTCTGTTTTTATGGGTGTGCATGTCTCTCTGTGTGCTTGTGAGTGTCCCCATGCAAGTGTGTCTGAGAATGTGTGCTTTGCTGGGCCCTGAGAGTGTCTGTAGCCTCACTGGTGTGCCCCTCTACTCTCCCTCCCCCACCCAAAAAAAGTCACTCCATTTTTGTAACAATCAATATAATAATATTATCCTTGTATTTGATAAAGCTGTTGATCACATCTTCTAGACGTCTCAAAGCGCTTCACAGAACATACTGTAAAGTGAATTGACCGATTTTTTGTGGGGAAAATGCAGCAGACAATTGCGCACAGCTGTATCCCAACAAATAGGCGTGAATTGAAGTGACCAATTTACGATTATTTTTTCTTCAGGGATTATTATCAGGCGTGTGAAGTAAGGAAATTTGCCCAGGGCTTTGCCCCGCCAGGAATCAAACCCAGGTCTTTTGCTTGCTTTAACCACTGAGCCACAGGACTCCAATATGTAGTGTTTCTCCTCATGTTTAACTTTTGATCAATAAAGTGAAAAAATGTAGATTGGCAGTAAAGTGTACCTCAGTAGCCCTAATCAACTTCCTGCAATTTTCTAAAGCTTCCCATCCCACAATTTATTGGCACTTTTCTATTGGCCCAGCTGATGACCAACGGTATGTAATCTTTTTGGTCTAAACACCAAAACCAGTGTTCTTATGTTAGAAGTTTTTTTGTTTTACTGACATAACCAATGTGTTGCAAAAGTGCTATAATAGTAAACCACAGTATTTAACTAGGTTCCAGATGAGCAAACCGTCCAGGCTCAGAAATTGCTGATTTATCATGAAATAATAATGTTTATGCTAAAACTATTTATTCAATTCCACAGGAATACAATTGCTCATCATTAAACATTGTATCATTTATCTTCTACAGGTTACTACTATAGCAGTGGTAAGTCTTCCTTTTGTTCAACACAGGGATTTCTTCAGCTTGCACTTGGTGGTGAGGGTGAGGGTTGTGAGGCTGCCGGGATGATGTTGTGTGGCCGAAAGCTTGCCTCCTGATGATTTGGTGGTTTGGGTTTGGGAAGTAAAGCCGGTGGGTGTTAGCTGAATGGAGGGTAACTTAGAGAGGACATGGGCTGCACTGCAGAGTTCTGGATGATCTGCAGCTATGTATGAAGGAGCCTCTAGCATAGAAGGGTTGGATGTGATGAAGATGTGAATAAGGTTCTCAGCAACCTGGGGGAGGAGTACAGTAAAACCTGGATAATCCGGCACGGTGGGGCCCACTCCCAGATTTCGGAGTTTGCCGGTATTTAGAAACTTTTCTAGAAATGGCTGGGAAAGTCCTACCTCATGTAAACACAGCACTGGCTTCAGTGCTGTAAACACAGCACTGAAGCCAATGGCCGAGCTCCACCCACAGCGCCAGATGACACAGCAGCCATACTGGGTACTACAAGCAGCTGTTCCCAACATGGGAGATTTGCTGACATCGTTTAAAAAAAATCTAATACAGTACTGTACTGTATTTATTTTGAAATCTTGTCATTTTTAGGGGGTTGCCGGCTTTCATAATGTCGAATTATCAAAGTTTTACTGTATCAGGATTATTATTATTATAGTAGCAGGGATAAGCAATGTTACAAGTTTGCAGAAGTGAGCAATGTTACTGATTTGCAAAGAACAGAGTAATTTAACTTACAGTGATCAATTAATTCATTTAAATGTAGCTATATTATTTATACTGGTGATATTGCTGATGTCTTTTTCAAGTCGACAGTGATCCTCATTTTCTCATTGCAATGAGGCCACCAAATGATGCTGTCTGTTTCAACATCGATGAGAAGCCTGGTGTAATTCTCAACCTGGTCACTGACCCAGACACAGGTGGGAATCTTAGTCTTTTTAGTAATAGGATCTTCATTAATCATGTATTTAATTCAGAATAAATAACAACAACAACAACAACAAATTACATTTATAGAGCGCCTTTCACGTCGGGAGGACGTCCCAAGGCGCTGCACAGGAGGCGTGTGACCCGAGCTGAGAGGGGAGTGTTTGGGAAGGGGTGAGACACGAAGGGGAGGTCGAAAAATTCAGGGTGGAACAAAAGGCACGGTCGAAGAGGAAAGTCTTCAAACCAGCCTTGAAAGAGGAAAGGGAAGAAACGAGACGGAGGGATTGAGGGATGGATAACATTTGTTTTGTGATCGCGATTATACTGAAACTTGGTGTCAAAGGTGTAGACCATTGAAATTGTTCACCAGCAGCTCGAAATAGTCTGATTATTGATCAATCTCGTACAGGATTCAGATTTGTGACCAAATAAAAAAATTGAAAATGCGCCTTCGATCACCTTCCTAGCCCCACCTTCCCTTCCCTCCACACCTCCTGATGGCAACCCCCAATTCGTGTGCAAATCCATGACTTTCCAGTGTCTTGGAATGTTTTCCCAATAGAAAGGTACGACACAAATGTAATTTTTTGTTTTTTTAAAAAAGTCATAAAATCTCTTACATTTTGGTTGCACAAAGTTGCCTCATCCAATGAAACTTAATATTCAGAAGTTGTGTTTAAAAATATTATTTCTCCTACAATACTTATTATCAAAAGTATTTTCTAGAATAGACCAGTATTTTAGAATGATCTAGTGCTTGATAATATACGCTTAAAACTTCGATATAGGTTTTGTTGTGAATGGACAACTGATTGGGGATAAGAAAATAGAAATTAATCAGAAAGTAAACACATACTTTGGAAAGTTTGGGATTGTGTACAACAAACTGGAGCTAAAGCTGGAGATCACGACACAGGGAATCAAATTCCTCCATGGTCAGGATGTCACAAGCTTCCCGTGGTCAGCAACAGCGACATCAACACATGCCGGGTAATGTTTACAGTCACACTTTCTCATTGCAGCAATCCGGTCAATACTAATTACACTAAACCCCAGTTGTAGCCAGACCAATGGGGGAGGGAGATCAGGTCCAGATTGCTGGAACACTACTAATAATAACAATAGTAATAATCATTGCATTTGATATAGTGCCTGTGGTGCCTATAGACATCTTCAAGACATCTCAAAGTGCTTCATAATACACTTGAATCGCCGACTTCAGTTTGTTTACAATCAATGCCTTTAACTGCTTTTATCTCTGCTGGAGAATGCTGGTGAATCCTGCCACCAGCATTGGAATTGTTGGAATCCCGTGAGTGACACACGATTCATGAGATTCAAACAATTACAATCGTGAAGGAACAATAACAAAATTACACTTGTATAGCACCTTTCATGTCAGGAGGATGTCACAAGGTGCTTGACAGTCATTGTTTCAGACCCAAGCTTTTTACTCAGATAACAGGCCTGTTGTGTGAGTGTGTGTGTGTGTGTCCTATCCATCATCGCTGTGCCTTTGATATATTGTATATGCTCATAATCTCTGGCTATCTCAATCCCTCCACCTCATCCCTTCTTTATCTTTATAACCAACCTGAAAACCTACCTCTTTTCCTTCCTTCCGGTTCAATCCCACCACAGTATAGCACTTTGAGACATTATGCTACTTGAAGAACGCTATATAAATTGTAATTAATATTTTGAATCTATAATAAATCATGTCCAACATTGTTTCCAGCTTCTCAATCACCATCAATAAGGAAAAAAATCTGATAGTCACAATGGGAGTTGATGTAACATTTGTTATTGTGCTCCATCGGGTCTGGAAGAATCACCCACTACATCAAGACTTCCTGGGCTTCTATATCCTAGACAACCACAGATTTTCAAATCATACTCTTGGATTGCTTGGTATGAACAATATTTACTTCATTATCCTCTGCTGCTTTGGAGAAATCCAACTTTGCAAGTTGTGTTATGAACCACATGGTATGAACACCACAGACATTGTGGGTTCCTTAGGCTGGATGATTACTCACAGTAACTGAATTTCAACGTTCAGTACATATGTTCTCTGTGAGTCCTTCACCCAATGCACCCTCTTCCTCACTCAGTGATTCCATGCCACAGTACAATGGAATTGTTGAACAATACTGTTATTTTGAACAGAATGTTCTCCCACTTCCTTTACTTTTGAACTCTGTTATACACAAAGAGAGTATAAGGAACATTTTCTGAATTGACATTGTCACCTAGTCATTGGACCTTTATTTATATAATAGATTGCAGTTCCCTGTTTTACTAGTTTTCTCATTCCGATGCATTTTTCAATTAAATTCAACTCTCTCACTCAGGTCAATTTTACCACCCAATCAATGCTGAGGTGTTCAACATTCGCCCTGGTTTTGATCAAGGCAAAGTGGATGCAACAATGTTTGTGAAAGGTCACAAGCTCACAGTAACCAGGTAGAATGTTTTAATGTTTTATGTGATTTCATTCTTTGTGGTTTCTTGCGTTTGTCCTCTTAAACCGTTAACTTTTACACATATTTTATTGATGCCTTTAATTTTAGGGGGAACCAGAAAGATTACAGACTGGACCCAAAATACGGAACCAATGTCCCATGCTGGTTTGTTCACAATAGCGGGAAAGGATTTATTGATGGAATCCATACTGACTATATTGTTTCCTCTCTGTTTGACTCAATTAACATCTGACCAGCCTAACATGGAAGATGGGTTAAAGTCACTTTAGTGACCTCTATTATAAACAGGGTTTAATTTCAGTATTAATAGTAAATAAAACTGTCTGTCAAAATAGTCTTGGCATCTTTGATTGTGTGGTTCTGACTGTTCAGCGCCTTGGGACGTCTTCCCGATGTGCAATTTTGTTGTTGTTGTTTCAACTGAACAATGAAAATGTGAATAAAAATAATGCATATCTCTGTCTCATTGGCTTTTTTCTGGTTACTATTTATAATACATATGTCTTAAAGTGCTTCACAGTAGGTTTGAGGTGTAAACACAGCAGCCAATTGGGACATAATAAACTCCCATTAGAGCAATGACTTATTTAACTGGAAGATATTAATGCATTTGATATTGTGCCAGTAATTTCAAGTACTTCACAATTTCTATGAAGTGCAGTGACTATTTATATACAAAAGCACAAAAATAATAATCCTTATATTTCATATCGTTCGCACTTTTCTCATCAGGAGGATTGATTAACTGTATTTACTGTAAAGTATCTGTATGTGAACTGTACACCCAGTCTACACGCAGCAATGTCCCACAAACAGTGAATTATTGATTTTATTTAAGAAATTGTCGGATAAGGCTGACTGCCAGGAGAAATTCCCTTCTCTTTTCGGATGGATCATGGGAATCTTTAATGTCTGCCCTGAACAGGGCACAAATTGGGAATAAGGTTTAACATTTAATCCAAAAGATGTAACCGACAATGTCCCGCAGCGCCTGGGGCTTCAGCCTGGACTGCAGGGCTCGAACCCACAACCTCCTGCCACAGAGGTTGGAGTCCAATAGCTGAGTTGGTGCAATGTTTAATTGCACCAACAAATAAAGTATTTGGTTTGGATTCTCTTAAATATGGCGATGCGTTTCTGAGAGTACTCCACATGAGGGCGCTGTGTGTGTGAGTATGTCGGGGCTGCAGTCCCGCTCTCGGGCGGTGGCGGCGCTATGTGTGTGTGTGTCGGGGCTGCAGTCCCGCTCCCGGGCGGTGGCGGCGCTATGTGTGTGTGTGTCGGGGCTGCAGTCCCGCTCTCGGGCGGTGGCGGCGCTGTGTGTGTGTCGGGGCTGCAGTCCCGCTCTCGGGCGGTGGCGGCTCTGTGTGTGTGTGTGTGTGTGTGTGTGTGTCGGGGCTGCAGTCCCGCTCCCGGGCGGTGGCGGCGCTGTGTGTGTGTCGGGGCTGCAGTCCCGCTCCCGGGCGGTGGCGGCGCTGTGTGTGTGTCGGGGCTGCAGTCCCGCTCCCGGGCGGTGGCGGCGCTGTGTGTGTGTCGGGGCTGCAGTCCCGCTCCTGGGCGATAGCGGCTCGTTGCCTGGTGATGGTGAAGCTCGGCCTGGGAATGAATGAGGAGCCGACTCCGAGCGACGCCGAGGGATCGCGGCCTCTCCCCCAGTGATGGAGCGGTACAGTGTGAGCAGGACAGTGGGGAAGGGCAGTTACGGGGAGGTGCAGCTGGTGAAAGACCGCAAGGAACTCCGCCAGGTGAGGGAGGCAGCGGCACCGAGAGCCCAGGCCCAGCTCCTCACTGCAGCCTGTGTTGGGATCCCAGGTGAAGGTTGTGGATTCCCGCTCAGGCTTCAGCCCAGCGCTGGGAGGGGGGGGGGAGGAGCGCAGTCAGTCGGAGACGCCGTTAATCTGACTTCCCGCCGGGAGTCGGTTCATAGTGAAGGTCCCAGAACTGTTCAAAAAAGTTTCTCCTGACGTCTCGGCTGCGTGTGTCTCTCTCTCTCTCTCAGTCACACGGGCCAATCGGACATCATTATTGGCTTCAAACAACAACATGACATTCACAGAGCGCCGCTCAGGTCGGGAGGACGCCCCAAGTCACTGTGTCCCCGGTTTGGGATCTGACCCAGTGACTGCCCAGCGCCTGGGGACGCCCCCCCCCCGGAGCTGAGAGTAGTTGTGTTGTTGGCACAGGTTACAGTTTGTTGCAAAACAAATAATCACGTTTGTTGCGGCGGAATTCACATCTCACAGGGTTTTACAGGAAGAGCCGGGTAAAGATAATAATAATAATGTTGATCTCAGTTTGTTGTCCAGCAACTAAAGTCATGTAACTCACAGAGAGAGAGAGAGAGAGAGAGAAAGAGAATCCCTAGGTCCATACACTAATGTCACTCATAGACATTTATCTACTTAAACAACAGATTTAAAATGCAACTGATTTATTTACGCCCTTTATTTATGGCTTTTCATGTCAGGAGCAGAGAGCTGAGGCTGATGGTACCACCCTTTGTAATACTCCAGCGCTTCGGGACATTCCCCCAACCTGAAAGGCGCTGTACAAACGTAATTTCCCTGGTTATTGTATTCCTTGCATTTACACTCTTTTCTGTTTGCACTTGTTTTTCAGTACGTGGTAAAGAAGCTGAACCTGAGAAATGTCTCCAGCCGTGAGCGCCGGGCGGCTGAGCAGGAGGCCCAGCTGCTCTCCCGGCTTCGCCACCCAAACATCGTTACCTATCGCGAGTCCTGGGAAGGGATGGACGGACACTTGTACATTGTGATGGGCTACTGCGAAGGTGGTGATTTGTATCATAGATTGAAAGAACAGAAAGGCAACCTGCTTCCAGAGAGCCAAGTAGTGGAGTGGTTTGTTCAGATTGCTATGGCTTTACAGGTACTGCATTGGATTAGGAAAGTAATACAATACAGAACAGGGTCAGTGGCATCCTCCCATTCCCAATAAACCATCATAGATTTGTATGTCAACATACCTTTATATCCACTATAGAGTCACCATACATTGGCCGCTTATTTGATACACATTTTGAACATGTACATGAATATTGAGCATCAATCCTTCAAATAATATCTTCAGATTTGGACCTTCACAGCTTATCAGAATGTGTTTCCTGTAGAGAATTACGAACACAGTGCAGTGGGAATGGCAGCATGGTCTACATAGGAACATGGGCAGATGCTAGGAAACTACATGCAGATGGAAATATAAAGAGGAACATGAGTTTAGACAATAGAACTAATATGCGACGGCACTGTACTTGTTGCAGTTACTTCATCCCTCTCAGTCGCTATGTTGCAATCTTGAGAGTGTGTTACTCTCTCAGTGTCTGTTATCCTCTCGGTCAGTTGATGTTGATGTGTCATGTGCTCAATGTTTGTTCCTTTGTGTTCCAGTATCTACATGAGAAGCACATCCTTCACAGAGATCTAAAAACTCAGAATATTTTCTTGACCAAATCAAACATTATTAAAGTAGGAGATCTGGGGATTGCTCGTGTGTTGGAGAGCCACCATGACATGGCCAGCACACTGATCGGAACTCCCTACTACATGAGCCCAGAGCTGTTCTGTAACCGGCCATACAACTATAAGGTACAAAGTGTTAACGCAAAGCGTGGCACCAACTGGATGTTTATCACTTATCTTATGTTGGACAAGATGGATCACCCTATTATCAGAGTCCTTTCCCCCTCCCTCCCTCCCTCCCCCCCCCCACCCCCTCCCTCCCTCCCTCTTTCCCACAAGCTGGGACCATATTTCGCCAAGAATAAAAATGCTTTGGTTACATTTTGATGAAAACACAGAAACCCATTTCTATATTTGTGAAACATTTAATAGATTTGTTTTAACCTTTTTGGTCCAGAGATGATTGTGGTCAGTGTAACAGCGTCCAGTTGAGGCTCTGGCTGTGACAGTGACACTGGTTGTTTGTGACTTTGTTTCTTGCAGTCCGATGTCTGGGCGCTGGGTTGCTGCGTTTTTGAAATGACGACGCTAAAACATGCCTTCAATGCCAAGGACATGAACTCTTTAGTTTTCAAGATCATTGAAGGGAAGGTACAAAGTCAGCAGTGAGATTAGCTGCTTTTTATCCACCTTTCACATCCATCCACAATGTTAGTGACTGACAGACATCAGGACCACCCCGATGGCCAGCGTTAGCCTTCTGACATCTCTCTGTGTCTGCATATTTCCTGCTGTTTTTCTGTTACAATCTCTTGCCTTGTGTCCTGTAGTCGTGTAGCCCCACGTGTGCTTATCATTGAAATCCCAATTGTTTACCATTCTGGCAAAGTAACATCTGTGAGTGAGAATCTTTCCTGATCTCCCCTCTGCACTCCCAGCTTCACATCAATGTTTGAGGAGAGTCGAGCTGCTGGATTGGGTGTAACTGTTAACAACCACAAAACAATGTACATGTATATATAGTGGTCCTCAGACAGGGTAGGGCCAGAGCACTTGTCCCCTTTGTCTCCTGTAGCCCTGGAAGCTGATCTCTACCCTTGTCTCCCTGCACAGCTTCCCCCAGTCCCAGAACCCTACAGCCGGCAGCTGTCATTGCTGATCATGAGCATGCTCAGCCGCAGTCCTGAGGAGCGGCCAGAGATCAAGGCCATCCTCAGGAAGCCCTACATCAAGAGCCACATTGCTGTGTTCCTGGAAAACACAAAGGTGTATGTATGTTTGACAAAATACAAATAAAATTCAATTCATTCAAATCTTTTTATGTGAATCACATTGTTTAAAGAGCAAGTTGACCATTGTATTGTGAAGTTTGACATGATTTTCAAAAAACTTTTTGATGCAGAAAAGCCATGAAGACGCGTAAGAGAAACGTCCCCGAGGCTGCCCCTCCTGGCCGCTCGGCTGTGTCAGCTCGGAATCAACTGGCCCCGACCTCAGACGACCCCCAGCATGACTGCGATCCGTCCCGCAAATATGAAAAGGTCAGAGGGTGTTAGAGCAAGTAGCGGATTGGAATTCTTGTCTGCACAACTCTAGTGTATGAGATCTTGGGTTTCCTCCAGCCTTTGATAGAAGTGCAGAGAAGGAGCAGTTGATTAAAGTCAGGGACGTTTAAGTGCTGCTTAGTTAAGTGTGGAAATATAGGTATGATATTTGAGGATATTTAAGTTTACAAAGAGATGTATTAATTTACTGTGTTCCAGGGGCGAGAAAGTGAAGCTGTGGAGTGTGGTGATCAGCCCTGCGCTGGTCAGTCAGTGTCCCTATGTGCTACTCCCAAATCTCATCTCAGCAGCACAGATACTGTCGCTACTCTCAGCAAGGTGGACATCAGTGTGGTCTCCGAACAGCAGAGGCAGATTGGGAATCCTGGCCATATAACACTGGCCAAGCCAGGAATACGTTCCATTGACTGTCTGACTGCAAAACCCACAGCAACTGCTGTTCCCCTGGGGGCAGATCCTGCTGGTAAACCCAAATGCCATGTGGCTGGAGCTTCTGAAGAGAGCGAGGCCATGGTGACCCTGCCAGAGGCTGTGTGTGAGGCTGGGCAATCACTGGCAGAGCAGGTACAGGCTGCTTCACATGTTAATTCTGAGTCCTGTCTTTACTTCATGCACTTCATGACAACACACGGGTTATGGCTGTAAGTTCTGAGGGCTGCATCTCACAAGATTTTTTAAAATAACTTATGGTAGGTGTGACGTGAATGGTAAGGTAACACAATTGACTTGACGTCTGAATGCCTTCTCTACTTCTGCATAATGATTAAGGAATAATAACTAATTGGCTTTTGTTTCATTTTGTTCAGATGAGCTTTGAGTCCACAGAAAAGCTGCTGCAGCCATTTGTGCCTGTTGGTGTCTCAGTGAGTTTGTGTCTCTGATTAATTACTGTACAAGAGTTTAGGCAGAATTCCTGTGTCCTGTGCCTGGAAACTACAAGTTTAATTCAAGGCTAATTTGATTGTATCTCTTTAAAAAATTGTGTAAATTATCTTAATACATAAAAATAAAAATGAGAAAACTTCATGTAATGTCTCCCCCAAATTACGGCAAATGCAGCAAGTACACAGCCTGAATTCACAACGATCTGTTCCAGAGGCTGGAGCACTGCAGACTGAGGTTTACTGTCAATGTGAGAGTCGCTACCCCGCTTCAAAGGCTCTTTATACCTGCAAGTTGTTGTAACAATAATAAGAATCCTTGATTTGATATAGCGCTTTTCATGTTCTCTAGATGTCTCTAAGCGCTTCACAGAATTTACTGGAAAGTGAATTGACTGTATATTTGTGGGTGAAATGTGGCAGCCAATTAAGACAGTAGTGTCCCACAAACAGTTGTGAATTGAAATGACCAATTTATTAATTTTTTTGAGGGATTATGATTAGGCGTGTAGAGTAAGGAAACTTGCCCATGGTTTCGCTCTGCCTGGAATTGAATCCAGGTCTCTCGCTTATAACTGCTTATGGAGCTATGGACTCCATAATGTACTTTATGCCTGCTCTATACAGTATGATAGTAACTCTTGATTACTCAGACTTGCTCTCACTCACTTAGTGGAATAATTTTTTTGACGTTAGGAGCATTGTTCGGGAACGATGGCTGCTGTGCCCGAGGATCGCGATCATGATCGTCACCAGCTACAGAGATCTCGTTCTGAGCCAATAAACTCCCATCCACATCAACACAGAGAACAGAATGAAGAGGTGGGAAATCAATATATTTCAGTTCATGTGACTTGTCCCATCGTCTCAAAACAGACTCCTCAGTGGCCAACCCCAATAGTGCTTCCCCTGGTCTGTGCTGAGCTTCTCTTCATGACAATTGGGGCTACAATTGGCATCTGTGCCTCTAGGTTATGGAGGCTTAAATCAATCAGGGCTCCTATTCCAAGGCTCCTACCCCAGCTATTCTTCTGATACGATCAGAACTATCACTAACTTTTATCCAAAAGTTGAGCTTATTTTTATTCTTCCAGGTAAAAGCCCCGACACCAAGGTTCCGGTCTACCCCACACAGCGCAGCTCCAGTCTCTGTGAGGGGTTACCCTGATCCTGGTACAGTCTCCCACTCGGTGATCAGCTGCCCAGAGCGCCAGGCAAGACACTCACAGGTCAGTATCCTCATTATCTCAACCGTATGTAGTTCTCAGCAGCCCGTTCTTGTAGCTCTCTATCTCTCACCCCCGCTCCCCACTATACTCATATCACTTCCAACCCCCCCCTCTCTGTGTTTCTGTACATCTGTGTATATGTTTGTGCAAGTATATGTGTGCACACCATGCCCACTTTTGTGTGTATGGATGGAGGTGCAAGTGGGTAGATGGGAAGAGGTTGACCATGAAATGTGAGGTGACAGTTGTGTGTGTGATCAGGATCGGCCGTTGTCTGCCCGAGAGCGGAGGAGATTGAAGCAGTCTCGAGAGGAGCTCGCTCAGCCAGGTATGTTTGTCATTAATACAGGCTTAGTAAGCTCACTGCAAACCTCCCCTCCTCCGTTGTCATATACAAACAACAACATTACATTAATAGGGTAAAACAGAGTAAAACCTTCTCCCTCCTCATTGATGGTTTCTTCCCCCCATCCCTTACATGCTCACACATGCTCACATACTGACCCCCCACCACACACACATGGGGACCACTGCCCTTCATTGGGAGCTGTTATGTTTCTCAGCTATGGGCTTGTTCAGAGCAGATCCACAGAGAATATCACTGTTTGGCATTGAAGCTCCCAGTGGATTGGTTCCCTGCGGAGGATCCCAGCAACATTCAGATTTATCCAGTCTGTGCTCTTCCCAATGGGATTAGTATCACATAATCCTGGTGTGGATCTGCAATGATACAAACACCCAGAGATAGACGTTGCCCTGACTGATGTCACCAGCCGTTGTGTATGTGAGCTTTCCTCACCTTCTCCTGTGATCAAAACCCCTGGTAATCTTTGTTTATAAAGCTATACAGTAATACTGAGCATTTTATGTATTTCTTTTCTCTCCCCCCCCCCCCAACCCCCCCATGTGAACATGCGTGTGTAAATATATATATATACATATACACCGTACACTCAGTGCCCACAGGTCACAGGAGCTCCCACAATCCAGCTGGACACACAAACTCAAATGAAGAGAATGAAGCTTTTAAACCAAGCAGCCTATCCTCAGGTGTTCCTCTTCACCAGGACAAGGTAATAATCCTTATTATATAAAGGGTAACTGGTTTATTCTGCTGCAGTCAGTGCCAGTTTTACTTCGTAATGTTATCAGTTTGCATTACTGATAGTGTAACCAGAACCATTGAAATCTACTATATAGCAAGTAGCTGTTTGGCCTGTGAGCTGGCTCTCGGAGTCTGTTTAGTCCTATTCTCTTGCCTTTTTCTGTTCTATTTTATGATTCTCCTTTTCAGATTTTTATCAGATTCCCTTTTTAAAATCTTAAGCTGAATTCTACTGCAACCATAGTCTAGGGGGGGCCAACAAAAAAGGTTATTTGTATTCCAAGCACTCGATGTAAAACAATTCTCCATTGCTCCCTTTGTTGTTTTGGTATTAACTATTTTCTCTACAATTACTGACTGACTGACCAGTGGAAACACTTTTCTCCCCCATCTTTGCTATCAAAATAAATTCCCCTGTAAATTAAAAACTGGTGTCAGGTTTCTCTTCCAACTTCTCCAGTTTTCTGCAAGCATTCAGCATCAGTAAAACGTGGGGAACCCTGGTTTGATTCTGGTGAATATTATTGCAATTTCTCATCCACATTTTGCCAGAATCTGAATGATTCGCGCCACCTGTCAGATGATGAATATTCGTCAACCAGCTCAACAGACCGATCTGAGGGAGACAGCAGAGAGATGTGAGTTCCATTCCAGACAACAGACTTTGTATTATTAATCCATTCCTGCCCCCATTTGGCATTGCGGGTTGTGTTGGGAGAGTGTTACATCACACGGAGCCATTGCTCAGATGTGAACCCAGATAACAAGAACTGAAGGTCATTCAGCTTTGTTACCGATAGTGATACTGATTCAACCTTGGGTGGACTTCATAGTCGAGATTAATCCTGTCCTCACGTAATCTCAACCTGTAACATCTGGTCTCTGTGGCACTGAGGCCTGCCTTTGGTGCAGCCCTATTAATATAGCAACTTGTTCTGTATCAAAGGTTATTGGCTGGTATATTCCACTTGTTGTCCTTGAGGGTCCTGTAAATACATTGAGGAATTAATGAAAAGTTTCCCTTGGGCCAAACTTGCCTCATTCACCAGCAGTGCTCCTACCCGCTCCTCCTAACCCTTTCTCCTAACATCTTATTTTAGGAAACAGGATTCCGGTGAAATCCATGATCTGGTCCAACTGATGACTCAGACTTTGAGTTTGGATTCTAAAGTTTCCGAGAGAGAGAATGTGCTGCCTATTCTAGGCCCGGTGCCCACAGCACGGTGCAGGTACAGAGACACATTGATTCTTCACGGGAAAATGAAGGATGAACCAGAGGACATTCCTACCGGTGTGTGTGACAGCTCAGAATTTAACTCCTTTATTATAATCCTTGCATTTGACATAGCAATTTATCAAATTATAAATTTTAATGTGAAACGTAGTGACTGTGTGTTTGTAGGTGAATGGGGCAGCCAATTGGCGCAAAGCAAGGCGTCACAAACAGCCAATAGGTGAGTGTTCAATTTTTCAGGGGGCATTGTAGGCCTAGAAACTACCTTCTCTTTTCGAATTATGCTTTGGGATTCTCAATGCGAAACAGGCAGACAAAACCTTGGTATGTCATCTCAACCAAAGCTGTGTGCAAATTAGCTGTTGCGTTCACCCACAAAACACAGTCAGTGCTCTATCCTGTGACTGTGAAGTGCTTTGAGATATCCTCCCAAAGTGAAATACAATTAAGGATTATTATTTTTGTTTCCAGAGGGTTTGTCTGTGTCAGAGAAGATTAAGAAAACAATTCAAGCTCTAAGGACCGATGTTGTAAAGGGATTGGGAGTGAAGTTGCTGGAGAAAGTCTATAGCATTATGGAAGATGATGATGAAGTCAGAAGGGAGGTAAGCTCAACCCACACGAATTCTCAGCTTGTCACTGTCAATTTCTCACTGATCTTAGATCCACATTTCTTCATATTCTCTCTGATTTTATCACCACTTAGGAATGTCTGCAGCTACATCTCGGCAGAGATTTGTACCAAAGCTACAGTCTGAAGGTCCGACAACTGAAGTTCTTTGAAGACAATTCCAATTTCTGACAAAACAGGACCGTTACTAATTTAACAGGAAGACAGTATTTAAGAAGTGCCTTGATGGTGCAGAGACAATTGAATAACGGTTGAATCTGCAGAACTGAATGCCCACACACAAAATGTCAGATGATGGAAAGTTAAAAAGAAATTTAAGTGTTGATAACGGAAGTGGGAGAAACACAAACTAGTAGGAAGTGATGATAAGTAGCAGCAGATTCTCCTTGTGCCTGATTGAAATGACTAATTTCCTGCATTATACATTCTCACTTTGCTGGCAAAATATGAGATGAATAATTCATTGTGATCATTCATGGAATTATAGCACAGAAGGTGTGGCCCTCAATCCTTTGCTCCTCACTGACACGACGTACTCTAATCCCTGCTCTTTGTATTTCTCTAAATCACATTTCAATGTTACAGTCTCGGCCTTAACCAGCACTTGTAGGAATACATTCCTAACAATCCTTTGCTTGAAAAATCCCCTTTCACTCTATCAGTGATAAACCTTGTCTGTGTACAGCACATATTATAGCTATTTCACAGGACAGACACTGCTTATGATTAAACATATTATGCTTTCTCTTTTTTTATATCAATCCAATTATGTTCAACAGTTATATTCCTCATGTCTTAATTGCCATTAAGAGGATTGTCACACTTTGTCATACACAGGAAGTTCCTTAAGGTCACAGAACAAATCTGAATTGAGTAGTGAAATGACTAGTTGAATTAACAAAAAGAATACACTTACTGTTCATCTGTTCCTGCTTTCTCCCTTTCTGTGTCTATATTTATTTTTCTGCTCTGTATTTTTTCTCATTCTTTATTTTATTTCAATGTTTGAGTTTTCTGTTCAGATTTCATTAATAATGGAACTATTTTTGTTAAGTATGACTGAGATCAGGAGCCAGAACTTGCGACTAAAAGATGAATACTGCTTTTGCAATTGAAAATCTTGAATATAACACTAACTAGAAAAGTAGCCGAAGTTTCTATATCTTTCCAGATACACAAGTTGTAAAGAGTTTAAGATTGTCTACACTCTACTTGTCTGAAAATTATAGCTTAGATAAAATGTCAATGCCAAGTCTACACTGTATATTGGCTGAACTCCCGTATTGCTTTGGAAATGGGAGTCATGTACCCATTAGTTTAAGCTTTAACCAAGTAATAGATGTATTGGCTTTGCTATCTGATGTGAGGAAACATTTAAACTGTTATGTTCATGTATGTTGTGTTTGTAGAAAGTCTGATTCGGGCGTTTGTCTCGTTCTTTCTCAAACTGAACTCCAGCTTGACATACAAAGCACAGCTATTTTTGTACTCGAGGCAACAAGGTTCTTTCCGGAGCTGAACTCAATCCAGGTGACATGTTTGGCAACGGAACCTGAGAATCGAGCCCACCAGTTCCTGCGCAAGTAGGTAATGCAGTACACCAGGGCATCACTGATGACAGCACAACCGAGCTAGTTCATCGGTAGAACTTGGAAGGGCAGATCATTCATTGGGAGAAGGGAATCCTTCCACTCAGCTTGTTAACCCTGCAAACCAAAGCCTTAACGGGTTGGGTGGTCCTAGCTGGACAAGCAGCGGGAAAGCTTGGCCAGACCGCTCTCAATGGCAAGCTATGTGGCTTTAGCTGGTTAAACTTCCAACAGTTACACCTAACTCACACTCTGGGGTTCCATAACTCTTTCAATCCACACTGTTCCTAATATTTTATACCATTGATGTGAATCACTGAAATACTTTCTCATTCAATAATCTTTATTATTCATGAATACAGTAAATGTCAAGAGTATACAAATAAATTGTGGTGTCTTATTTGTGTTTTTTTGATTTCTTAACGGTCTCCGTTTGCTTCTTCTCTTCTACCTCCTGTACACACGGCTGCCAATTCAGAGGGTTCTTACGGTACATCGGCCAAGGTGGGAGAGTGAGCTGAAAGGTAATGAGTTTGGGGTTTTCACATAAAAACAAACTACATTTAAAACGAAAGGTAGTACTGTATTTCTAAACACAGATGGTGTTGTGTCCCACAGCACCTCACCCTAAGATTAATGCAGGAGTATGGATTTACACTTAAGGAACTTGAACCATTTGGTTTCAAATTAGAAAAAATGTTTATTCCACAAAACTTTCCATGAGATTATAAACTACGGATTTTTTTTCTGAAACAAAAGAAATGAATTAAAAACACCAACATCTGATTCTACAGACAATAGCAGCCTCCTAAGCTATTTGGATATGGGTGGGTATGTGTGTTGGATGGGAGGGGGGGTGAGGGAATGGAAGAGATGGATGATATTCAATTAAACGCGTCAATATTTTGACAATTTTGAATGGAGCTAGCTGAGCAGTTTACAGGAATGAAACATGAAAAAGACATTTATAACCAGCATCGCTGTACCCCTGCATTAAACATTATTGTACGCATTACATTAGCTCCAAATGTATTGTTTGACACAGAACTTACCAAGCATGAAATTGCAAAACCACCCAACACAATGTAAACTGTCCATCCAAACTGCTCAACGATGTAGCCATAAATGAAGCCAATTACCTAGAAAAAATACAGACTGTAAAATCCATTCAAAGATGGAACAGAATCACAGGAATTAACCAAAAGTCCAATTTCTTACCGCAGCTGCTACAATCACACGTTGGAAGGTTTGCTCTGCGAATTGCTGACCCTTGTAGTCCTGCAACAACACATGGAGAATAACTGATAAAAGCTACAATAAAGAATTCAAATCAATTTAGAGTACACCATCTTCCACCACCAACAACAAAATTACATTTACTGTATAGAGCCCCTTTCACGAAGGGAGGAAGTCCCAAGACACAGTTCACCCTGTTGCATGTCAAATGTCAAACTAGTGTCTTTCTTCCTTAGGAAGGAGAGAAGTGGAGTCTCCTTGGAGCTGAAATGGCTCCACGGTGATATGTTTGACAAAGACATGTTGGAATCGAACCAACTAGGTGGTCTGTAGTCCAGTTCCTGAGCCAGATCCAGGGCACTGCTGGTGGCAGTACAGCTCATCGACAGGACTTGGAATGGCAGAGCAGTCACTGGGGGGGGGGGGGCAGGATGTCAATCCACTCAGCTCCTGTTAACCCTGCAAGCCAAAGCCCTCATGGTGGTCTCAGCTGGACAAGCAGTGGGGAAGCCTGGGCTCTCAATAGCAAGCTGTGCAGCTTCAGCTGGTTAGACTCCAGCAGTTACCTCAATGTACATTTTCATGTCTCCAAGTCTTGGCTTTTTGCCAAATGTCTGCCTAATACCCCCGAAGTAGGTGACCGAGGAGAGAGTGTAAACTGCATTCCAATAAACATCTGGGATTTCCATGACAGACCCAGGCCTTTGTTTACATGTTAGATATGGAACCACTCACTGCCCGTGACAGAGGACACGGCGCCTGGAGTTTGTTCGAAAGGAAACTGCTTTCAGATTTGAAACTTTTGGTTCAATCATTTTATGTTTTAAAGCAACTAAAAGCTAAGATTTATCACATTGTACCATTTACACTTAGTAATAAACTACTGGCTCCGCTGGCTCTGCCGCAAAGGCCGGTCCGTCAGCTGCTGCAATTATGAAGGTAGTGACCCCCCCCTCCCCCACCCCAGCACCCCCGTAACTTACCCCTAGTAACCTTCCCCTAGTAACCTGCCCTTAGTAACTTCCCCTAGCAACCTGCCCGCCACGCGGGAGCCCCGGGGCAGCCTGAGAACCGATCCTGTGGGACACGTCACTTCTCTGAGTTGCTGGGCCTCACCATGTGGGTGGCCACGGCCTTGAGGAAGGGAAACATGTCTCCCGGGTGGTGGGGCCTCTGGGTCCCGCTGCTCTGGCTCTGGTCTGTGAGCCCCGGGCTCCCGCTGCTCGGCTCTGTGGACACTCACTGATACGGTTTCCGCTCGGCGCCTGCGCGGGGACTTGACCGTATTAAGGCCCCTGGGCTGCCCGGGCACTGCCTGTCCAAAACTTCCTCCCGCGGCAGTTAATTAGTTAGTAATGCAAAAAAACGCGCTGCGCAACAATCGGTGCCTTTGCCTGTGTGTGTGTGTATATATATAGTGTATATATATGTGTGTGTGTTTGCGGGTCTCGGCCTGCACGGGCGGAGGTGAGAGACGCAGAGAAGCCCTGATATACAGGCAGGTAGCGGCCACCCACTCAGCGTGCTGAGGTGGCGGTGAGTGGCTAAGGACCCCAGCAGTTCAGGTGAAATGTCGATGAATTTCCCCCAATAGCCGCCCCCCCCCCCCCCCCACAGACACACAGCCCCCCCCCCTCCCCCCACAGACACACAGCCCCCCCCCCCCTCCCCCCACAGACACACAGCCCCCCCCCCCTCCCCCCACAGACACACAGCCCCCCCCCCCTCCCCCCACAGACACACAGCCCCCCCCCCTCCCCCCACAGACACACAGCCCCCCCCCCTCCCCCCACAGACACACAGCCCCCCCCCCTCCCCCCACAGACACACAGCCCCCCCCCCTCCCCCCACAGACACACAGCCCCCCCCCCTCCCCCCACAGACACACAGCCCCCCCCCCCTCCCCCCACAGACACACAGCCCCCCCCCCCTCCCCCCACAGACACACAGACCCCCCCCTCCCCCCACAGACACACAGCCCCCCCCCTCCCCCCACAGACACACAGCCCCCCCCCCTCCCCCCACAGACACACAGCCCCCCCTCCCCCCACAGACACACAGCCCCCCCCCCTCCATAGACACCCCCCCCCCTCCCCCCACAGACACACAGCCCCCCCCCTCCATAGACACACAGCCCCCCCCTCCCCCCATAGACACACAGCCCCCCCCCCATAGACACACAGCCCCCCCCCCATAGACATACAGCCCCCCCCCCATAGACACACAGCCCCCCCCCCTCCCCCCATAGACACACAGCCCCCCCCTCCCCCCATAGACACACAGCCCCCCCTCCCCCCATAGACACACAGCTCCCTCCCCCTCCATAGACACACAGCCCCCCCCCTCCCCCCATAGACACACAGCCCCACCCCTCCCCCATAGACACACAGCCCCCCCCCATAGACACACAGCCCCCCCCCATAGACACACAGCCCCCCCCCATAGACACACAGCCCCCCCCCCATAGACACACAGCCCCCCCATAGACACACAGCCCCCCCCCATATACACACACAGCCGCCCCCATACACACGGATCCCCCCATACACACAGCCCGTCCCATACACACAGCCCCCCACAATATTCCCCCCCCCAAAAACTGCCTGCAGAGATCCCGCTAATACTCAACTATTAACGATTACATTGGCTATAATTATTATAAACATTGTCCAGGGCAAGGATTTTCTCTTCAGCAGAGAAAGAATTTCACATGTTTTGTTTCATTCTGTAGACTTGGAGCCCGTGAACAACAAGACATGTCACTGCGCAAAGGTAAGCCAGGAAAGTCATGATTGGGTATTGTGGATAGTTATGGGGAATTAGTTTTACCGGGAAAAGAGTCTTTCCCCCCCCCAACCCTACTCAGCGGATGCTCACTGTCCTGGCTGACAGGTGAAGGGGATGAATTCAGAACAAATTGGTGGGAACACTATTTCATTGAACGAACAGTAAACTTATGAAACAGGCTATCTATAAGTCAAGTGACTGTCAGGATAGTGGAAGGCAAACCAGGTGCCAGGTGAACTTTGTTTTTTGTCCAGCGAATTCTTAAGAGCTACCACCTTGTCCTGACAGCAAAACAAATTGGTTTAAATAAGAAGTGATCTTTACATCTTTAAAATATTTAATTCTGTTTTCTTTTTTTTTCTAGTTAATATCCTGATGATCCTGCTGGCTGCAGTTGTGTTTTTGATAGTGTTACACCACAATCTAACTGGTGTAAGTGACCTCTTGAGCAAGGAAAGTTCAGGTAAAATGCTTCAGCATTTAATGTTCCCCATTATCTCTCCCTGCTCGGTGATGTTTGTAATGCTACATAGTAAACAATGAGACCAAACTTGAGCGACATGTAGAGCTACGTACATATGACATTGCCATTTAACAGGCACTGTCATCACGAGTGAGAAAATAATAAAAATTTATCCAGAAAAGAAACTGTACAGGCCCAATGGTCAGAACTTAGAGTGGGGGGTTTGGGAGATGTCAGGACAGCTGCTGTTCATCATTTGCTGAAAGATACTGGTTGTTACTGGGTGAGGACAACAACAAGAAATAAAATTCCATTTGTATAGTGTCTTTCATGTCGGGAAGACAACCTAAGGCACTGGACAGTCAGTGTTTTGTGTCTGCCTTTTTAGATGGATATTAAAGATCCCGTAGCACTATTCGAAAAGAGAAGAGAGTTTCTCCCGATGTCCTGGCCACCATTCTCTAAATAGAATTGGTCATTCACTCCATGGCTATGTGCGAATTGTTTGCTGCCTGGCCTACAAAATACACAGTCACTTCATTTCACAGTAAAATCTTGTGAAGTGCCTTGATACGCTTTCCAGTAATGTGCCAATTTGACATTCGCTGTATACCTGTGATTTCCCACAGATTCGCTTGGTGGCCAGGTACTGGCCAACTTTCACAGCCATGGAGGTGATTCAAGCGAGAGAACTGGTGAAGAGATTGCCATTGTAATGCCTGCCGTGGAGGAGCGGCTGGGAGGTGTGATTGCAGCAATGAACAGTATATATAGTAACAGCAAGTCCAATGTCATCTTCTATTTAGTCACTATAAACACCACTGTTGGCCATTTGAGGTAAATGTCATGTTTATATGATGTGTAGTCAGATGTGGCTCACGTTCTGCATTGTTTAATTTGCCATCAATATTAACCCATTAAAAACTTTCTCATTGCTTTAAGATCGTGGCTTCAGATAGAAGAGTTAAAGAGGATAAAGCATAGAATTATTGAGTTCAACCCTAGTGTATTGGATGGGAAGATACCGATTGGAGATGAGATAAAACTGAAGCCAGTGAGTAACCTGCCTTACCTGCCTGTCCCAACTCTGACTTGTCAGTCTAGTTTACAATTGTCAAGTATCTAATTGTTTTTTACATGTCGTTTTGATTCAATGGAGTCCTGTAGCACAGTGGTTAGAGCACTTGTCTTACAAGCGTGAGACCTGTGTTTGAATCCAGGCAGGTCAGGGCGAAACCTTGGGCAAGTTTCCTTGCTCCACACACACGCCTAATAATAATCCCTCCAAAAAAACACAATGATAAAATATACAGTCAATTCACTTTGCAGTATATTCTGCAGAGTGCTTTGAGAAGTCTAGAAGGTGTGATAAGCGCTAATATCAAATGCAAGGATTATTATTATTATTATTTATGGTGACATGTTTCACATCCTAATAATGTATTTTATTGCTGCAAAATCAAATTATGCTAATCTTCCTTCTTTTTTTGACCATGTCTCCTGTTCTGCCTCCTTGTTATATGTAGTTGATGTTTGCGAGGTATTACCTCCCTACCCTGGTGCCCGGGTTGGAGAAAGCCATCTACTTGGATGATGATGTCATTATACAAGGTAAGCACCTGCCCAGCATCTCCAGGTTATGTTGACTAGTCTAAAAAATTTGTTTTAGAAATGTCCATGTTTTGTTTTATTAAGAGCTGAGGTTGACAGGTTTAACCAATATATTTCCTGATTAATGTATTTGTGATTACTGAATTTTACACAATTGTAACGATCATGAGATAACAAAACAAAATGACATTTGTAAGGCGTCTTTCATGTCGGAAGGACATCGCAAGTCACTGAATAGTGATGGATTAGGACCTAAGCAGCACGAGTTGGAATCAGAGAGTGTGGAGGGCAAAGAGGGTAGCTAAAGGCAGAATTGAGGAGGAGGGCCACGAGGCTTGCCATGAAGGAGGCAAGGGAGGGAGTGAGGCGAAGGGAAGGTGGGATGGAGTTCCCAACAGTCGGGATGGAGTTGAGAGAGCAGATGGAGGGTTTTATGTGGTTTATAGTCATAATGTGAGATGGAGGAGACTGGTTCGAAGATTTGGAGGGAGGGATGGGTAGGGGCTGAAGTGTAATGAGGTGAGAAATTC
This sequence comes from Hydrolagus colliei, assembly GCA_035084275.1. Lineage (NCBI taxonomy): Eukaryota > Metazoa > Chordata > Chondrichthyes > Chimaeriformes > Chimaeridae > Hydrolagus > Hydrolagus colliei. Next base: position 8,207,975 of record CM068753.1, read on the forward strand.
TTGACCGTATCTATCCCTTCCTGCAGGAGACATCCTCGAGCTTTACCAGACTGAGTTGAATGTGGGCTACGCTGCAGCTTTTTCTGAAGATTGCGATTCTGTATCTTCCAAGGTGATGGCAAGAGGTGCTGGGAGTCAGGTACTGCACTCTTCACAGCCTCTTCTGCTGTTGGTAATCTCTGCCTGATGTCCTATATTGGTGGTGGTGGTAGTTGGGGGGGTTGTAATGGAAATGTGATCCAGGATTTGAACAGACTTCAGATAGAAGTCAAGCATTCACAGTAAAGATGTGAGTGTGTTTCGAATGGGCCAAAATTCACTGTGCAAACAGCACCCTGAAAGTTTATAGTTATTATTCACTCTCGTCTTCCACCCCGTTCACCTTCTTGTGTATGTGCTAAAGCACGGCCTGGATTGTAATCGTTTTGCCAGCCTGGTGCAGTTGGGGGCCTGGTGTGGGGGCCTGGAGGCTCTCACCTCCCGAGTCTGAAGGCATTTGGACATGAAAGATCCCATGGCGCTGTTCAAAAAAGAGAAGAGTTTCTCCCGGTATTCTGACCAACAATTCCCCCAAATAAAATGCTCCAAGGCTGCATGTGGGACCCTGCTGTGTGCAATTGGCTGCCTTGTTTTGCCCACAAAATACAGTCACTACACATTACAGTATATCCTATAAAGCACTTGGAGGTGTCTAGATATGTTGAGGCGCGATACCAAATGCAGGATAATTACTAATGCGCTGGTCAGTGCGGGACAGGAGGCAGATTCATGCCTCTCTGGAGGACAATCAGAAGCAGCACCAAGGCCAAGCCTATGGTAGGTGTTTGGCCGAAGCTCATTGATGCAGGACAGGGATGAGACTAAATAGGAGATAACGAAACTCACGCATTTTGTTAATTGTCTTTTGA